>PVIJ01000313.1:0-317086 GCA_004024925.1 Scalopus aquaticus
TCCTCTTCCAGAAAAAAATCTTCACTCTTCTGCCTGGATGTCAATGTACTTAAAATCAATGGACCTTCATCCTCCTTCATAAGTCACCCTCCTCCCCCTAACACCTCCTCCACACACACACTCTGTGCCCAAGGCCCAGATCCGTAATATTGTGTCTGATGCAAATAAAGATAAAAGCACACATTTAAAAAATATCAAGGGAGAAGTAGCCCTAGATTTGCACGCAGGAGATCTGACTTCCAGGGCAAGTCAGCATCCGTGACAGACCCATCCATTCTGCCCATTTTCTGGGGGGGTCTCAAGAAGAGAAAGGGATTCACTCCCAGTTACCTGACCCAGAGACAGTTCAAGCCCAGCCGCCCACCCATTTCAGGATTCCCTTCCACCACAGCCTGGCAAGGTCACATCCAGCCTTTGGCTATCTCCGTCTCTCTGGCCTTTGTGTCCCCCAGAATGAGCCAGTGTGGGGCTCCCCTACCTTCAGAGTCCCCGCTTTTGCCTGCGTGACAGAAGAATTCATGCGAGGAGTGGATAGCTGGGAACTGTTTCAGGAACTCAGGCTGGAGAGAGCTGGGGGAGGGGAGGGGAGCTCAAGGTGGGGGTGTCTAGGGAGAAAGGGACTCTCTCCCCCTTGGCATCACCCTGTGGAGAGAGTAACAACAAATCAGAGGTAAATCCACTTCCTGGCAGGAAGCTGAGCCTGAAACCAGATGAAGCCACAGCAGTTCAAAGGGAGAGTGACACCCAAACAAGAGAGCAGCTCTTAATCCCCCATAGAAAGATGAGAATGGAGAGCTCAGACCCAGGAGGGAGACCGCTCGGCTTTGTTTAACCAGGACTGAAAACACAGCCCTATTGAGAGGCTGGGACTTTGAGACACAGACCCGGAGGGGCAGTTGCCAAGTTGAAGGCAGCCCAGGCTGCCAGCTTTCACCTCTTTAGTTCTGGGCTTGGCAGTAATGAGGCGAAGGGCCAGGACTTTTAACTGGCTAGGTCAAAAAGGTTTCCTTATTAGACAAACAGTTTGGTGGGGAGTGTTTGGGGCTGGGGGGAAGGGCGTGTATTCAGGTCTGAGCTTAGAACTGGGAACTTCCAGAGAAGAGGCAGAGCGAGAGGCTGTTCCACAGTGTCCTTCAGGAGCACCCCCTCCCCACACAACCACCACCACTGAGGCTGAGCCCTTCACCTCTCCCTATTCCCACTCCTGTCATATTTCCACAGTTTGAAGGGGAACTTGAAGAAGTGTCAAGTGGGCCTAAAGGGAACCCAAACAGATACGAAGTGACTGACAAGAGGCCAGGCTAGGGCAGGGGCCTGCCCCTAAGGCTAGTTCCTGACCAGTTGGTGGGCCCCTGGAGTGAGGTAAAGTGATGGTGGGGGGCCCTCAGCCTGAGGCAGACTGGCCTGTGGAAGAGAGGACTCCCTTTCTCCAGGGTGGGGTAGAACAGTTCAGTGGACTCCTACGGAGACCTAGCACTTGCTCAGCGGCCCAAGGCACCTCACTCAGATGGGTGTTTTGTTTTTAAAGCTATTTGTCAAGTCTTTCTTGGCAGAGACTAACACTTAGGAGGTGGGCCTACCTCCTAAGCTAGGGGCCAAGGGGTAGGTGGGAAGGAGATGGCTATGCTAAGGGAGGTCCCCCATCCTCTCACCCAGAATGGTAAGATTTTTTTTTCACTTTGTTATTTACTTGCTATATCTTCCAAGTAAGACCTTAGTTGAAGAAACTAAGAAGAGCCTAGAAAGTGTGAGAAAGCACTGCTCTAAAGGGTAAGATGCTCTGGAGGGGAGATTCCCAGTTCTCTATTCTGAGTACTGTCTCTGCAGAGTTAGCATCCAAGTTCAATTCATTAAAAAACCGCTTAGTAAGCACCTGATTTATATGCCCACTTGTTCCACAGAAGACTTGAGGCAGCTTTGGAAGAGATGTGAATAATAAAATTGAGGTAAATGTAAGTAGGAATAAATTAACAGGACTAGAGAAAATATGCATGAAATGAGATCCAGACTAGGAAGAGAGGCGTATAATGCAGGCAGTAAAGTTCTGTATGTTTACTGTTGTTAGACTGAGAGACAGAGATGTGGGGAAGAGAGAGAGAATCTAATTCTCTTTACTAGCATGGAAAGAATATACCAGATTGTCAGGCTAAGCAAAAATTTCGCAGTGTAAATTTTTAAAAGAAATTATCACAGTGAACTTCATAATGGAAGTGCTGGGTAACAGAATTGGCAGTCTTTAGCTGGCTTCCTACAGTAATAAACTCCTGTGGCTGATTCTGGGATTAGTCAATAAAAACTAAAGACATTAACATTAAAACATAACTCAGTTAAAACAGGCTGATGAAGATACAAGATAAAACAGAGGAAAAGAGTAGACTTGTGTTGCTGTAGACTGCTCCAAGCAAACCCATCTGCCTTAGTCTGGGGGCCCCTAGAAACAAACCTTAGAAAAGGATTCAAATGCAAGTTGTTTATTTGGCATCCGATCCCAGGAACCATGGCTATGGAGTGGGCAAGGGACACAGAGAAGGAAAAGGAAAAAAACAAACAAACATGTTATCAAGCTAGTTACTACTGAGGATGTTGAACCTTACCCCACTTGGGGTCTTCTGGAAATGTGATCAGACTCAGATTTCTCCAACCTGAATTATCCTTCCTAGGCAGTTATATACCAATTCCCATCCGTCTTTGGTTGCAGGACAGTCCCTTGGAGCACTCATTTCCTGGCATTCCCAGTCTGCCATGCACATGGCAGAGCAGGTTCCAGCAGGCAGAGAAGGCCCCAAGGCAGAGAAATGCAGGTGCTGGCACTGGAATGTGGGCCAGCATGCCCAGAAATAGTACAGGCCAAGGAAGTGTGAGCAGGGTGTTGTTAACATCTGCCACATCATCCTCCCCTGGTCACATCAGCAAAGGGGTGCTATGGTGACACCCTAGCAGTAACAGCCCACGGTCTCTAGCTCTCGCTCAGACCTACTAATGCAGGACTTTTAGTTCTCTGCAATGTCTTCCCATAATTATTTTTCTAAGAACCCAGCAGTGTCTCATACATGCACATGTGCAGAGTAGTTTCCAGCAGGCAGAGCCAGGGAACCTCAGTTTGTACTAAGTCCCAGATCACCTGCTCGTTCTGCTGGGCACTGGCCGCACCCCAGGGAGCCTGCCAGCCCAGTTCAGCACCGTGGCCGCCACTGGAGGAGTCATCTTGCCCTTATATTGACCAAAGGGCTCGCTGATGCAAGGTAGAGGGATGTGGAGATGAAAGTAGAGGTAAGATGAGGCCAGTGGTATCAGCAGTCCATTCGTTAGAGATTATCAAGTGTCAGATATCTGACAAAATGATGCAAAACAATGGCAAATCTTGCACTATATGTAGTCTTTCACCAGTCAAGGATAGTGGAGATAGATGACCCTAACCTCATGCAGAGGGCTTAGAAAATGGCAGTCACTTGCAATTGCAGAGAAACTTGACAAAGTTGTTGACTTGATCAGTTCCTTAGAGGAGAGTTTTGAATTAACAAAGGATTTAATTCCCTTGAGAACATGCATGGGTCTTTGGCATATTTTTTTGCAAACATGGCCTTCTTTACAGTCCTGCCTTGACTGTCTAAAGGGACAGAAGAATAATGTGTCATGCCACAGGTTTAGCATAGTGTATCAGCAAAATCTTCCCAAAGCTTAAGTCATTTAATTTTCAAATGATCTATGATGATTTCACTGATAGGTGGAATATAGTGAAAACAAACAAAAACAAATGAAGTGACAAATCTAGGCTAGAATAAGCCCTAGATATGTGATTGCAAAACTGAGACTACTGGAGGTCTGAACACAGGAGGGAGAGACCCACTAGTCTTTGGGGGTGTTGTGAGGTAGCAACAAACATCTGAGAAAGTGTGAACCTATGCCCCTAAATCATGTAAAGTATTGTAAACCACTGTTACTTCAATAAAGGGGAGAAAAATGAAATTTGGAATAACAATGAAAAATGAAATTGGACATGTTGCAATTAAAAGAGATTGTGTTTGACATAGGGTAAAATGAACTTATTGTTCTTGTCTTTTTGCTTAATGGTCAACGTAAAACTCAAATCTACACCTTTTCCCCCTACTATTTACTATGAAAATTTGGTCCTCATTTTATTTTGTTTTTATTTATTTGTTTGTTTATTTATTTATTTATGCATACAAGAATTGGGTGCCAAGGGTGGGGGGAGAGGATTCACCAGAGACAGAGTGGGGATTAGAACAGGCAAATTGACTGAAATACACTGCTGAGGGGAGCAGTGGGTGAGACAGGGGAGGTCTGCTGAGCCATATGGGTCAGCTCCCTGGCTGGGGATCAAACTCCTGTCACATGGCTAGCACTGAGACTTTAACCCCTGAATCCCATTGGTCCTCCCTTTAAGTGGATTCACTTTTAGTGACTATTTCCCAGCATCAATTATCCTAATGACTATGTAGTCCCAAGGGGTTGAGATAGGAATTTTTTAGGGCCTCCCTGATAGTGCAAGGGATTCAGTCTCTTCACTATGAAGCTATCCTCAGCCATGGCACAGCAGACCTCTTCTGTCACCCCTGCTGCTCCCCTCAGCATTTTATTTCAGTCAGTCCACATGTTCTGCTCCCTACTCTGTCTCTGGTGAATCCTCTTCCCCCAACCCCTGCACCCAGTTCTTCTATGCATAAATAAATAAATAAATCTGTAAAAAAAAGGTAAAACAAAGGTTCCCATTTTGTCTTAAAAATTCATGAAATTTTTACACTCTAATCTACCTCTGATAAATTATGTATATGCTAAATTATTCACTTTTCACTAAAAGTTTTTAATAAAAAAAGATATTCCTGGTGTTACAGGGCACCCTGATATAAAATGGGGTGCCTGTCTGTGGGTTTTCACCTGTGCGCTTAAAAGGGACTTATAATAGGACTCAACTGCAGGCACACACAATAAAATTAATAAAGGGTTTATTTACAAAAGGGAAGGGAAAAACAAAGAATAAAATGGTGAATGCGTCCTACCAGTTCTGCTGAGCCGGAACCCCAATGGCGCACTGAAACCCGGTGAACAGCCAAGTGCGCGCCCCCAGCTCACATGTCTAGTTATATTTCCAAGCATGGCTGCTCAGCTCCACCCTCGGTTCCCAGTATCCTCCCTTCGGTGATGATGGCATCATGGGATTGTAGTCCTTGGATCTCTCTGGTCTGATGTAGGGGTGGGGTCTGTAAAACCTTTCTGTGCATTTTGTCCAGGTGGTCCTTTCTCCCCCGACAATTGAAGAGGAGCTCTATTTATCCTGTGCCTGTATATATATATATATATATCCTTGTGGCAGGCTGCACATTTCCTTTGGGGTATATGAATTCCATTTGAAAAGTCTGGTTATGAAGAATGATCAAAATTACCTGAGCCTTGGGGCCTCCTTGGTGGTGCAGTGGGTTAAGTCTCAGCACTATGAAGCTATCAGCAGCCACTGCAGCACAAGTTTGATCCTGACCAGGGAGCTTCCCATGGTGCAGCAGACCTCTCCTGTCTTGCCCACTGCTCCCCTCAGCAGTGTATTTCAGTCAGCCTGCCTGTTTTGCTCCCCACTCTGCCTCTGGTGAATCCTCTCACTCACCCCACATCTCTGGCCTGCACCCCAGTTCTTGTATACGTAAATAAATAAATCTTCAAAAAAAAAGAATGAGCCCAAGCCTTGACAATGTCCAGAGGGGAATGTTGCCTGTCAACTATTCTCCTTGGTCATAGAAAAATTTCAAAAATGCTTTCTTAGAAATATCCAACTGGGACCAACTGATCATCTATGAGGAAAGCTGACTGTGACTGTATTACACATTGCTACATTGATGGACCCGATTTGGCGGTTTCCTATATGACCCATATAAGCCCCAGAGGATGATACCTGTCAAAGATAAGAATTCTCTTTTAGGACAACATTAAGTTCCCCCTTTTTTAACATGGTTAGAGACCAAGATTAGAGGCCACCCAGTAGGCTCTCAGCAGAAGGTGTATAACATCTCCACTTACAGAACACTTTATCCTGTTTCTAAAGCAAGACTATCCACCTAGAGGTGATCCTACGGCATGGGCTATTTGTTTTTTATTTTAAATTGTAAGTTTTAAAGGCAGGTGAGGACAGAAGAGGAAAAAAGACAAAGAAAATATTGGGGGTGGGGCACTTCCTGGTGGTGTAGGGGTTAAGTTTCAGCACTATCATGGCTGTGGCCTGAGTTCGATCAGATCAGGGAGCTGACCCACATGGCACAACAGACCTCTCCTATCTCACCCACTGCTCCCCGCACCTCTGGCCTACACCCCAGTTCTTATATGCATAAATAAATAAAAATAAATCTTTTTTTTTTTTAAAAGGAAAGGAATCTTCTGACATCCTAGTTTAGAATGTTCTAAATTGTTATTTGCCCTTCTAGGAAATGCTTCCTTTGCACTTTACTCCTCATGTGGTATCAAAGTGTAGGGTTCAGATGAACATCAACAAGCAGGGATCTTATGTTCTTATGTGCCCCATTTCCTATCCTCTGAGTCAGGCTGATGAAAGGCTGGTGAAAAACCTCAAACAATCTGCTATTGTCTTTGTCAGTTTCCTTCACATAAAGTAAATCAGTGATCAATAAAAAATGACTGTACTGGAAAACCCCAGTTGCTGACCATGAAAAACATTGCTCTGGGAAACACAGAACTCCAATTTGCTAAGAAGAAAAGTGCACAATTTTATTAGATATAGTTTATTTCATCTTACCTCTGTAACAAAAGTATTGCATGTCATCAGATATCGCATACCCAGAGTTGAATAAAATGAAAACTAAAATGAAGCTGTATGGTCTCTCAGGTTAGAGAACATCTGAGTCCTGGACACGCTCATTGGTGCGGAGGAAGTTCCTCTCCAAAGCCTGCCCGGGTCAGAGGTGTATGAAGAAATGGAAGAATGGGCTGGTCACTCCTCTTAGAAGCCTAATCCAGGTCAGATGGAAGGTTTTCTAGTCTAACGGATCTCTTACCGTCTCACTGTGTACTCTTGGTAAAATCATTTATACTTACTGTTTTCTCATTTTTATTTATTTTTATTTCTTTAAAAGATTTATTTATTTATGCATACAAGCTGGGGTGTAGTCAACAGGTGTGGGGGGGTGAGAGGATTCACCAGAGACAGAGTGGGGAGCAGAACAGGCAGATCGACTGAAGTACACTGCTGAGGGGAGCAGCGGGCAAGGCAGGAGAGGTCTGTTGTGCCATGTGGGAATCTCCCTGGTCAGAGATCGAACTAGTGCTGCAGTGACTCTGAATAGCTTCATTGTGCTGTGCTCAACCCTTTGCACCACCACGGAGGCCCTGTTTTCTCATTTTTAAAAAGAGGCTAATATCTACCTTGTAAGGCTGTCATGAGGATTACAGACAATGAATGCATTGAGGTGCCAGCCCTGGTTCTGATAAGCATGACATAAATAAATGTTAATTAATTAATTAAATAAAACTATCACCAGAAAGGGGGTTAATTGTGTGGTGGTGAATGGAAACTAGATTTTTGGTGTTGATCATAAAGTGGTGTAAGCAGATGTCTATACTTATAGGCAGTACAGACTTACAGAAAGTTACAAACCAGGGTCACTTCAGTAAAAATCTTACCAAGTTTAATTTCCAGAGTAATGAAACAACCTTTTCAAATCTTTTTGATTGTTTTGCTTCGACAGCAATTTTGTCAAGAAGTTAGGCAGTTTTTGTAAGGAGTTATAATTCTGCATCTTTTGAAAAACTTTAGTTGACGATATTCTTCATTCTCTCCCCCTTTGGTATCCTTGTGTTTGGTATCAAAGAATCCAGATACTTTGCTGGAATATGACAGATTGCTTTGAATTTAGCACCAAAACAGGTTTTTCTAGTTTTGGTTGCTTTTTATCAATCAGGACCACAGTGTTTTCATTTTTTGTTTCGTTTCCAGGAAGTCCAGAACTAAACAAAATACAATACATGCCTTTGTCTCCCTCTTCCTCCCTCTATGGTTTTTGGGGTTGTATTTCTATTTTAAGTCTAATTTATAGGTGTATTACTGCTACTGCTACTATTACTACTACTACAGAGCAGTGTTTGGATAGTGATAATGCTGCTTTTTTCTGAGCCCCCGTGACCTTGGAAAACAGTGAAGGTTAAGAAATTCCCCATCCTGTGTTCCAGAAAACAGTTCACTGCAAGGAACCACACTTCCCATGATGCTTCCTTGTTTGCCTATGACAAGATCAGACACAGACCCTCAAAATTCCCTGTTTTGTCGTAGAAATTATGATCTGAACTGCTTGTCCCCACTGATCGGAGCAAATGCTTGTTAGCCCAGCTTTGGTTACACGGCCCTTCTTCCTCCAGCCCCTACACTCTGGTAGACCCTCCGTTGGTGACAGCTGTGCTGGGGACTGACTGGCCACAGGGTCAAACCTCTGACCTATTGTCCTGGAAGCCACCTTTCATCCTTCCTACTTCCTTATACCTGGTTCTTTCCAGCCTTGATTATTCCTCGCTAGAAATGAAACACTTTTTGCCAGCTCTTGAGATGTTTACAGATCTTAAGGCCAAGATTGTTCTCCTTTTTTCCTCCAGTTCCTTCCCCTCTTTGGAATCTTTCAGTAACCCTTTCTGAATACAAGTCTACCATTATGAAGACTGGATTTGATTTTGAAAATCTACATATAAAGAGTATACTCACACACACAATCTCACTTGCGTTCCAAGATAACCATATAATACAGTCAATGTTCTTATTATCAGCTCCAATTTACCAGTAAGTGATCCTAGTTTCAAGGAACGCCTTGCAATAGGGAAAGTAGACAGCCAGACCCAGATTTTCCACCTTTAAACTTTCTCTGATGACAGCATCTTTGACCTTTTTTGGAAGTGGACATGCCCTAAACAAATGCTGTGCACAGGAATATTTCCCTCCGGTCTTTCTGGTCTCCTGAGTAGCCAGATGTGATGACTCAGGGCATTATGATGGTTGGTTGGTTGTTTTCCCAGGAGCTCGCTGCTGTTCTGGTAATTAGGAACATTCTGACTGTTAAGATGGGGACAGACCAGTGTGAAACGTTTAACACAGAGGCCTGTGTGGCGTAAACACCCTGTAAGCCTAAGTGTCACAGGCACCTTGTTGGAAGGTACTGAGTCATGTTGGCTAGTTCCCAATGAAATTGAGGTTTAATTTAGTTACTTCATCTCCCAACAACTTAATGAGCAGGTGATTATCTCCATTGGCCAAATGAGAAAACTAGGTTTAATCCTTTGATGGATCTGACTGTGGTTCCAAAAATAATAGCTACTGTGTATCAGAGACAAAAGGAGCACTGTGAGTTATGGACGGCGGACCCAATGTCTGGAGGAGGAAATCAGAGGAATTAAATAATTTAAATAATTTGCCCCAAGACAGCAGAGCCCAACCTTAACTGGACTCTGTTGAGTTCTTTTCTTCCCCTTCATGCCCCTCCTTCTGTCCCTCATCATGTTTTTCTTTAATCAAAATTTTCTTACAAAGAGTTTAAGACACTGACAGTTCTGCAAGGCTAAGAAACATAGCAGCCCCTGCCAACCCCTGCTTTCAGGCCAGAGCTCTTCAACTCTCTAAAACCTATTCTTTTCCTTCACGTTGTTAAATAGCAAGATTTTATTATTACTAATTCTTAACATTTCAATCTTAGGTGTGTCTTAAATATCCTTAACTTATGCACTGCTTTATTCCCCATTATGCTGGAGGATTTCTCTCTCTTTCAGCCAGCCTCCTGCCCTCACGCCCAGGCACACTTCCTGCCCCACTCAGCCTGCCCTTTCCCTGGTACAATTAGATCATGATTTGGGTTAGATCAACATTCAGTATATACTTTACCATGAATGCACAAACTCCATTCATAGCCAAATTGTTAGTGTGCAACAAAGGGGCACCCAGGAATTCCATGCTCTAAAATGGGGCCCTGCCATCCACCACATAAGACAAAGGAAGCAGATTCTTAGTGTGATAGATCTGTAATAGAAAGAGCGTGAAGAAAGAGAAAGGAGAAAAAAGGCTATTTCTTTTTTTTTTTAATTTATTTTATTTATTTATACATAGAAGAACCGGCGTGCAGGCCAGAGGTGGGGGTGGGAGGGTAAGAAGATTCACCAGAGACAGAGTAGGGAACAGAACAGGCAGACTGACTGAAGTACACTGCTGAGGGGAGCAGCAGGCAAGGCAGGAGAGGTCAGCTGTGCCATGTGGGAACTTGTGCTGCAGTGGCTGCTGATAGCTTCATAGTGCTGAGATTTAACCCCTTGTGCCACCAGGGAAGCCCCTGTTTCCTGACAATTCCTTTTTTTAAATAGCATCCCACCCTTGCCTTTTAGATGCAGTATCACGTCTTTCTAAGTACATTCCTTTTCTTCTCCTGAATCGACTGTCTCTCTGGAATTATTTTGTCTGCTATTTGTTTAAGGCTTTAACTTTTCATAGTAGGTGCTTAAATGTCTAGTGCTTCTTACCTGATTGCTCAGGACGGATCACTAAAAAGCTGTTGAATGGGACTTATCAGTGCCTGGGTAGGGCTTGTCCATTGTGGATTTCACTGTAAGGTGATCTGGCTAGGCCGTTCCTTTGGGAAATTCTTTTTTTTTTTTAATATTTTTTTTAATTTATGCATACAAGCTGGGGTACAGGCCAGAGGTGTGGGGCAGTGAGAGGGTTCACCAGAGACAGAGCGGGGAGCACAACAGGCAGGTGGACGGAAATACACTGCTGAGGGACCTCCCTGGTGGTGCAGCGGTTGAGCATTGCGCTGTGGAGCTGTCTGCAGCGTGCGATGCGAGTTCAACACCCAGACAGGGAGAATCCTACATGGTGCGGCAGACCTCTCCTGCCTCGCCCGCTGCTCCCCTCTGCAGCGTATTTCTGATCTGCCTGTTCTGCTCCCCACTCTGTCCCTGGTGAACCCTCTCGCTGCCCCACACCTCTGGCCTGTACCCCAGCTTATATGTATAAATAAATAAAATCTTAAAAAAAAGAAAAAGAAAAAGAAATACACTGCTGAGGGGAGCGGTGGGCGAGGCAGGAGAGGTCTGCCGCACCATATGGGAATCTCCCCGGGCGGGCGTCGACCTTGCATCGCTGACTGCCGACAGCTCCACAGCGCATCTCTTAGCCGCTGCACCACCAGGGAGGCCCCCCTTGGGAAATTCTTGATGTCATTTAATAATTTCCCAGAGAAACTCTATCTGGTCTCCTGCCTGGAGAGTATAAGCCTGGCTCTTGCCATTCAAGGAAAGCTGGTCGTCTCAACCCTCAGTCTGAAAACTTTTACGCACAATTCCCATGCACATTTAATTGTGCCTGCTATTCCCTGCTCTAGAGACTGTTTTATCTCCTCTAGAGAGGTCTTGTCTTTGCTAGAATTGAGAGCATGAAGTAGGAAGGGACCTGGGTCTACCCGTTTTTAGAGCAAATTTTCAAATGATCTTCATGTTTTCAGTGCTAACTTTGCCCTTGTCCCTTCTAGAAATATATCACCCATTCCTGAGTCCCTGGGGTTTCTGTGCTATAACTTGGGGTGTTCCAGTCTGAGTTAGGACCTAACTTTCTTAGGCCGCTTAGACAGTTTCCACTTATTAATATGGTATTTATTAAATGTGCTTTTTTGTCTCCAGAATTTTGTTGCTGTTGTCTCCTTTCCCATGTCTTTGTGGGTTTATACTTTTTTTTTTAAGTTTCCTTTAGTTTTTGTTTTAATGAGGTTTTAGGAGGAATGAAGTTAAAGAATGTCTTTAATCTGCCATCTTTCACTGGAAGTTCAAGCCAGTGCTTGGACCATGAACTCTACTTTTCTATACTGGCTGCCCAAGAAACAGCCCAAATAATAATGATGATAATAATAATGGCCATTATTATTATTATAAATGGTTAAGCTTTTATGATCTGTCAGAAACTATTTTAAGCAAATGGGCACTAACCACACCCTAAATGGGCTCACAGAATGTTTGGTGACCCTGTTTGGAGCCTGCCCTTGCCCCAGGGAAGCTTGAGTGAGAACTTCGAGAACTACTTAGTGGTAATGATATTGGGTTCTGGGATATTTGGGTTCAATTTTTGGCTTCTCCTCTACTAGCTATTTAACTAACTTCTCTCTGTCTCAGTGTCCACATCTGTAAAATGTGGCTACTAAATAGTCCCTATCTGCCTTTCAGTGTTATTTTTGCAGATTATATAATATAAGCATACAAAGCTCTCAGTGCAGTGTCTGGGAATAGCAAGCATTCAGAAAAAAAAAATGCACTAGGAGAGAGTGAAAGTGAACATAAGAATTTTCCCACAAGTTCTGTGTGTGTGTGTGTGTGTGTGTGTGTGTGTGTGTGTGTGTCCCAATGGCGAGTGTGACTTTGGCAATACTGACCTGGAGACAGACCTGGGGTTGGCAAAGAAGCTGATATTCTGAGGCCCCAGGGACGATCTCAAGAAGCCCAGTTCTGCACCTATGGCCCCTGCCCCTGTGAGTTGACATTTCTCTGTAACTCTCTCTAGCTTTGCCTTTCTTCTTGAGCTCTGTGTTTCCTGGTATCCCAATCCTGTTAATCTTATTATCTCTCTTTGCAAATAAGGAAACTGAGGCACACTGATGAACCATGTTCAAAGTCACACACCTCAGCCAGAACTCAAAACAGCAGGTCTGCTCCAAGTCTGCGCCCTCACCCACCTGTCCTTGTTTCCCTCCAGCGCCTCGTGGGTCTGTCTTTTAGATCATCCTCTCCTCCACCACCAGACCTACTGACTATTTTGTTTTCATTCTCAACCAATTTCTTCTCTATGAGCCCTTCTCATGCATGCACATCATCACTTCTTGCCTCTTCCTTGCTCCCGGTGGGATTTTCAAACATGTTTTGGGCTCAGAAACCCACTGTATAGAAATGGAGCCCTGACAGGCTGCCTTGCAGAGGAGATGATCAAGAAGTTACTAGGGGCCTCCCTGGTGGCACAAGGGCTTAAGTCTCAGCCTATGAAGCAATCTGCAGCCACTGCAACACAAGTCGATCCCCAGCCAGGGAATTTCCCACATGGCGCAGCAGACCTCTCCTGCCTCCCCCGCTGCTCCCCTCAGCAGTGTATTTCTGATCTGCCTGTTCTGCTCCCCACTCTGTCTCTGGTGAATCCACTCACCCTCCCCTACTCTTCTGGCCTGCATCACAGCTTGTATGCATAAATAAATAAATCATTAAAAAAAAGAAAAAAGAAGTTACTTGCGCCTGTCACATGGTGGGTATATGCCAGAGCCCTGGTCATATACTACACCTCCCATCCTGTGCCCACCGGGAGCCAGGACCTCAAAATCCTTCAACATTTAGCCTGAGATGGAGCAACCACAGAGTAGGGCACTCTGCCGTGTTTAATCGGGCACAGGGAAGCTTGTCTGGTGCTAGCCTCCCGGGCTCTCCTCTCCCCAGTCACAGAGGAGCAGGAGCAAGGGCGCCTGATGCTGCGCACTGCCTCGAACCATGAACCAGCCTCAAACAATCTACACTCATCCCTTACTCTAGTCCCCATTTTATACTTTGAGAAATTGGAGCCCCGAGAGATTTATTTACTGTCATATGTCCTGGAAGGTCACATAGTCAGAAAATGTTAGGGGCCTCCCTGGTGGTGCAACGGGTTAAGCACAGCACTATGAAGCTGTCCAGAGCCGCTGCAGCCCGAGTTCGATCCCTGGTCAGGGAGATTCCCACATGGTGCAGCAGACCTCTCTTGCCTCACCACCACTCCCCTCAGCAGTGCACTTCAGTCCATCTGCCTGTTCTGCTCCCTACTCTGTCTCTGGTGAATCCTCTCACCACCCCATATCTCTGGCTTACACCCAGCATTTTATGCA
Organism: Scalopus aquaticus; assembly: GCA_004024925.1. Classification (NCBI taxonomy): domain Eukaryota; kingdom Metazoa; phylum Chordata; class Mammalia; order Eulipotyphla; family Talpidae; genus Scalopus; species Scalopus aquaticus. Next base: position 13,875 of record PVIJ01000313.1, read on the forward strand.
TAAATAAATCTTTAAAAAAAAAAGAAAGAAAGAAAATGTTAGAACTAGAATTATCTTGACATCTGATTTCATAGCAAATGAAACTGAATAAAGAGATAAGATCTTGGGACTGATCAGGAGGGAAACTGGGAGGAGGAGGCTCAGAGGGCACCCAGAAAAAGTTGACAAGTAGAAAAGGTAATGGAGTTGAAACCATATTCGGTCGGATGGACATTGTGAATCTGAGTACTCTGAACTGTGGCAATGGGCCGTGGGAAAGGCAGACACTTAGGCATTTGGGATTAGTGGAGGCCATCCACTACCATAATTACTAAACTGTCCGATGCCTTTCAGAGCCCCCAGACCGCTTTGCCTATCCACAGGGTGCTGGGTAGAGGCTCAGGAATCTGAGTTAGCGTGGGCAATCCTGGCTGCTGGGGCTTAGTGTCAGCAGGGCCCAAAGCAGGGAGGAGGAATGGCCGGGCAGCCAGTGCCACCCACACGCGCCAGAGCCTCCATGGAGCGCACAGCTGGAGCTTCTACGAGGCAGCGGTCCCAAAGCCTGGACTGTTCTCTTTCTCCACCTCTGGGACTCCAGGGCCAGGGTAAAGGAAGGGGCATTCAGTCGGGAACCTGGTTTCCATTTCAGATGGAGACTCTAATTGGTTCAGACCTGAGCCTCTTCCCTTCTCATTACCACCAGGAGCCACTGAGTTCCTTTCATGTTCCAGGAGACCCAGGTCTCTCCCTCTCCAGCAGAGGTGGTGGCCCTCAACTGGAAGTATGGCTAGGCCAGTGCTTGCTCTCAGAGCACAGGGCAGTGGGGAGGGATCCATGCAGTGGCAAGATACAGAAAGAAGTGACACCTACTCCAGCTCATTTTCAGGCTATGGGATACGGGCTGGCCTGAATCCCTCCTGTATCTTGTCCCCGCAGCTGAACTGGACAGACTCGTAAAGGCCATCTATCTCCCAGGCATTTCGAGGATCAATATTCTAAATCCCACTTATTGCCCTGTGTGTGATTTTGTGGAGGTTATTTAATTCCTTTGTATTGCATACTCTTTACTTACAGAATCCTTCCCATTTCATTTTTTTTAAAGATTTATTTATTTATGCATACAAGCTGGGGTATAGGCCAGAGGCATGGGGCGGCAAGAGGGTTCACCAGAGACAGAGTGGGGAGCAGAACAGGCAGATCAGAAATACACTGCTGAGGGGAGCAGCGGGTGAGGCAGGAGAGGTCTGCCGCGCCATGTGGGATTCTCCCCGGCCGGGCATCGAACTCGTGTCGCCGCTGCCGACAGCTCCACAGTGCAGTGTTTAACCACTGCACCACCAGGGAGGCCCTGTAATATTTCATTTTAATAATTTTTTAAAAATTTATTTATATGTGCATACAAGAACTGGGGTATAGGCCAGACATGTGGGGTGGTGAGAGGATTCACTAGAGACAGAGGGGGGGAGCAGAACAGGCAGTTAAGTACACTGCTGAGGGGACCAGTGGTCAAGACAGGAGAGGTCTGTGCCATGTGGGAAGCTCCCTGGCCGGGGATCGAACTCGTGCTGCAGTGGCACCAGATAGCTTCATAGTGCTGAGACTAACCTGTTGCGCCACCAGGGAGGCACTCATTTTAATAAATTTTTAAAAAGAGTCTTTCGTTGCACTGGTTCATCTTCCTTCTCAACTTGCCTGCTGCCACTTGAACTATAACTCTGTTATAGTAAAAAATACATAGCAAATCTGGTAAAAAATACATAGCAAAAGTAGTTGTTCCCAGAGGGAAGAATATACTGTGATGGCTGCGGTCCTTGGGGAGACTCGAGCAGCCCCTGGTTCCTCAACTGTGCACTGTAGTGTTGATTGACTTCAATCACAGTTTGGCCAGCTTCAGTCATTTATTAAAACTAAAATCATGCTATAAAGATACATGAAGAGACAGAGCAGGCAGAAACCAAGGTTGGCCAGAGCTTCTTCTGTGTGACTTCGATTGTTCTCAACTGCATATTTCTGTTGGCTCAAACATGTCTATCTTACCATGAGGTGCCATGATGAACAGAGTTATAGTTCAAGTGGCAGCAGGCAAGTTGAGAAGGAAGATGAACCAGTGCAACGAAAGGAGCATTCATACAGTAACAATGGTGTGGCCAATCAATTCTGGAACGACCCACTTGTTTAATTTCAAGCAACATGATCAGGCATGAATGTAACCACGTTCTAAATCAGGCCATGTAATCACAAAGGACACCGAGAGGAAGATGAGCATGCAACATCGGGGAGACAGACAGCACCCCCACCCCCCACCACTGCCGCCACCCTCCTTCTGCCAGGCTCCTTATCTATTCATATTCACTTTCAGTACAAAGTCAGTGTAAGTGGTAAGGGAAAAAATTGGTAAGGAAAAAAATTAATATGCAAAAAATTGGTAAGGAAAAAAAGTAATATGTAAATACATAGTCATTCCATTAACAGTTTTGTCTGTAGACTTTCAAATTTTTTTCAAGTTGAACTTTAAATACATCAACATAAAATTACATGGTTTTTTTGCTTTGTTTTACAAAAATGATGTATACTATAATGACTGTTTTTGAAATAGTTGTTTTTACTCAATAAATAATGCACATTCTTTATCTACCAATGAATAGTTCTACTTCAATCTTCATAGCAGCTGCATAGGATTCCGTAAAAGTGCCAAATTTATCCACCTGTTTTCCTAATGATATGCAAGTAGGTTGTTCCTAAAATTTCATTATTAGAAAAATACTATGATGAACTTGCTTTGTGGCAGACTTAACTTGGGTTGATGGTTCAGCTCAAGATTCACACGGTGAGGGGTTAATCCTCAGCGTTATCACCCCTACACCCCGGCCAGGGAAATAACCCACATATGGCACAGCACACCTCTCCTGTCTTGCCCGCTACTCCCCTCAGCAGTGTATTTCAGTAAATTTGTGCTATCAAGCTATGGCCAGCCACTGCAGCATGAGTTCTATCCCACCCGGGGAACTGCCCCACATGGCGCAGCAGACCTCTCCTGTCTTGCCCGCTGCTCCCCTGAGCAGTGTATTTCAGTAAATACACCTGTTCTGCTCCCCACTCTGTCTCTGGTGAATCCTCTTATCCCCTGTACCTCTGGTCTACACCCCAGTTCTGAAATAAATAAATAAATAAATAAATAAATAAATAAATAAATAGATAGATAGATAGATAGATAAATAAATAAATAAAACTAAAAAAAAAAGCTTAAGAAAAGACACACAATGGTAGTAATGCCTGTGATATCCTTTATTTTGGGGACCATCTCACCCTCTGCACCCTTGAATCTGTAGTGTACATATGTGCTTCTTTTGGATGCCACTTGTATCCCTACCACCCTGTTTCCAGGATTGCCAAGCTGAGTGCAATGCATGCTGAATCAAAGCAGAGTCCCTTCCCAGGATCTTCCACCTAGACCCAGGAGAGAGAGACCTTGTTGTCTTTCCAGTTAGGAAGCAGGGATGACAAAAACTCAGGAGTTGCCAGATGGCATGAGAGAAGGAAGTCACCACAGAGCAGGAGAGCTAAGGGAGACTTTCTTATTTTTTAACCAAAAGTCTAGATTCTCTCTAGGTCCATTTGCTTCTAACATTCTCTGACTCTGAGACAGCAATTTGCAGGGGAAGCCAGGGCTCCTCCCATCCTTTCTTTCTATCCATCAAAGTCTAAGAGCTGGGAGCTTCTGAACCTTGGATGATCAGGGATCTGTCTAGCAAAGCCCTTTCTTCTTCTCACTGAAATTGCATCTGTACTGCAAGAACTGACTTCTTTGGGAGGTCTCCCTTGAAAGCTATCATTTAATATCTCAGGGCACGTCTTATATTTTTATTTACTTATTTTGTATTGAGTTAACACGGGTTTATGACAATGTATCTGATTCAGCTGTGTAGGATCACACTCCTTCAGATGTATGCTACTGGTGGAGGAGACAGAACTTAAAAAAAGAAGGAATCACAAGACTAGAACCTGACTCCCACAAGGAGGTGGGCTGGAAGGACTCAGCATGACATTAACCCAGTGACAACCAAAAGTCCTTAGGAGCCAGTGCCTAAGGCTGAGCAAAAGGTGAAGATGTGGAGATTGAGCCCATTGTGTAATCTCCGGTTCCCTTTCTGGTTCTGGGTGGTTGTTCAGGGTCAGCAACAGACAAGCCATCCACGGGACCGACTGAAGAGGACTAGACCAGGGCAACCCCTGCACTGGCTCGGGACAGCAGCTGCCCTGCCCACCTGTGCCTATGCAGGTGTCCTTTCCACCAACTCTGTCCCTCTACAGGGCAGTGCCGTGCCTGCCCGTGACCTGTACCATGCCGGGTCTTCTCTTCACTGAGCTCCCTCAGCAGGGGCATCTCTCCTCAGGGCTGCTCACCCGCCTGCAACCATGCAGGCCTCTCTCAGCAAACCTGTCCCTTTCGGGCAGCTCTTCCTACCAGCTTGTGCCTGTGCAAACATCTCTTATTCTTCTGTCCCTTTCCCTAATAAACCTGTCCTTTAAATATAACTAAGTCTCTCTCTCGTGGAGAAACTCGCCGTGTGCCGCTGAAGGGAAGCTCTGATGAAACCTTTCCCAGAGTGAACCCAAGGTCCCGGATCTCAAACTCATAAAGCCCCAAAATGACATCATCACCACACCACACCCACCACTAAGGCACCCAGAGTTCTCCACCATAGCCCACAGAACCCTCTCGCCTGGTGGCTCTCCTTCCTCCTCCCCTTCTCTGGCAGCCTCAATTCTGACCCTTTGTTTTGTTTCTCTGGGTTCCACATATCTGAGGATAGCTCTCAGGTCTTTTCATGACAGCAAACATGAGGACAGGAGAGATAAAGCAGGGGAACAGTGGACATGTTTCATCAGTCAACAAACATTTATGAAATAGTTCCAATGTCCCAGGCACCGGGGTGGAAACTTTCCAAGGTCCTGGCGCCCATCATGGACTAGTCTCACTCCAGGCTCTTTGACATCCTCTCCATCTCCATCCTACCATCACCTGAGACGGCTGCAACAGCCATGTGAGCACGCCACCCAACACCCTTTCAACTCCCTGCCTCCAAAAGCCTCCACCTCCTTCTTCCTCCCCTCCTGCACAAAATGAGGACTGCCCACTTCACAGAGTTCTTCTAAGGATCAAATGATTTCGTGCATATAAACGTGCATTGTAAATGGACAAGTGCTGTTAGATTAACACCCAGGAAGAGAGGAAGTGCAGGGAGAAAGAAAGAGGCAGGAGGGGAGGGAGCAGTGGATAATTGCGAGGGCAGAGAAGGGCAGGCCCAGAGGACCCCACACTGATAGAACTGGCCAGCTGGACTGGGTATGGGGCTGGGGAGAGTGGGGGAGGAGAGGTGCTATGGAATGCAAAAAGCATGCAGTTTCCAACCAGGAGTGAGACCCTCCCAACAGCCAACATTTTTCACATCCCCAGAGGGGGTGGCCTCAAGAGATTTCTGTGACCTGTTTTGAGCAGGGGTCGCCTGAGGCCTGGGAACCTCTCCCCTGGGACTTCTGTCTGTCTGTCCATCTCTCCCCAACTCTAGAAGCAAGGCAAGAGTGTCAGTGGAAGCGCCCTTCTTTCCCCCGCCTATTTCTCAGATTTCTTGAGCTAGACTGGGAGATGCTTCCACCTGGGAAACTGGTAGGGCTGGAGGGGCTTTGGATTTGGACACTCCCCACCACCTCAAGGGCCAAAGCGGGGCAATTGGGGGCAGACAGCTTGGGGATGTGCAGCTCCCCTAAGGCGGGGCTGGGATATCAAAGCTGGAAGCGCGGGGGCATGTCAGCCCGGCTTTGTGAGCCCGGCTCCCATCAATGCATGAAAGCCTGGCTGTACAAACTGCATTCGCCTCGCTCGCAACCTGCATTCCCGATTGGTCACGGCCTGGCCCCAGCTGCATTCCTGGGCTAGAGGAGGCAGAGGGGCCTGGCCTCTTTGTTCTTCCCAAATCAGGGCTCAGAACCATGACAGGCTGATCACATTACCCAGCTGAGGTCAGCCTGGCAGGAATGACCCCCCTCCGGGATCATCCCCTACCTCACCAAGACAGAGACACACACCCCACACCACCTAGCTCCTTACCTGTACCCCATGACAGGCTGCAATGGGTCTTAGTTCAGGAAGGGAAGTCTCCCAAACCACAGTTTATGCTGCCTCCTTCCAAGATCAGATGCTGGGAGCAGTGCCCAGAACTTCATTCCAGGGCTTGTCCAATTTCCCACCATCTCCAAGGTCCTGCAGCTGCTCCAGGGGGTCCAACTGCCCTGTTCACCATTGGACTTCTCGAAACCACACAAGTCCTAGGTGGCATTTTGGTATAAAGGCAAGCCCAGCTTTCAGAGACTGCTTTAAGCCACTGTCCCCTCTGCCTGAGAGTGAAATCTTTTCACTCTCTTACTCTTCCAAGATGCAAATTTGGAAATCTGACCTGTTTGGTTTGAATCCTGGCTCTGCCACTTACTTGCTGTGTGACTTTAGATGACTTATTTAACTTGTCTGGGCTAACTTATTTAACTTAACTTATTTAAGTTAACTTATTTAACTTTCCTTGTTTGTGAAACTAGGAAAACCCTGGCGATTAAAAAACTTCCTATGTGAGAGAGGGATGGCATGTTCAGATACGTGACAAATGCTACTTTTCCTGCTCTCTTCCCTTCCCCCTCAGTGAGTGGCCTCAAGCAGACTCTTCAGGATCGTTAATACCCTTTCCTCTTCCTCTGAATTCCTAAAGCCCCATGAGTGAGGGCCTGGCTATCTGGAGACAGCTATACACAAATTATCCTGTGTTGCTCTGAATAGTTTTATATGTCAGTCTTTGTCTCCCCAGCAAGCCTGTTGGCATCCCAGGAAACACCTCTTACTTTGTTATTCACTCAACAAATATGCATTGAGGAGAAACAGGCCCCTGGGGGCCCAGCAGGGGACACAGCAGTCAAGGTCGCTGCTCTTCCGAAGAGAAATGGGCAGTGGGTGGACAGACAGGCAGGTAAGGGCCCCTCACACTGTAAGCCGTGGCAAGGTTTCCCCGTTGCAATGATGGGGAAGTCTAGACCTTCGCAAGCACATGACAGGGGACCTTGGGGCCCCAAGAAGACTCCTCCTAAATGACATTTAATCTTAGGTCTGAAGTAAAATGGAGGACAAAGGACGGAAAACAGTCCTGGTCAAGAGTGGAAATGCAGCTGTGAGAGGGTTGGGGCCTCTGCAGCCCTATAAGGAGCCCAGATTGTGTTCTAAGGGAATTTAAGAAGTCATTTTGACGTGGTGAGTGGAGAAATGGCCTAATCCAGTGTGACCCAGTACAGGAAAGAAAGGAGGTGGCAGTGGCCAGGAATGGAAAATGGTGAGATTGGTCAGGCTGCAGGACAGCAGTCCAGGCTGGAGGTACACTATCTTTTTTAATCTTTTGAGTTGTCCTGGTTTTACACTGATGCCCAGAGAAGTTAAGTAAGTCATCCCAAGTTACACAGCAACTAAGTGGCAGAGCCAGCGTTCAACCAGGCAGATCAGGTATCAAATTTGCATTTTTGCAGCTAAGACATAGGAGAGGAAGTGGACGGTAAGACTCCACTCCCAGGCAAAGTGGTGTAGATCAGTGATTTGGGCTTCACAAGGGCTGCAGAGATGGAGAGGTAGAAAGGCCCAGAAGGGCTGCTCCCCAATTGCCTGTTCACAATTCGGTGTCATGTTGGTCCCGGAAGAGCAGGCATTGACCTGCTCTTAACGAAGTTACACAAGAAACGTGAACACCCCTGGAACCGCCCACCATCATGACTAGTGGGTATTTTCAGAGATTTTCAACACCAAGGACTCCTTTTATTGTACTCACCCTCACCCCATGAATTGATGGAAGAATCCTTGTCCACTGGGCCTCCCCGGTGGCACAGCAGTTAGGTGCTGCGCTGGGGTGCTATTAGCAGTGGCGATGCGAGTTCGACACCCGGCTGGGGAGATTCCCACATGGCGCAGCAGACCTCTCCTGCCTCGCCCACTGCTCCCCTCAGCAGTGTGTTTCCGTCTATCTGCCTGTTCTGCTCCCCACTCTGTCTCTGGTGAACCCTCTTGCTGCCCCACACCTCTGGTCTGTACCCCACCTTGTAAGCATAAATAAATAAATAAATCTTTAAAAAAAAAAAAGAATCCTTGTCCACCAAGCAAATGATATCAATTAAATTACTAATTAACTTTATTCCCTGGTGTTTTACCAATCAGAAGCTGGTAACCCAAGTTCTGGTGCAGAAGATAATGGCTGCTCCCACACTGAGATGATTTGATTTCAGCCAAAGCACAGAAGTGTGATGTTTTTAGTTCATCTGAGCAACCTCTTTATTCATTTTTCCCAATGAATTTTATTGATCACATATGAAAAACCATAACCCCTGCCTTCAAGGAGATTTAAGTCTTTCAGGAGATACAGACAAGAAAAGAGCTGATCACATGAGAACATGACAACATCACACTTTAGGGAGCACAGGATGGGAGATTCGGGAGACTCTGAGTGTACACTCGGGAGGTGTTTAGGACCAAACGTGTGTGTCTTCCCAAAAGCAAGTATTGAAGCTATAAGAAGAGGTATCAGAAAGCTCATGCTCTCGGGCCTCCCTGGTGGCTCAGGGGGTTAAGTCTCAGCACTGTGATGCTATCTGCAGCCACCGCAGCACAAGTTCGATTCCCAGCCAGGGAGCTTCCCACATGGGCCGCAAATCTCTCCTGTCTTGCCCGCTGCTCCCCTCAGCAGTGTATTTCAGTCAGTCTGCCTGTTCTGCTCCCCTCTGTGTCTCTGGTGAATCCTCTCACTCCCCCACACCTCTGGCCTACGCCCCAGCTCTTGTATGTATAAATAAAGACATCTTTTTAAAAGCTCATGCTCTCTCCCATGTCTGCACTGAGGAAAGGTCATGTGACGTGAGGACGCAGCTGTAAAGCAGACATCTGTAAGCCGGAGCAAGGCTCTCACCAGCAAGCTGACCAGCAACTTGATCTTGGACTTCCATCCTCCATAACAATGAGAAATAGATTCCTATCGATCAAGCCATCCAATCTATGTATTTGGTACTGCAGCAGAGCAGTCTAACACAGGGAGGGGGCTAGATATTTCCCTTGCACCTGTTATCTCCCCACTCTGTACCCCAAGACCTAACTGCATCAGTGGGGGTCCTCTGCCCTCTAGCTTCCAGTTGGGTGAGGTCAGTTCCCTCCCCCATCAGCCACCATGGATCAGCCAGCTGTGATCACCTACAGAATGCCTGTCAGGTAGCCCCATCTTATCACTATTGGGGTCCAGAAAATGATCCCTTCCCTTGAGCCTCTAGGCCCAGGATTGATAGGATTGAGATGCTGTTATCAGCTGTTTCACCACCCCTCGTTCCCACCCCTTAATTCTGCAAATGTCTTTGTTAATAGCCCCTTCTTAAAGTCTCATAGGTTACCTGGTTGGAATGAACCATCTGTTTCAGCTGAGAAGCTGACTTCTGTGTAAGGCTGAGGAAGACTTCCCAGAAGGGCGGCATTTCAGGCGCTTTCTGAAAGTGATAGAGTCCTATTGCAAGAAAGCCATGATTCCTATGAAGTGTGTTTACCAACACTAAAATAGCTCCCCAATCTCCAGGGACACTTGGGGCTGGGTGTGTCCAGACTGGGACTCACTGGCCTGGAGCCAAGTAGGCTGCAAGGCGCACACTCGGGGTCCAGGCTTTCTCCTCTCGGCCAGACCAAAAGGGAGGAGAAAGCCGGGGGGCTACATCCACTGGAGGTGGGTCTGCCACATGCTCTATGGGCTTTCCTGGAACATGAGGTGAGCCCCTGCTATTTCCAACCTACTCTCAGCCCCTCAGAGAGCCACCTTGCCAGGAGCTGGTGGAATGATGCCTTGGGAAGGAGCAGCCCTTCCACCACCTCTCCGGCCCCTCAGGCTGAAGGGGAACAGCTGCCTGGAAGATCAGGTTTCAGGAAAAACAGGCCTCCATCTCCCATGGGGAAATCTGGGCATCGGGACACCTGCTGATGGCTCACCCCCCCCCATGCCTCCCCCTATCCCCCTCCCCAGATGGGAAAGGACTGAGCCAGGTTGCAAGTCTGTCACTCTCCTCCCTCCCATTTCCCCTCCCTCCCATCATTCAAATCTAGTCCCTTCCCCACTCCCCACTCCTTGTCATCTCCCACCAGACAATTTATGTCCATGCTTTTCAGAATCTGACCTTCCTACCAGCCTAATCCAGCACCTGCCCATCTCCTCCTGCCCCCTGCTCCCAGGGGCTTCCTTTGAGATGCTGACCTCATCCTATGACCTCATCTCTCTTGTGGAGAACACACTGCAGTGTTCTCACCTCTGGGTGTTTGCCAGGCTCCATCCTCCAGAATCAACCCGTCCTTGGCCATGCACCTCCCACCTCCAGTCTCCTGTCAATGCTCCCTTGTACTTTCATTTAAATAACACCAGCCACTACCCCTCTGGGCCAGGCCCTTCAGGAACTGGTCCTCGCAACTTCCCCACCTGGCAACAGCCCCACCTGGCTTGTCCTCTGTCTTAAAGGCCTGGCTCTGACCACTGCTCTGGCCTTGACTCCCCCATACAGCATGCGTCTTTGTGGGTAGAGGCCAGTGATGGGGCAGCTCCAGCTCCAGTGATGGGTGTCTCCCCCCCCACCCCCCACAGAGCAGCTACAAGTGTCATTTAAGGCAAAAGTCAGATTACATCAGTGCTCCGAGCAGAGGCTCCTGCGGCCCTCTCTTCTCAGGATCCAAGCCAGAGTCTTTCTGACTTACCTGCAAGACCAAGTGATCTATGTATACTCACGCTCACATACACGCACACTCACACACTCACATGCACACTCCCACATTAATACACACACGCACACACACACCACTTCATTCTCACTCACATCACCAGGGCTCCTTGCTCTTCCTCACAGGTTCCCAGCGTGGCCCAGAGTAGTTGGCAAGGCCAGGCCCCAGGACTCCTTGCTATCAGGCCAGAATTCTGCCCACCCTGTGAGGCTGCCACCCAGCCTACCTGTCACAGGCTTTGGAGCTCCCAGAGTCCAGGAGCTGTGTCATTTCCTAGCAGCCAGCTCCCGAGTGAGGCCTTTCTCTGGGGCCTGGTCCTCTCCCACCCTCTGCTAGTAATGGAGCTTTCACAAGTTCCCCTTCAACCCTTGTACTATGCTCTCCCTTCTTTCCTTCTTCCTGACCCCAGACACCAGGTGCCCTATCCCCAGTGTGCTCCAGAGGCCCGCCCCACCAGGTTGGGCTCTGTGGTCCCCTCTGCCAAAAAGAAACCCCCCCAAAAAAGCCCTCCCAGTTTTACCTACTTAGTCCTCAAGGCCTGTTCCAATTACAGCTCACCTCCTCCCCCACCAGCAAGTTCCATCCCCCAGTCTCTTCTCCACCTGACTAGCAACCAGTCCCTCTCCCTCTGCAATTCTCAGTGGTATCTGACAGCCCCACCCCTTCCAGTGCCCCCACCAATGGCATTGTACCCTTTCTCAGCCAGCCTTCATCTGACATATATGTCAGTCTCCACCTTTTCACAGGGGCCCTGCAAAGGCAGAGAAAGGCTCTTGGGCTTACCTGGCCCCTAGCAATTGGTGCCCAATTTATGCCTGTGGATTTAAAGAGTTCTCAGAGGGGAGACTGAGGTGGGTCCAGAAAAGAGGCAACACTGATCACGAAGCCAAGTCCTCTGCAGGGCTCATCCCGGCAGAGCTGCTGGGAACACACGTGACTCTCGTAGCCGTGAGTTCTAACAACACATTTCAGGTGCATGTGGTGGGCAGCGTTTGAGAGGACCCCGTGACTTTGTGTGTTGACGCTGTTCCCGCGGTTGTGTTACAGTGTGTGGCTAAAGACAGGTGATCGAGAAGAGGCCAATATGGTCAGCGAGCAAGGAAAGGGGACCTCAGTCCTACGGCCAAAGGCATAGAAAGCCAATAATAAGTACAATGAGCTGAGAAGTAGGTTCATCTCAGAACCTCCAGAAAGGAATGCAGCCTGACCGAGACCTTGATTTTGGACCAGGACTGAGCAGAGGCCCCAGGTGAGGCATGTGATCCTGACTTCCGACCCACAGAATTGCGAGTTAATGAATTTGTGCTGTTTAAATTGCTACCTTTGCAGTACCTCCTAACACAGTAAGAGCAAAATAATACACTAACTGCCCCTAATATGAGTTGTGCCTACACTAACAAATTATTCATGATTTATCTGTAAATCAGATGTAACTAGACCTTCTATATATTTTTTTCTTTTTGCTAAATCCCACAGCCCTAAATCCCAGGGCAGGTCACAAGGACAGACCAGTTAGGGCTGGGTCAGCCCTACTGGAGAGCTCCCCAGTTGGCACAGAGCTCCACAGCCTGGAAGTGGTCTGCAGACCTACCTCCAGAGCCTACACCCAAGCTGTGACTTCCCTCTAGAGCAGAGTTCCCTGAAGCACCTAAAGATAGAATTCTGGGAGTCTGGGAAATTAGATGTGAAAATTAAAAATACGGCACTTATTTTCACTGCTCTCTACCTGAAACTTAATATTGCTTCAATAAAGAATACAGGTAACATCAGAACCTGTAGCTTCTTTACCAGGGAAATCACCTAGCTAGCAGGTTTTGCTGCCAATCACAAAATATTGTTTTCATTCATCAGTATTTTGAAATTATGAGAGTTATTGGATCTTGTTGTTTAATGTGTTAATAAAGAAGTATATATATTACTATATAACACGTTTCCAGTGTTTTGACAACTGTATTTCAATACAATTGGTTTCCTTATTAATTTAGTGTATTTAGTAAATTGAGTGTATTTTCAGAACTCTGTGATTCTGAGAAGAGAGCTTTGACCAGGCTGTGTCCAAGGCACAGGAAGGTTAGACTCTGATGGGAGCAAAGTAGCATGATGGAAAAGATGTCAGGTAACCTGGGTTCAAGCCCCAGTTCTTCTGCTTCATTGCTGGGACAGTGAGGTTGTATATTAACCTTCTGAGCTTCCATTTCCTCATCTGTACAATAGGGTTCTTGTGAGAAAGAAAAAAATAGTATGAACCGCCTCGCTCAGGCAGGTCTTCAGTGAATGCTCATTAGTATTATCAGCGACAACATGGTCGGTGCCTCCAGAGCAATGGGTCCTTCCTCTCCTTTGCCCTGAGCCTTTGCACAGCGGCCCTTGCGCTCCAGCAGGGACGGTGCTTTTCTTTGGTCATCCAGTGGCTTTGCCCCATAGAGCCACGGTCTTCACACTAGCCACAAAAGCCCCCACCCACCCCGTCCCTGACTCAGCCCGCACATCCCCACCATCTACCCACTGCTCCAGCAAAAGGGACAAAAATGCACAACCTCCTCCCCCAGCCCCCCACCCCGTGGTGGTGATGACGTCGTGTAGTTTGCTAATGAGAAACAAGTGGCCTGCTATGCTGGGAGCAGAGGGAGGAGGACAGAGCCCCACCGCAGCCCAAACCCACATTCCTGAGGTGGCACGGGTGACACGGCCAGGGACATGCAAAGGACTTCTCTCCTTGTCCTCTTCTGTGGAGGCCCTTGGCAGGGGGGACGCTGGGAGCACCCCCGCACACCACAGCCCTTCCTGTTATGAGGCACCGGACCCAGGCTGGGGTGAGGCAGGAGCACAGCCAAGGCCTGAGTCACTGGGAGGGACAGTTGGGTCTTGAGTTGTGGTCTCTGTGGGGAGCACTCGGAGCACAGGCAGGAGTGGAAAGCTCTTCCTCCAATCCCAACCCCTGCCGGGTGAGTAGAACCCCATGACCCTGAGGCTGGAGCCCTCTGCCCTGGCCCCAGACCTCAACTGTGCTCTGTCTCCTGGCTGTCTCCCCAGCCACTCCCCACTCTAGAAGCCCACCCCCTCACACTGGCTTCTCTCCTACACCCACGTTGTGGTCCAGCAGGACGGCAGACAACAGCACTGCTGACCCAGCCCAGGTCACAGGGCAGTGTGAGGACATTGGGTTGAGCTGGAGACTCTGGCTGGACCCGAAGCACAGGCAAGAGGGAATGTCCCTGAGGCTCGAATGGCCTGGGGAATGTCTGGCCATCCTGGCCTGCTGCAGGCCCCACGCCCGGTGCCGGAGGTTCGGGCACGACGAAGCCAAGCTCCCACGCAAAGCCTGCCTAACACTGGCCCAGCACTCAGCGGCCATCTCGGCTCCCTGGCTCATGCAGTGTCACTCTGTTTCTACCCATGGCGTCACATGCTCACTCTTGCTGCCTGGCTTCTGGGTCCCTGATTCTTCGGAGCTCTCCTCTCTAACCCGGTCACTTCAGGTTGCCTGTTTGCCTGAGTTTTGGTCTCTTCCACGCTTTGGGAGAGGTCTACTGGCACCCCATCTGTCTGGCTCAGGCAGCCCCGGGAGGGGCTGGACACTGTGACTTGTTTGGGGCACACTGACCGCCATGGAACCATTCCCGCTTACAGCTGCCCTCTTGTGCTCCCAGGCAGGGGCTGGACATCCCGCCCTCACCCCTGCCCCCAGGACCAAGGACCTGCTGCCTCCTCTCGGCTATCAGAACTGAACACCCCCTCCCCCCAATTTCACTGTAGTTCCAGGCAGGTTAAGGACCAATTCTGGCAAAAACAAGGAGCAATTAGTCTGAGGGGCAGGGTGTAGAACTATCCCCCCTCTCCAGGGACGGGAGAACTCTGTCGAGTACCTCCACGGCATCTTAGACACTGTTCTGGGAAGTTCCCACATAGCACCTTCTTTCCTCCACACAGTCAATATTTCTCTATTTTATGGTGAGAACGTAGGTTCCAAGCGTTGACTTGCCCAAGTCGGAGCTGGACTTCCCACCATGTCTATGTGGTCCTATAACTTGGGTTCTTCCTGCACACTAGACACTCCCTGGTCTGCTGACCCGCAGTCCCCCCTTCTGCCTATTTGATCTTGCATCAGAACCTCACTGGAAGACAGTTCATTGGGAAACCTTTCCAATATGACTGAAGCCCTGATACACCTAATGCTTGCCAGTCCCTTCTCCCAGTCCCTTTTGCCTCTACAATCCCCAAAGCCCACAGGACCCCTGCGCCAACTGGGTGACCCCAAAGCCATATTCTGCTGCCCTATCTGATTTCCTGCTGCTCTGTGGAACAATGCTGGTCCAAAAGCAGGCTGGCATGGGGCAATAGGATTCTGCTCTGCGCCTCAGCCCTGTGGCTGCCTGGCCCAGCCCTTCCTTTCTCCTTCCAGATCCCGTTATGCCTGGGGACTAAACCCAAGGGCTCACGAGGAGGGCTGTTTCTGTCCCAACCACCAGGTTCTATGCCACTTCTTGACTTCTCTCTCCTCTCCAAGGAAGGAGCCAGCCCTGCCTGGAGGCCTGGCCTTCTTGCTCAGGAAATGGGAATCAGGCATGATAAGAAACAGCCAGAGACAAATGTGGAAATTGGGAGGAGGCCTGGAAAGGCCTCCCCAAGACAGTGTGGATGCAGGAAGCTTGGTAGAGAGTGGCTGGAGAGAGTTGTCCAGACCAGGGCTTCCTGGGCACGGAGAGAAGCAAGACCTGGGGGTGGAGAAGGAGCCAGGAGCCGCCCTCACCTCCCGTGGTGCTGCCTGTTTACATTCTGTCTGCTCACACTGCCTTTTCCAGACTGCTGGCCCAGCTCCCTCACGCTGGCTGTCGTCAGCACCCTCCTTGGTGCCTGGTGCCCCGGTGGAAAGACACTGCTGTCTCGATGGCACGTCACTGTCTAGGGAGACTGGGAGACGAGGACTATATTCACTGCACTGTTCCAGAAAGCCTGGAGACCGCACAGTCCCCAAGTTGCCATGTCTCTCCCTTTGGGGTGCTCCTCACCTTTTCTTTGCTTCTCTCATGTGAATTTAGCTCTTTCCCATTCTATACTTATCTCTTCTCCAAAAGTCCAGGAGCAAAGGCTCTGGAGGTTTTTGACATCACTCTCCCCACCACACAGGAAAAGTCAGAAGCAAATGCCCATGTCCTGCTAATCAGTGTTTACCAGAACCCAACCCAGCCTTCCCTCTGGTGGCTAGCAAGGGTCTAGTCCAAACAAATGGCCAGAGCCTGTCTGAGCCCATCTCCACCCAAGGCCACTCTGCATTTCCATGACAGTGTGGTTTCCCCATCCATTCAGGGACACCCTCAGTCAAGGATGGCCAGGAGGAGCTGTGGAGGGCTTGGGCCGGTGGGGCAGGGTGCATGCCCTACTTCCATTGTCACCTGGGGATGCGGGAGCAGCTATTTCCTAAGAGAGAACAGAGAGGCCCCGAGACAGGCTGGGGAGAGACAGAGACACAGACAAAAGGACAGAGGGACTGGAGCTGGGAGAGACAGAGAGACGGAAACTGAGAGGCCCAAATTGACACCACATGGCCGCTAGGCTGGACCCCAGGGCCCAGCAAACAAGGTTTCGTGCTGAGTCAGTTGCCATGGTGACAAACATGCAGGAAATATCCAAGATAACTAGAATAGTGGCAATAACATGTGTTTTGGATAAAACCTCCTCCCAGCCCCCCACCCTAATATATTCATTGCACTACTTGGGATAAACTTGGCTTTTGCACAATCACCTTCCCTGAGAGTTCTGGGCTGTACAGCCATCAGGTGAAAGCAACAGCTGTCCTCGAGAAACGGACAGACCTGTGGCAGTATTGCTCAGGGAAAAAAGGTGTGTCTCATGCCTCTCATCTCACTTCTGCCTTTTCAAGTCTAGATTTGGGTTCCCATAAACCTCTGCTCCAGAACAGAGGCCAGAATAAATCTGCTTTCCTGTTTGAGGACACATAGTAAGTCTGAGGGCAGTGAGGAGGTAGTAGGAGGTTCTTCATGAGCCCAAAAGCAGCCCAGTGGAGTTCAGATTCCACTGGGAAGCCAAAGCTAAAGCAAGACATAGGAAGCAGGGTAAGGGCCAGTGCTACGGGAATGCTGCCTCCCCCTGGAGACACCTCTGCCCTTATGCCCACAGCAAGGGCAAGAGGATCGGGGCAGTAGGAACGGGGCTCTTTGGAACAGGCAAACCTGAGCAAAGACAAGCTTTGGCCCAGTGTACGTTCAGGAAGGAGGCCTGAGGGACGGGGGCAAAGTTTCAGGAGAGACATACCTCTCAGAAAGCCCCTTACCAGCACCTCCCCTCTGAGGACCAGAGAGGGCCCAAGCCACACAAAGGGTCCAGCTGGAAGCCAGCGAGGCAGTCCCTTCCTGCCGCCAGCCTCAATACCGGCCAGAGGGCTGAATCCCCTGTGTGTCTCTGGCCACCGATAGAAAGGAACTCATGGAAAGAACCCAAGATTTCAAGCCAGGCCCAGCCACTGCCTGCTTGTACTGTCTCCATCAGGCCCTGCAACTCCCTGGGCCTCAGTTCTTGCCTCCTTTGGGTGGAGCTAACAGTAACTTAGCTCCCAGGGCCCTGAGGAGGAGTTAGCTTCTCAGTGCAAGTGGGAGCACTTGGCACATCGTAAAGGTCTGTGTCCAAGTTGTTGGTCTCTGTCCTGACTCAGGCAGAGGAGTGGACAGGCCAAGGGAGTGTGGGGTTCAGGCAAAGAGGTTCATGTGAGGAGACTTTCTGGTTTCTCTAATGCCATTACATCCAGATTTTCCGATCTAAACAACCAGTTTCAGTTGTGATTTCCCATTTTGGAAAGTTTCTGGGAAATTATCTGTGATAGAAATGGGTTTGGGAATGGTCCACCTGGACACAGTGGGTCTCACTTGGTTTGGAGCATTCCCTTGGGGAATGCAAGCACCAAGTCGTGGCCTGGGGGCACTGAGGAAACCGTCCTCTCCACCGACCCTCTCTAGCGACCATGGGGACAAACCCCAAACCCTCCTGCACCAAAAGCGTGGAGCCAGGCCCCAAAGCGGCCCTTCTGTAGCTCCCCAGGCTTAAATGAGGTGGATGGCTCCAGCTCCCTTGGGAATGCAGAAAGTTCTCAAATTGAGACCGGCTCGGTGGCCTTTTGCTACTGGGAAGAGTGAAACCCATTGCACTCACATCCTAAAGTCAAAGCCTTACTTTGGCACTAAGCTGAAGGGATGTGGATGGAGGTGAGGCAGAGACCAGTGAGAGAAAGCAAGGAGCAGCTCACCCTTGGTGCCACGCTTACTGCTAGCAGCCCAGCACAGGGAGGCTTAGAGGCAGGAGTCCTGTTTTATAAATCTGGGGCTCAGGCAGGACAATTGGAGGAGCAGGGGCCTGCAGCCCCTTGCAGGTGGCACACCTGCTGAGCCAGCAGGGGACAGGCAGACCCAAGTGGGGTTGGGCCCCCCACCCAGCCCTGGGTTCCAAGGGAGGATAGCAGGAGGTCTGCCAGGCTCAGCGCCACCTCCCCAGCTGGCTGCGTTTTCTGTATCTGGTTTCACTCTCTCCCCTGCTTTTTCCACACTGATTCTCTTTGGCCCGGGGGAGATTTTTCCAGCTCTTCATCTGTTTCTCTGTGGCACCAGCAGAATAGGCCGTGTGTGTGTGTGCGCGCGTGCGCCCGTGCATGTGCGTGCGTGCACGATGTGTGTGTTGGGGGCAGAGGTGGGTGGTGGGCGGTGCGGTAAGAGAAGAGGAATTAGTCCCCTGGGTCTAGCAATCCCGGTTACCTCTCCAAACATTGTCAGGAAATCCATGAGCTAATGGGAGGCAGAGAAGGCTGGAGCCTGGAGGGGGCAAAGTGCCACCTACCTTCTCTTCATAATTCCTCTGGCTGTTTAAGAGGCACAGGGGTGAACTATAGATAACAGAAGAGCTCAAACCTGAAAAAGAAGAACCAGAGCCCCAGCTGGGATCCCAGTGCAAGCACCCTGGGAATGTGGGTAGAACATTGAGGCACAAAGCCTGCTGAAAGACTTTGGGGTACAGTGTTCTGTAGCCCCAGGGTAGCGGCAGAGTGCAGGCAACCATTCTTCTGTTTGCCAAGGAGCTTTCTCCCAGGGGATTAACCAAGCCTTCCTGCCACCCCTCTGGCGGGTTCAGGAGCCAGAACACCACCCCTGGCTGCCAGCCAGCCTGCGCCTGGGGAGCCAGGGCTCTCCCAGACTGGCAGACACATTGCTCTGGCCATGGGGCAAGGGGCAGAGAGGGGGAGGGAAGGAGCTCTGGGGAGTCCCTAGGGCCACCCAGCTGGGAAGAACCAACTGAAATTCTGCCTTCTGGGGAAATAATTCTGCCTTCCTGCCTATGGCTGAATCGGGAGAATCTCTCATCGGCTTGTCTTCTCTCTCTCCTGAAATAGGGGATCTATAACCACCACAGACACAGGAGCCCAGACTCTGCACCCAGGCCTTGCACAGATGTGTCACCTGTGGGAAAGGCTAGCCTAGGTCGAGGGGCTTCCCAGGGTGGAACTGTCCTGCGACAGGGGTAGGCACGGAACTGAGACCAGAGGACTTCCATAGGATTGGAAGAAGCTGGCAGATATCTTCAAGCCATCTTGATTTAATTTTTTTTTTAAAGATTTATTTTTTATTTATACATACAAGCTGGGGTACAGGCCAGAGGCGTGGGGTGGGGAGAGGGTTCACCAGAGACAGAGCGGGTAGCAGAACAGGCAAATCAGAAATACACTGCTGAGGGGAGCAGTGGGCGAGGCAGGAGAGGTCTGCCGCGCCATGTGGGACTCTCCCTGACTGGGCGTCGAACTCGCGTCGCCGCTGCCGACAGCTCCACAGCGCAGTGCTTAACCGCTGTGTCACCAGGGAGGCCCTTCAAGCCATCTTGAAAGAAACAATTGTATAGCTCCCAGGAAACCCTGAATTCACCCCCACTGTGTAGCTGAGGACAGGTGAGGTCCAATGAGGTTAAGTGACTTGCCAAAGGCCATGCATTATTGGTCCATGGAGTCCAGATTAGTGTGCAGTTCTGTGATCAGATCACTCTCCACCCTTTTTCTCCTCCAACTTCTTGCACCTGCAGCCAAGAGGCCCCCAGCATGAGAAGATGGGCCAGCTGCCCTAGTGGGGAGTTAGCAATTCTACCCTGCTTGTTGGGGGGTGGGGAAACCCGACCTGAGTCCCTCAGGAAGGCTCCTTTAGACAGCAGCGGCTGTGGGATAGAGCTGTTCAAATGGCCCGAAGACTCGCTCTACTTCCACGGAGCCTGCACTTGTCTCTCCCTGTCCTTCCCTGCACTCTGCTAAGTAAACAAACAGCACTCCAGCAGCTCTCTGCTGGCAAACACCCCCAACTTAGCAACCGCCCCTAGAATAAATAAACACACACACACACTGCACGCCTGCACACACTCGCTCCCTTACGCCCGCCTGCGCTCGCTGCCGTCATCGTCCAGGGAGACCCCTGGGCCCCACCTCAGACAGACTGACTGCACGGACGCTGCGAGTGAGACTGCTGCCTTCTGCCAGAGTGTGGGGACAACGTGGGACCCCAGCTGTGTAAGGCCAGATCCCCAGGCTTCACAGCTGTGCAGGAAGGAAGCTCTGTTCTAAGAGGCACTGAAGGCCCACAGGAATGAGAGTCTAGAAGCTTTGATGAGGGAGTCAGAGCAGCTTCGCGATGGTCTAGTGCCCAGCTCAGCACATGGACACCCAGGAAGAAGGTGACCTGCATGGGATCTTAAGAAGGAGCTTATAGAGGAGGATCAGAGCTCTTCCCTCCCTCACAAAACACCCCTCCTCTGCCAGTCCTGTGGATTATTTTCACCAGTTGTGACCCTCTGTGGTCTTAAGGGGTCAAGCACCATGCAGATGACAGAATCTCAAGAGAGGACGATTAGATAGTAAAGTGTCCTGCCTAGTCCTAGAATGATGCCCTCAAAGAGTCCTGGGACATGTGAGGGAGAACCTCACCCCACGTTGCCACATAGCCTGTGCCCTTACCTGGGAGTTTCCCACGAGCCACCCTGTCTTCTCCTTGGGGAGGGTGGTCTCCTGTGACATCCACTTCACAAAGTGCCAGGACCCTCCTCAGCAGTAAAGAGCGTCAGGCAGGAGTGCCAGTCACTTAGAGCCTGCCATCCCACTGGGGACAACAAAGGCAAAGTCATTGTAGGCCAAAGACACTGGAGATTAACACCAGAAAATTTTGTTAATATGTAAGAAAATGTAAAACATCCAAGAGGCTGTTGCTGCTACTGCTGCTGGTGTCGAGGGTAGTGGTGGTAAGGGAGGTGGTGACAGTGGAGGTGGTGGTGATAGTGGTGTTTCATCCTCCAATAAGTCCCAGAGCACAGTGGGAGATAACTAGAACCTTCCACGGAGAGCAGGCCTGGTGTCGGGCCGTATGGCATGGCAGAAGCTGAGAGTCAGCATCAAACATATCTGGCTGGTGTCTTAGTGGGGGACAGTGGCAATTCACATAACTTTTCCTGTCTCAAAATGGTGATAACCCCATCCTCGGTGGTTGCTGTGAAGATTAATCCAAGGCTGGGTATTAAGTTCTAGCACTGGCACAGCTGCCTTCCACAGCAACGGATGACTATGGTATCGTTTGAAATCCCCAGCTCTACTCCCCTTGTAGGAAAAAACATTACTGAGTTGGAACAAGATGATGTGCATGAAAGTACAGTAAAATGAAAATGACCTGTAAAACGAGGTGTTATTATATAAAATAGTTTCACTGTTCAGCTTCAGTCTGACTTCAGTTTATTTCTAAAGTCCAAATCTTATTCATTAAGAACTAGTTATTGTTATTATGATAATTACAGTCAGGTACAAATGAACTTTAAAACACCAATAAGAGCATTTAGTCAGAAGCACGTTCCTTGTATACGTGCATGATAACTCTGTTGTGATAGAAGGAAGCACAGAAAGTAGGCCTGTGGCTCCAGAGTTCAAGTGTGTTCTCCAGCTGCATGTGTGGGGGATAGAGACCACCAGGCCTAGATTCACCTGTCCTTTCAGTCCTGGCATTTCTCTGAGATTCACTGACCTTTCCAAGAGTGTCCTCACTTCTCTGTCTTCTCTAACTCTCTGGCCCTTGAGCTGTGGTTAGCGTGAGCAGGCAACAAGGACTGAACTTAGGCTCGGAGGGCGCTGGCTTAGGGAACAGGCATGCTAAGAGAGCTAGGTCTATGCAGGAGGGGGTCAGAGCAGAGCTGGGAGTGTGGAGCAGGTGTGCACCACAGGGATGAAGGCCCAGGCCTGAGCCACCAGGCAGACAGGCCTGAGAAACCAAGTGCTGCTGAGTGCTGCTGGCTATCAGCATGCAGTGGGCAGGAAGCAGAACTCTTAGCCAGGAGACTGGGAAACCAGGTGTCAGATCTGGAAGAGTCTGGGAACACTAGAGATCTCTAGCAGGGAGAAAGAATTTGATACAGAGCAAAGACTGGCTGAACTGAGAATGCTGAAATCTTGTTCATCAAATACTGAAATCTTGCAGCTCTGAGTTAATAGTGCCTCATCCAAACACTCAGTGGGTGGGGATAATGGGTCACTTGTGAGGCAGTTCCCGAGAGAGCTGCACCCACAATCCCTCCAGGCCCATTAGCAGGAGAGACTGTAAATACTCTGGTGCTTCATTAAGAGCAAGGTTCACATCTCTGCCTTGCCGCTACTAGTTTGGGAGAGTTATTCCACCTCTCCAAGTCTCAGTTTTCTCATCTTTGAAATAAGGGAAATGACACCTATCTTGCAGCGTAGTTACTGTGTGAACTACATGACATCATGAATGTTAAACTACTTAACACTTCGCCTGACCTTATTGAAAATGCTCAATGAACGCTAAGCATTATGACAATGGAACATTTATTATGTGCCTATTTTGTGCCAGGCCCTCTGCTTTATATAGGAAGGATCAATACAAAGATGAAAAGATAGGGTGCAGTACTAAAGAAGTTTACACTTAAAAGAGGTGGGCAGGGGATCCTACTGCAGACCAGCAATTACAGTCCAGTAAAATCATTACCCCAGGAGAGGAAGGTACAAAGTACAGTAAGGGAGGTGAGGGAAAAAGCACTGAAATTTGCCTTGAGAAATCACGGGAGCCTTCCTGGAAGAGACTGTGCATGCATTGTACCTGAAAAAAAAGTTTTCGTAGCAGACAGACCAAGAAAGGGCAACATAGGCAGAGGAAGGAGCAAGCGCAAAGAGCTTTCTCATAGGCAGAACTGTGAGAAAACTTGCTGAGTTCTGGCGATTGAACAATGACGTTCAGTGTTGCTACAGCGTAAAGAGGACTGCAAAGGAGAAATGAGGCAGACTGACAGACAGAAACCAGACCATAAAGGATTTTTTTATGCTTTGCAGAAAGAATTTAGGTTTTATCCTGAGAGTTATGTGAAGCCACTGAAGAATTTTAAGTAAAAGAATGAAGAACAAGATTTGCATCAAAAACTTTCTCCCTTGCTCCTTAGAGTATAGATTGAGCATGGACAGGAATGGCTGAAGGGAACCCAGTTAGAAAATGAGAGCAGTAACTACCCAGAGGCCGTGCTAAGGCTGTGGATGTGGGCAGAACAGGGAGGAGAGAGGCTGACAGGGTACAGTTAGCAGGGCTTGGTGGCTGTTGGGATTTAGTGGTAAGGTGGAGGTGCTACAGAAGGTTGACCTCCTTGAGGGGGGTCTTCAGAAGGGTAAGCAGATTCAAGGATAGAGAAACACCTGCTAATGAGTCCTGCTTTGGTCTCAGAGAACTGAGGTGGGGTTAAGAAGAGAGATCTTGGCTGGGAGTGTAGATGTGGAACCACAGGCATGAGGGTCTGGCTCAGCCAGAAGTGAGGGGTGTGAGTCACGAGAGAAGAGAGTGGGGGGAGGTGCGGGCCGCTATGGGAAAATCTAACCAGTATTTATGGATCTGGTGGAAAGAGGGGAGCCCCAAAAGGGATTAAAATGAATCTTCCAAAGTTGAAATAAAAGAGATTGGGGGAGCCTTCCTGGCAGCCCAAAGGGTTAAGTCTCAGCCTATGAAGCAATCTGCAGCCACTGCAGCACAAGTTCAATCCCCAGCCAGGGAGCTTCCCACATGGCATAGCAGACCTCTCCTGTCTCACCCGCTGCTCCCCTCAGCAGTGTATTTCAGCAGATCTGCCTGTTCTACTCCCCGCTCTGTCTCTAGCGAATCCTCTCATGCCCTCCCCACCAGCTCTTGTATGTATAAATAAATAAATCTTTCAAGAAAAAAAAAAACCAGAAAATTGTTGAGAAAGAGGGCTTAGGACTTGAGAAGAGAGGTGGACTTCTGGAATGGCCTCAAAAACTCACCTGATGATGCCTCTGGATACTGTTAGGGGAGCCTCATTCAGAGATCACATGTCTTAAATCGGTGGTGACACCATTTTTCAGGTGGGGTGATTTTCCTCAGCAAGCCTCAACATTCCAGAAGGGTTAGGTTAAGCACGGTATGTTTCTGGGATGTTGGCACACTCCCTGCCCTTCTGTGCCTCCTGTCTCCAGCTCAACCCTGGCTGCTACTTCAAGTTGTCTCTCTCCCTCCAGGTAGCTAGTTATTTTGTCTCCGCCAACTCACAAACTCAGACATTGGGGGAAGAAAGCAGCATATACATGAAAACTTTCCCAGAATCAAACTTGAGGATAATTTAAAGGTCAATGAGTCAGAGACATGTGGGTTACATTTTCCTCTAAATATATACTTAGTTAGAAAATCCTAGACTGGGACTAGGGACACCCATGTCATTACAAGGGAGAAAATTGTATTTCATGCCCCCATTCACTAGACGAGGTCTGAACCCCTCAGTTGAAGAACAGGACTGCAGCCACCAGAGCACAGAGAAGGAGAAAACACTGGGCCCGCCTGGGAATAACCCTGACCCAAACCTCCCGTGAAGTCAGCTGGTGTCCAACTGGCCCTGTATTCTGGCTTCTGCTACCTTCACCCATCCTTTCTGTTTAAGATGGGGTGGCCTTGAGACCACGAGGCCAATGCCAAAATGGCCTGAAGGACATTAAACTCAAGGTAAGTCTCTATTACTTCTTTGGTATGAAAAAAAAAACAAAAAAAGAGGGTCCTGTGGTTAAGTAGATGTTAGGTAGCAGATGCTTTTCTGGAATGAATGAGTTTTCAGAGAATGTGGAGAAAAGGAGAGACCATTTTGTTAGGGACAAAAAGGTCAAAAGGCCCAAGTCCTTGCTCTGACTCCATGATCATGAGGAGGTGACAAAGGCACTGTCCCCTTGGGTGTTGGTACCCTCCCTTGACAAAATAAATCAGATGGTGGGCAAGGACATTTCAGACCTCCCTTATCTGATCCTCTGTCTTTATGCTTTGACTTACGCTTGTCCTGATTCGGCCTCTCCCATATGCAACTTTCTTCTTCCCAAAGGGCATGAAGGCATTTGGGGAGCTAAACCATCTTCACTTGGTCCTTCTGTTGCTCAGACTTCAGTCAGTTTTCTAAATGCCATGCGTCCTCATTCATTCAGCACTGACAACAAATTCCTGCCACCACTTTAGCCAGAGCTGGGCAATTAGACATGTGGTGACCCCCTGGGGAAGAAACAGAAAGTCCACCTGGGATTCCAGGGACCAGAGAAATGGGCAAAAATTAGGTTAGGGACTGGCCCACTTAGATCCAAACTTCTTCCCACCCAGCCATCTAAAGGAGAAGTCTCCTTTTCCAGCCCCTACTTCCCCTGCTCTTACCTCAGATTAAAAGGAGTAACTCACTTCTTGACCCCTCAGTGAGGATGGAGAGAAGGAGACAAGCAAGGCGATGAGACTTTGTGTCAGGTGGCAAGAGCTGGCGGCTCTCCAGGCCTTGATCTCAAGGCCACATTCTCTCAAAGGAATGAGTGTGGGAGGGGCGCCAGCAAGAGTTCCTTGACACGGAATGCTGGAGCTTTCAGGATGGACGGGGTGCCGCAACAGCTGTCCTGCAGATGGGGAAGAGCATTTGAACCTTGAATTTATATTTCTAGAAAAAACGCTCCCCTCCCCCTCTCCTTCTCTGCTCACTCCCTTGCTGTATTATGGGGTTTTTGTGAGGTTTAGAAAAATAAACAGAATCTAACCATAACTGTCTGAAAGTGCTAAATTACCAAGAAGACATAACAGATTAGCAGTGCAAATTAAGCTTGGGAGGGAGATGGCCAGCGCACTGGGGAGTTGAGAATTACCCGCAATTACCCAGGAGAGCTTTCCCTACTCTTTTCTTCCTGGGAGGGGTAGGGGGGGTGGGGGAGGGATGAGCTTTGTTTGCACAGTGCAGCTTCTCCCAGGACTCTGAAAACTGAGTCAAATAGTCTGCAGAGATGACCTTTAGGAATAGGGGCAGGGGGTGTCATATTCACTTTAAAATCAGCACCACCCCCAGGCTTGACAAGATCTGGACTAACACATCTAGTCCATGCTCAGCTTTTAGGTTAGAGGTGAACCTTTCTTGCCTCTAACGTCCCTTGGTTGGAGATGAAACTTTTCTTGAATTTTAAAAAATGACCCCCTTTATCACTCCCTCCAATCTGCTGTGGGGGAAAGGGGCTTATGAATCCAAACTCATAAGATGTTCGAGGTGAAAGGGATCTTGGGATGTTGGTCCAACCTTTCTCTTTCAAAGGAGTAAACTAAGGCTCACAGAGAGGTGGCAAGTTACCAAGGTTGCTGGTAAGAGACAGCCTGGGACTAGAACCCAGCGAGTTCCCTGAAGCTCAGTTCAGACACACTTTCTGCAACAGCTCTCGCCAAACCTCCAGCCACTCACCCTGTCCCTTCATCCGTTCTTTCTGGGCTCTGCACAATGAACTTGTATGTTTTTAACTAGTTTGCAATGTAGCTTCCATGGTGTTGAGTCCTGTAACTAAGTTTCCTCAGCTCGAGTCAGTAGCTTACACTTGTCGAATTCACCTTTGCCAACACTGGGCCAAACAGTAGTAACTACCATGGACACAAAAATGAACACCTTAAAGCCTTATGCACAGCCAGCACAGGACATCTGGAGTTTTTCCACTAGCAACCCAACCCCCTCCTGCTAATTATCCCTAACTGCCCCCCACCCCCAATCTTAAGAATATCTACAGTCTGCAAGGTGCAGTCCTGGGTTTGGGGGGAGACTTTCTGTATCTCGATACCAGGATATGAGAGAGAGGAAAAAGGATTCTAGCATACTAACAGATTTAAGGACAGAAACCCTGGATTTGAATTAAAGTTTTACAACTTTCCAGCTATGTGGTCATCAACAAATTATCTAATCATCCTGAGCCTCAGTTTCTAAAATGAGGATCGTGAAAACCATCTTATAAGACTTACCAGATACAGGTCAAATCCAGTAGGTAAATGCCCAGCACCAAGCCTGGCACAGAGGAAACTCAACGAATCCTGCCCAACCTCCCTTCTGAGCTCTAGTCTCACCCATGACATGTTATGCCCGCTGGGCTTCCATGCTTGTTTGTTACAAAACTGTTTCAGTCGCTGGTTGATTCCCTTCCAGGCACAAGAAGGGAGTTGACACCCTAAATCTACCTACTTGAGACCCCACACCTAGGCTCAACAGAAGCCCCTTCCTGCTGGCCAGCCTCCCTCCCTCCGGGTCCACCATTGCAAAAGAACGGACCATAACTCTAATCTATTTTGCAGAAGGAAAAAATGAAGGGAGAAGTAGTCCCCCAAAGGGGAAACTCTCTCCTTCAGGTGCCGTGAAAGGTGTATGAGATTTAAAGTCAGAGGACACAGGTTGGATATCCTACTCTCCACTTACTGTCTGAGTTGAGCCTCAGTTTCCTTATCAGTAATAGGGAATACAAAACCCTTTTCATTTAGTTCCTACAAAGATTAAATTTGAAAAGACAAATGAAGGATCATAACTGAGGGAAATACGACAGTAATATGACAATTTTTTTCTCCTCCTGTTCCCCTAATACATCTCAAGTAAGGACAAGCCTGGGCCGAATCTGGGGAAAAGCAATTTTATCTTGGCTGAGTTGGGAGTCCCATCTCACCCCTCACATCAGAAGAGCAGGTTCTCCTCTCCCCACCTGAGCTGGGGAAGGGAGGGGGGAAGGGTAGATCCCTCAGTGGGGAGCGCAGAGCTGTCTCCTTCTCCATCTGTCTTTGGGGAGGGCTCTTGGCAAGGAGCAACTGCTGCAAATGCCTTAGGTGAAATCCATCACCAGGGCCCAGGACTGAGATAAGATAGAGGAACATAAATCAAGTCTCCCTGAGATAAGAAGTCAGCCTGGGGCCAAAAAAATGCGATCCTCCTGCCAGCTGTCTATTTCTGCAAAGTTGCAAAGCAGGAGAGCTGTACTAGGCAGGGAGGGAACCCAAATCCAGGGCCCCTTCCTAGAAAAGTAGGAGGAAGATCAACCTGAGGCTTCTTTCCCCACTCAGCACAAGTCCCAGCCTGAAAGGAGAGAGAGAGAGAGAAAGAGAGAGAAGAAAGAGAGACAGAGACAGAGACAGAGAGAAGAGTCCACTAACTTCAGAGCAAGGAGGAGTGTTGAGTCAGGGAACCTGGGCTCAAATCCTAGCTCTTCTATTTACTGTGTCATTTGCTCAGTCCCTCCCCCCATCCTTATCTCCTCCAACAAAGATAATTCTGAGGCTACTTTATGAGATTGTTTTGAAGACTGAATATGATCTTTTTTCTAGGGCCTTTGGTAAAATGTCTGGCCCATATAAAATGCTTAATCAATAGGAGCTATAGTTATATATAAGGTTGGTAGAGATTGGGGAATCCTCCACCTCTCTAACTTCTTTTTTTAATCTCACTTATAACATAATCTCTTTATAATTCTCTCAATGGCATCCCCCAAAACCAAATCTGATCACCTGGGTCCCCCTCGTTGAGTGCCATGAACAGTGGGTTTCTCTCCACCATCCTTTCCCAAGTCTTTGAAACGAGTGTCACCATTCACAAAGAACTCCCTTTGCCCCCTTCCCCCAAAACACATATGTTTAAGTGCATGTCTGACTGGCTGAGCCTGGAGCAATTACAAGGAGGAATTTTGACCATTCTTAGGTCAGGAAGGAGAGCAAATCGTTAACAGACACCTAGAGGCCAAAGTGGGTTCCAGAGAAGGAAGTGGCCAGAGGAAACATGGGGGAGGCAAATGAATAATGACATAGGCAGGAGCCCCCCCCCACTCAGAGGGGTCAGTGCTGCATCTGAGCCCCTCCTGGTATTAGCCTCATCTTTCCCTCTCTCATTATCAACCAAGGTGTAAATCTTTAAATACTGGTAGAAGTCCCTGATCTAAAGTTGCCTACAATCTGATTAGAAGGGGAAACAAGGAAACTGATTCAATACTGCAGAACCCCATGAGAGAGTTGAGATGAGGTTGTGGGGAGCGGGGGTGGGGAGAGGGACTTGGGTGGAAGTTGGGCAAGTACTAAAAGACCAAAAAGGCAGGCAAAAGCATGTAACCAGATTGACAGAGTCAGTGAAGGGAGGCTTTACCTCTCCTTGAGCAAAAAAATTAAATGATGAATGTGGTGTGTGGGATCAGATAGCTAGACAGACAGTGCAAAAAAGTGAAAGTGCTGAACCAAAATCCAGGTCTACTCTCAGCTGCATCCTAGCTACTTGGATGACACCAGCAAGTTCCCTAACCCCCAAGAGGGGTTTTTCTTTGAGAATAATAAAGCCTAACTTCCAGGTTTGTCATGAAGCCATGAGATGACATATGTAAGGCCACTAATGCCTTACGTGGATGGGAATATGTGGGGCTGTTACGGCGAAGCAGGCAGGCAGTGATGTGGGTAGGGATGGGGGCGTTGAATCTCTTTGTTTATTACTTTTCTCCTGCTCCTCACCTGAGCTGGAGGCCACATAGACTGCGTCCCATCGACTTACACTCTGTCTTGGCCTAAAACCGATGATGGTAAGAGGCAGACAGCTGAGAATATCAGGGAGTGACAGAACATGAGTGGGTATACAAATAGACAAGATTAACTATTCCCATTGTATACACAAGAGGCTTTGCTAACACTCAGCCAATTAGAAAACTAATCTAAACAGCCACTGGCTTCCACATCTCTTCAGAGCTCTTTCAAACAGCTGTTCAGTGTGCACTTGCTGCTGTTGCTGCTAGTGCCTGGAGCTTTCTCCTTGGGTTTGGTCCTCACTTGAACTTCAAGGGCTCCTCAAGAGCAAAGGACTGTGTCACCTCTGTTCCCTGGGCTCCCTCTAGAGGGTCTTGCTGCTGATATGTCCAGTGTCCTTCCCATATCACCTCCTCTGAGAAACCTTCCCCAGTGTGCCCAAAACAGATGGGCCCTTATAGCACTGTCCATGTTGTATGGACTTTTACCTGGAAGGCATGGGATGATGAGGGTATGACTTCAAAGCCTTTGAAGTATGAAAAGTTTGAGTTCAAAAACTCCTAGATCTTGGGCCTTCCTGATGGCGCAAGGGGTTGAGTCTCAGCCTATGAAGCTATCAGCAGTCACTGCAGCATGAGTTCAATCCCCCACCAGGGAACTTCCCACATGGTGCAGCAGACCTCTCCTGCCTTGGCTGCTGCTCGCCTCAACAGTGTATTTCAGGAGATGCTCGTATTCTGCACCCACTCTATCTCTAGTGAATCCTCTCACCGCCCCGCACCTCTGGCCTACACCCCAGCTCTTGTCTGCATAAACAAATAAATCTTTAAAAAAAAAAACACAACAACTCCTAGATCTCTCACTACTGTGATCTGGGATTCTATTCACTCAACACAAAATAAGATAATAATTGTACTGACTTAAGAGAGATAAAAGTAAGCACATATAAAGAAGCTGGCACCGTTCTTGGCACACTATAGACACTCAAAGCATTGCACTTGATAGAGAATGAGAATCTCAACTACATTTCACCCTTGAACAGCATCCATTTCCATAGAGTTGAGAAGCGAGGAAGAGATCATATGCATGTGATTAAAGCTATCATTGTTGTGGACTCTGACTTACGAGAGAGCAGGAAGCAATTTGACTTCTGTGTCTGGCAGACTCTGAGATGGTCCCTGACAATCCCCGAGTCCAGCTTTCACATCTTATACAACCTCCTCCCCTTAAGAGCTGGTGGCACCAATGAGTTGCTTCTAAACAATAAAATATGGCAAAGCTGGCCTCACTGGTGGCATAGTGGTTAGTCTTATACTATCACCTCCACAGCCTGAGTTCAATGCCCAGCCAGGGAGCTGACCCACACATGGCACAGCAGACCTCTCTTGTCTTGCCCACTACTCCCCTCAGCAGTGTATTTTTCAGTAGTTCCACCTGTCCTGCTCCCCACTCTGTCTCTAGTGAATCCTCTCACCCCTCGCACCTCTGGCCTACACCACAGTTCTTATAAGCATAAATAAAAATAAATCTTAAAAAAAGAGATAAATAACTAAGACAACTTCTTTGTCTTCCTAGCACAGCACTTTGCATAGAGTAGAAGTCAGGTGTGGGTTGAGTGGATGAACGAACGAATGAATGAATGAATGAATGACTGATGGTAACAGAAATACATACCTCGGGGTCTGAGAAAGGCGTGGTTGAG
The DNA here is from genome assembly GCA_004024925.1 of Scalopus aquaticus. NCBI lineage: Eukaryota > Metazoa > Chordata > Mammalia > Eulipotyphla > Talpidae > Scalopus > Scalopus aquaticus. Next base: position 45,196 of record PVIJ01000313.1, read on the forward strand.
CTAGACCCAGAAAAGAGGACTCCTTCTCAACCCTCACAGTATGTGTCTTTTGTCCTTTCTTGTCCCTCACTTGTGACCCAGGTCCTTCCTCCCTTTTCTAGTCCTCAGGACTTTACTCTGCTTCTGGCTCCTGCATTTAGTCATTCCCTCCAAATTTTTATTTTCTTCCCTAAAAAAAAATCCAGCTCTCTCTAAAATATCTGACCCTAGTGAATTGAAATAATTTCTGATGGAAAGCAGTCTTGTCCAGAAAGCCTCTTACCCACCCTGCTTAGGAATGTAGTTGCTGTAGATATTAAAACAGACCTGCAGGCGTCTGCAGTGAGCGGGGAGCTGTGCCAGGAATGACCTCAGCCTGCACAACAGGGCTCTTACCTATGAAAAGCTGCTGTTCTGGGCTGGATCACAACAGGACCCTCCCTTCCCCAAACCCTTCCCTTTCCAGGTACCCCGGGCTTCACCCCTAGTTTAATGCCTGAGCCTCAACTTCTCACTGAAGGCTGGTGCCAAAAGTCAAGAGGACTGTGCCATCAGACCTGCTGTCGAGGATGTTGTTGGTCTCTTTGTCCAAGTGGCTGTGCTGAAGCATGTGTGCCTCAGGGCTAGTGCCCCACCCCCACTTCTTGTCCCCACTCCATCCCACCCCTCCCCCCACAGACAGCTGAGAAGGATCCTGTTCAGTCCAGAGGTATAAAGCTTCATTCCTTCCGCTAGAGGTGCCCTTTCAGGGGTGCCCTCTCAGGGAAGGTCGGGACTCTTGGGGTAGAAACCAGAGACTGGGAATCCTCATGGAGGAGGCTCCTCACTGTGTAGCTGAACTTCCAATGGGGCATGGATTTTGCTCTACCTAATTCAGCTGCTGTTGCTGAAGATGAAGTAGAAATTCATCAATCAACAGATTTCCCTCTTCTGCTAAGAGACTCAAAGAACTAGAATACATTTGACCCTTGAATAGCATCCGTCTCCATACAGTTGAGAATCTGAGTGTACATACGTGTATGTGTGTGTGTGTATATATATATTTTTCTTTGCATAGAAGAACTGGGGTGTAGTCCAGAGGTACAGGGGAGGGGAGGGGAGAGGATTCACCAGAGACAGTGGGGAGCAGAACAGGCAGATCTACTGAAATACACTGCTGAGGGGAGCAGCGGATGAGACAGCAGAGGTCTGCTGTGCTGTGTGGGTCAGCTCCATGGCCGGGAGCTGCTCTCCAAAAGAAAAAAAAAAAAAGAGTATGGGGCTGTTAGCAGACCCAATTAAGATCCTTACTCTACGTGTTCACTATGTAACCAGGGAAACACGACTTAATCTCTGAGCCTCGGTTTACTCATCTGTTAAATGGAGCTCAAAATGCTCCAATAGGGATCCAATTCATGCCACAGTGACTGTCGATAGCTTGATAGCAATGAGACTTTAACCCCTGTGCCACCAGGGAGGCCCCCGAGTATAATTTTGACTTCCCCCAAACTTGACTTAAATAGCCTTCTATTGATCGGAAGCCTTATTGATACATGACCAAATAACAGGCATTTTATGTTAGATGTTTTACATACTGTTTTCTTACAATTGAGCAAGCTAGAGAAAGGAGAATGTTAAGAAAAGTAAGGAAGAGAACATATTGCTTATGATTTTTCTCACAAGAATCTGACAGCATTTTGAGCTCCATTTAACAGATGAGTAAACCGCGGCTCAGAGATTAAGTCGTGTTTCCCTGGTTACGTAGTGAACACGTAGAGTAAGGATCTTAATTGGGTCTGCTAACAGCCCCATACTCTTTTTTTCTTTTGGAAAGCAGCAAAACATGAACTTCCCATACACAAAGACACTGTGAAACAGCCCAGGGTAGAGGGAGTGGGGGGAGAAGACAGAAGATAGTCAGGAGACCCCAAGCCCCTTGATTTTGATGTCAGCTCCCCGCAACTTGGGAGCACCTTATCTGTCTTCTCAGTGGAGCAGGAAATCAGAGGCCCAAACTTTGAGAAGGCCAGCATGGGGAGAGACCTTGGATCCAGGAGAGACAGTGGCCCTGCGCAGGTTGGGGTCCTCCCAGCATCAAAGGGCTTTCTCTGCTATGTACTGGTTGCTGACGCTGCTGTGAAGTCGTCAGGGTTAGAAAGTGTCTATGCTCCCACAGATGGCTGGATCCTTCTCCGCCCGGGAAATTAGGATGGCAGCTCTTGTCCAGCTCCCCTGTGCCACCTAGCAGAAAGCCAGTCACTGTGTCCTCAGATGCCCTCAGGATCTGCTACCAGCCTCCTCACAGCAGGCACAGCTCTATCCTTCACTACTGCTCATGCCCCGAAATATATAATGCTCATTGGTCTCTAATTTTGCATCTCGTTTGTATGAACACTTTATGTTGAGTACACACCCTATTGCCCAGTTCCCAACCTTTCACCTCAGTCTTTGCCTGTGCCAGACCCTGGAGACTCGAGGTCTGTGACTTCATCCAGAGTGCAAGGAACTGACCCCTAGCCTTAAAATCAAACACACCAGCTTTTTGAGCCCTGATTCTGTTGCTAAAGAGGGTGTGACTTTGAGTAGGTTACCTCACTCTCGCAGTCGTTATAATGTACAAAAAGGATCAAATTGATGATCTCTGAGGTCACTTTTAGCACTAAAATGATGATTCTTTCATTCCATTCCCAGGTGAACTCCTTTCTGATGAGAGACAACTTCCCAAGTCACTGAGAAAGTGACTTGGGCCATTGCCCTATTCATGCCATCTGGAGCTTGGGCTGGGGTGTTAAGTATCTCCTTAGCTGCTCCCAAAGCATAGGAGGACCCCAACTCCACCCCCACAGGGCCCTTTATTCCTAGCTCCTCTTTCTAGGCTTCCACAATGTCACGGTGATTGCTTTTAGGTAAGAATATGAGCTCTTAAAGGCCTCTGTCCTTGATTATCTCAACCAATGACGATTGCCCAACCCCATTACACACCAGACAGGCTGGCACTTCACTGATCTCACAGGATGTCTGTGAGCCTGGGCTGAAGGTTATTCACAATCCCCTAGCTCAGGGTGACCCAGGGGCCCTGCAGCTGCTCCCAGCTGTCCGGCTGAACAATGCAGATGCTGTCAGGTTTCCCGGCTGATCCTTCTTATTGAGGGGTATTCGGTTTGCAGTATTAACTGGAGGCATCTCAGCTGCTTCCTGCTTCTTGAGTCTTAGCACCAATTCCTAAGCAAAGATAGTCTCTTCAGCTTTACATGTGACCCCCCCCCCCAGAGGTTGGGGTGGTGCACAAAAGAGTTTCACTATCATCTCAGAGCGAGGAGTCAACCTTCCTAGGTTGGAAAGGACCCCACAGATCAAGGACTCCTAGGTCTCTGCTTCTAGGCAGAGGATAGCTTGGGTTTCCAAAACCTTTGTGCACCTCTTTTGGTATTTGATCACTCCAACTGGAATCTTCTAATGTCTGTCATTAGAAGTCAGTGCTTCCACAAACCACCTGCATTAGTTCCAACTCTCGACTTTAGCAAGACCTGCAGCCTGTCTCCTGAGCTCAGCTCTCCCTTCTGTTCCCAAGGGGAGCAAATGCTGTCTCCCAAGCTCAAATATCCCATGTTCACAGGCACCCTAGTTCTTCTCTTGCCTTCAGATCTCTGCTCAAGATGTATTTTCTCCCCCAACTGCTGTAAGTGATATCATGAGACTTGAACTAGTCCATTCATTACCATTTTTCTTTCCTCCCTGCTTTCTAAATACTACAGTGCTCACTACATCATTTTTACTTACCTTTGCAAGTATTTTCTCCCTGGTTTATTTTCACCCGCAGGTCAGTGTGTTCCTCACCTACTGTATAAACCAGGGTTTGCAGACCATGTCTCCTCCTTCCCTTCTGAGCTGTCACTGGGGCTTGTGTTTCTGATTATTGGCCCTCAAGAAGTTCCACCTGAGAGCTAACTTTCTGACTACAGTTTAAGATCATTTCTTATTTGGTTGGGGACTGGAAAAGTGATAAGGCCTTGACCAGCTGCCAATGGACTAGCTGGTCCCCAAGGCCAATTTGGGAATGTGGAAAGGAAAATGATTTCTCTTATTAGTAGTGTTTCAGGGTGCACCAGAGTAAAGACAAGGGTCCTCATTGCACCAAGACCTTTCCTCTCACCCTCTTTCTCGCACTGAGGATCCTGGCCTGGCAAGACCACCGTCCTCGTAAGACATTATAACTCAAGGCCACTCAGACCCAGAGTCACGTGGAAGGGAGTGGCTGGGCAGGGAACACACCAGGATCAGGGAAAGGGAAGACTTGGGCTGGGTGTCCGACTCCCCCTGCTGCCTCCTTGGACTGGCCGGTTTCGCAAAGGTTTTTCTTGAGTCCTAATGAAAAACAAGTCAGAGCTGTGAAAGGGTAGGTTGGGGTGGGGGGTTTGTAGAGCAGGGTTTATAGGCACTTGCATTTTCTTAACGGCTCCCTCCTCACACATTCCTCTGCATTTTTCCTTTTATTAATGTGGCATCTTTCCCAGGCCACTTTATGGGGCCGTGTGTGTTTTTACTTATACCCTGATTGGGTTTGATCGTGTCTCTCCCTATGAAGAACCTTCAGATCTTGTTCAAGGCCCTCCACCCCGTTTCCCCCCAACCCTTGCAGGGGGCCCCTGGGCTCATCTCTCAACCCAACCCCAAGGGCTCCACTGTGTTTTGATAACACTTTCCCCACTAGGGTCACACCTCAGACCCCAAATAACACACCCCAGTGCGATTACTCACCCAAATCTGAAATGACTGCTGGCTCTTGCCCAAAAACCAAATCTGCCCCAGAGGGTACAGAGGAAGATTTGCCACAACTGAAGATTTTCAAAGGAATGTGCCTCAAGCCCTGAAGGCCATTGCCAAAGAGGAGCTTTAAAAATGTTTTGAGCAATAGCAGCTCTGATAGAACACAGCTTTCCAAGGGGCTGCCCTCAAAGGCATGGCACGTGGTTTTGAAGAGCCAAGCTCTGGCATGCTTATTAAAAAAGACACTCGTGTTCCTTTTAGGAGCTCTGCCCTGAGCCTTCAGAAGACAGGGTCTAAGAGGACCAAGACTGAGGTCTGGAGTTGACTTTCTCTCTTTGAGGCCCTTTTTATCAATGTTTTCCCATACGGGTCTCCTGGCATCTGTAGGATGGCTCTGTCTCGCTTAGACATTAAGCAGGCCGGCCCAGGGTGATCCTATGACCTCTGGCGACCTACTCACCTCCTGCAGCTGTGGTTGCTTTTCTATAAAATGAGTAAATATACTACAGAGAGCAGGACTGTGGGAAGTACATGAAATAATGCCTGTAAGAGGCCTGGTGTGCCAGGGACACTTGGCAAACAGTGAGACTTTTGTTACAAAAGAGGTGGGTCCCCTTTTTCAGAATCTGCTTTTGTTCCTTGATCCTGCACCCGTGTTGGTCCTGCCCCCACCCAGAAGCACCAGTCCTTCCTGGGATGGTCGTGGACATCACACTGCCAGCTTCTTCTCAAGGCAAGAACATCCAACTCTTTTGGGAAGTATAGTTCTGGGCTGATTTTCCTGTTGTCAGCAAGCTTTAGAAGAGGCATGAGCTTCATGAAGCTTGATGTGGGAAGTTTTTACAGGTACCGCGCATCTGGCTGGCAGATGTCGTTTTGCTGCAAGACACAGCTCTGTCTTCCAGATGGGAGGGTCCTGGGACTCCTGAGGTGGGACTGGTTTCTCTCTGTTCGGAGTCACTGTGGGGACAATCTCATAGGTGTGTCCACTCTTTCCAAAGCCCTGGAGTCCACGCAGATGAAGCTGATTGCATCCATGTGCCCTAAAAACCACTCACTGTAGCAGTGAACCGCCCATTCTGCTCTCACTCCCATCCCCATCATACCACCTCTACCCCCTCCCAACACACACACACATACACACACACACACACACACACACACACACACACACACACACACACACACACAATTTGTAGGGAAAAGGAGGGAAATACTGGATAACATCAGTGTATACACTAGCTGTTTCTTCACCAGGTAAGAAATGCATTCATTCTCAAGGAGGTGAAATAGGACACAGAAGGCTTCTGGAGCTAGGGCACCCCATGGTATCTAGCATTTTCCTTAAAGGAAGGTAGAAGGAAGTAATAGTAGCCGATGGCTGAGTTCTGCTCTCCTCATAACCTCACAAACACAGAGCAGCCATCCCTAATTCTCTACCCCTGCTGTGATAGTCAGAAAGTGCCTTGTCCAATAGCAGCTGGGGTCCAACCTTATTTGAGTTGGGCTTGTTTGGGGACTTTTATGCTAAAATGTCTCCTAGCCCATCACTTCTGGGTAAAGTGCTTTTGGTCACTAGGGTCAGAACCCCATTCACATTTACAAAGTGGAACAGAGACAGCTGTTGTAATGACAAAGGGGCTTCAAACAATTGAAGCACCAGAGCTGTGATCTCTTCCCTCTGGGGCACGGTGCCTGGGAGCTCAGCTGTCTGCACAGCATTTTGGTTGGCTCATGGTTTCATCACATGACCCTAACACAAGTTTTTATTGAAACATGAAGTCTTAGTTTAGTTCCCCACAACAAAATGGCTACAGTTTTTTTTATGTCAAACTCTTGTGAAAAACTGAATGGCGGTTGCCCAACCAAGACATTGGCTGACCTTGGGCATCTATTCCAGTCGAATTAGCTGTGGCCGAGTCCTAGGATACGTGGTATGAATCATGTTTAAGGTAGCAGGAGCTTAAAGAGTGGGATCAAGTTCTCTGGGAAGCAGACATATCCCTCCCAAAGTATGTCTAATCTCCCCATGTGGTTCTGAGGTTCATTGAAGGAACTGGAGCTTTCATCCTCTGGGAATCTATCCATGTTGGCAGATGAGTATGGAGCATGAAAGCTGGGGAAGCAGGGGTTCCACTGAAGCAACTGCCACCTCCATAGCACTCTCGGGACATGGCAACGGTTCTCAAGAGCGCTCCTGGAGCACTGTCCTGTGAAAATAGCACAAGACTGGGAGTCATGAGTCCTGGTTTTGATTCCAGCACTACAGCTTCCTCAAACAGCCTTGGGAAAATTGCTGTCACCCTCTGGATCTTAGATTCTCCTTAAGTTTAAAAAATTAGGAAATAATAATAAGTAAACAGTGATGAACTAAATCATCTCCAGGTCCTTTCCAATACTGAAAAATTCCCTAAGCCCATCTCCCTGCCCCCTGCCCCCAATTTCCCAGAAATGCACAGAACAGTGCTCTTTGACCCATGATTTTGGTGGGGTCTCTGCCAACTGCCTCTCCCATGACAAACCATCCATTCCTGGTGATCCCCACTGGCAGCTTTCCAACCTGCCTTTGCCACCATCCAAGAAAGTTCAGGCAGAGCTTCCTAGGGGGTGGACTCAGGAAAGCTCATTTCAATAAGCAAATTTATTTCTGCGCTTTGCAGAGTCTGAGGCCAGGGTTGGAGCCCTCACTATATGACCAGGCCAGAAGGGTAGGCTGGGCACAGAGGACTCACCCAACTGGGAGGTTTCCAGCAGGGCCATTAGGCTTGTGAGGACAGGGAAAGCTGCAGGAGAGGGTCAGCAAAGACTTCGGGAGGGCAAGGATGCTAAGTAGCTTGGAGTTGATGAGGGAGATTGGGAAATGCCATGGGTCCCAAGGGGAAGATGGCAGGGCAGGGGGAATTGTTTGTGTCTTTTGGCCGGAAATGAGTAACATTCAAAAAACATGCAAAATACCACACTAATCAGCACCTGTTTGTTTGGGAGCCAGCGGCTTGGGCCCATGGCATCCGAACTTGAACCTGGCTTTTTGTCTCCCCAGGGGGGAAATACAGTACATTGAGATCCACTGGAGTGTTGAAAGAGGCCCTGGACCTAAGTGGAGTGGAAGGAGGAAGGTATCTCAGCCTCCACTGCTCCTTCCTGGCCCCAAATGGTCTGTTACACACCCCCAGCACCCCCCAGACAGATGGCTGCAAATTCTACAGAGGCCTCTGAGCAATCCCTTGGCTAATAGCCACATTCCAGGGCAGCATATGTTTCGTCTCAGGCTCACGAGGTTTGCACTTCCAGGGAAGCCAAAGAGAAAACCTTGGCTCAGGCTGCAAATTTCTTTGGAGAGGTGGGGGGGGGGGGGGGGTAGGCATCAGGGAGGCTGAAGCTGTCCTGTAGGAGGAACACTGTGTGCAGGAACATTTGAGCTCATGCAAGCTAGGTCTAGAATCGGTGACACTCTCATTCCTAACTCCCAGCCCCTTACCTTCCCAGGAGACAGAAGACACATGGATCCCAGAATAAATCAGCGCTCCTGCAGGTGCCTCTCACGCTGCCCACATGTCCAATCCTGATTTCACGTCCACACCTTTTCCTGAACTCAAGTCCCTCCTAAATCAATAGTTCACAACTCAGGTATGTGTGGGATAAGCAAAGAAAGAAAAGGGGGCGACTCCTAATCTCTTTCTGCACATTAAAAAGTGACTGGATCCTCCCTCTTCTTACTCCATCTCTGTACTCTGAGACACTCCTGGTTGTGGAAAGACACCAAGTCTGGGGAGCATTTAGGAGGGATCCAGAGATGGATGGAAAGACAGGAGTGGGGGAGGCAGTAAGGAGCCAGGATGGAGGGAGTGGGGGCCCAGAAAGGGACCATGGAAGGGTCTAGGACTGGAGAAAGAGTGAGGTAGAGTCTCTTCTGGTGGGTGGGGAGCAAGAAGGGGAGGAGTGATGGGGTTCCTGGTCTCAGGGGCTCTGCTCTGTGGTAAGCTAAGGGATTTCTGACAGCAAAGTAAACTGTGGTGTGCTGAGTTTACCCAGCTCCAATAAGCAGTGTTTGGAGTGTTTAATGTTTCCTTCCCACAGAAACAGTTGACAGCGCTGAACTGCAGCCGGCCCCTTGCTGTCTTTTGGGGAGGTAGCAGTGGGGAGGTAAGGAGAAGATTGTCAGCAAAGTCAGGGTCCCTGACCCCAACCCAGCACATGGAGACTGGGATGCAAACTGGGAGTCCAGCTCACATAGGCCCCAAACTCCCCATCAAGGAGAGAGCACCTCAAATACAAGTCACCCCTTTCACCCCTCCTCCTCCCTGCATGTGTCCTGGCCCAGCCCGCACACGCTCAGCCCTGGGCTGCCTCGGAAGACAGCACGTTTACTTTTCTCACTGTATGGCTTTATGAACTGCCCGCGGCTACAGGCTCAAACAACCGCACTTATGTGGAGAAACGCAGAGGACGCACAGATCACAGAATAAATCAGGAAGACACCAGAGCTCAGCACCCAGGAACAAAATGCATCAACCTTGCACAGCATGCTGGTGGAGTCTGCACTAAGGAAGGATGTGTGGGTTGAAAGATTGAGGAAAGCAACTTCCCTTCCTTCCCATCCAGAGAGGCTTCTAGGGAAAAACTGGCTTGAGAAGCTCATAGAACTGAATGAGAAAGGTCGGGACAGAAGATCATCACGGGGAGTGGGATAGACAAAAGCACAGAGAAGGGGGCAACAGAAACAAGCAAGGGGTGCATTCCAAAGGGGAAAGTGAGCAAGATGTGAGTGTGCAAATGGGTGGGAGCAGGTTAGGAGGAGGTGGGAAGGAGAGAGGGGGTTTTGGGCACAGAGCCAGAAGCTTGTCCCAGAAGTGCAGCTGAGAGCGCAGTCCTGGGCTGCTGCCGCCCCTCCGCAACCCCACTCGGACAACTGGAGGTCACTCTGGCCTGACAGAGTGACAGACCGAGGGGAGGTGAGCATGTGATGGGGAAGACACCAAGAAACAGGCAAGGCTGAGGGACCGGACTTGGGGTCCCCAGTACGTGATGAGAATGTGATGGTGACTCGTGGGTGTGCGCAGCAAGATGTGGGAGCAGCCAGGGCCAGCAGATTAGAAAGAAATAGCAGGAGGTCCTTAACTACTGGGTGCAGGGGCACTAAAGAGTTTGAGGCTGCAGGTCAGGGCGATGGTGGCGTGAGTGAAGGTGTATAAAGGTGACACAGCTGCCAGGATGGTGGTGAATTAATTCAGCCAGATTTAAATTTCCTCAGTCTAACTTAACTCCTGGACCTCAATTCTGTCATTTCTTAAAAGTATTTAAAAATATCTTCCTAGGGCCCTCCCTGGTGGTGTAGGGTTAAGTCTCAGTGCTATAACCCATCGCTGCAGCCTGAGTTTGACCCCTGGCCAGGGAGCTGATCCACATGGCACAGCAGACCTCTCCTGTCTCACCCACTGCTCCCCCCACCAGTGTATTTCAGTAGATCCACCTGTTCTGTTCCCCACTCTGTCTCTGGTGAATCCTCTCACCCTCACTATCTGCCCCCCTCACCTTTGGCCTACACTCCAGTTCTTCTATGCACAAATAAATAAATAAATCTTTAAAAATAAAATATCTTCCTAAAAGTGGAGAGTAGTAGATGAGGAGCTTCCCCAAGAGGGTGGGTGGTGAGAAGGAAGCTCACAGCAGGGGGACCCTTAGTCTTCTCCCCTTTTTAACAGAGAACCTCAGCATTATTTATGCTTTTGTAAGATTTCCCTCAACCATTCCCTTACCATTTAAGGTGTAAAAGAATAGTTTGAGAGCCTCCCTGGTGGCCTAGGGGTTAAGTCTCAACACTGTCATCACTAAGGCCTCAGTACAATCGTGGCCAGGGAGCTGACCCACATGGCGCAGCAGACCTCTCCTGTCTCGCCTGCTGCTCCCCTCAGCAGTGTATTTCAGTATGCTGACATACAGCACTGTCTCTGATGAATCCTCTCACCAACACACCCACCCCACCACCTCTGCCTACACCTCAGTTCTTCTATGCAAAAATAAACAAAAAAATCTTTGAAAAAAAATTTTTTTTAAGTTATAAAAAAAAGAACAGTTTGAAAAACACAAAGATATGATTTCTCACAGGAGTCCTGCCAGTTTTAAGAACTACAATTCTATGAAGGAACATGCAGAGAACACATTTACCAACTTTGGGGCATAGTTCCCAAATTCAAATATTCTGGCCCATAGTCGGACCATTTGTTCTTATTTATCTTGTTCAGGAGAACTATGATCAGCACAAGTATTTGTCACTCTCCCTTCTTTTCACCTGTTCAGAAATGGGAGAAGCAGTGTAGATGTCACCATTCTTCCAGTTTGCACATAATCACAGCCAATGAGAACACTTTCAGAATGATAATAATGAAGGTGGTGGTGATGGTGATAGTGATGATGGTGGCGCCGATGGTGCTGATGATGGTGATGGTGGCGGTGATGGGGATGATGATAACAGCTACACCTACAACATAGTCTCAGGAGCTATCAAAACAGAACACTCTAGGCAGCTATTCCCAGTGGGGAAGAGTTGGTACATGAACTGGAACCAGCTCCCTTCATCTGGTGGGTTGTCTGACTCCAGGAATGCTAAGTTAAAAGGGCACCCACCCCCCCTCCACCACTGCCCATCCCAATGTTCTCCCTGGCTCTTGGATCTATAGGACAAGGTGCTGGCCCATATTTCCAACAGGAGACTAGAGTTGACCTTAACTTGGGAAGTAAATCAGTCTTGCTGACTAGTTGCCTGGCCTCTGGGTAAGGAAGCCTGCAACCCAGGGGAAATGGAACTGTTTTCTCATGATTTGCCTTCTATACAATATCCAAGAACAGTCACCACATATGATTTTGAACTCTATCTGCATATCTTGAGATTCTCCCCATCTGTTTTTTCTCTATAGCTACCAAGAAAAAGACTCTTAGGAAAAACTTTATAGGACTTTGAACTTATTTAAAGGGGAAGTATTAAAAGGGACAGAAACAGAACTGGATTCCAAATCCAAAACTGGCTTGGGAAAGATAGATCTCTTCATGTGGGAGGCATTAGGCAAAGGGTATAGGGGATAGGAAGCAAATAGCTTTGGACTGATTTAGGAAGGGGGCGCTATAAATGAAACAATGCAAAAGAGATTAAAATGGGGGCTGAGGGCAGGAATGGATTAGACTATTTAAATAGATAGGGCTGTCATCAAAAAAATCTTACTCAGTTCCCCAGCATATCCACTGGTCAAAGGGAGCAGCTCTGGTGGAACGTGAACAGGCCTCCCTCCCTCATGGCTGCCCCCCACCCCCATCCCCAGCTGGTAAGTGGCTCCACCAAGTTTAGAATTCACAAGTGTTGATAACAGAGCTGAGTTCCTCCAGTTCCCTATCCCCTCATAAAGCATGTCCTCTGCTTTACACCCCACTTATACCCAGCACATTGAATAGTGTCTGGCACATAAATGGCCTTGCTAAGTATTCGTGAAGTGACTAAATCTACCATAATCATCCTCAAACTGATTCTGAGCTTTGCAGCTTACAAGGCAGTGTCATGGAATTTTCTGGGCCCTGTCTGTCCTCAGCCCGCTGCTTCACTGCCCTGTCTGTTCAAACCAGTCCCTCTGGAGCTGTGAGGGCACTCAGTACATCTGCAGGTACAGTCCCTTACCTCCCCATCTCAGGGAAATTTCCAGAGCCCAGAAACTTGGGGCTTACTCAGAGGAGCCCCATTCCTGACCTTACTTGGTCACTGAGCTACGATGGTCTCCAGACCCTGATTCCCTCCTCCTCTGCTCTCCTTTTGATACTGTTAGCACAAACACTTTGGAAGGTGGGGTAGATAGGTTCTAGCAGGAAGCAGAAGGTGTCCTTGGGGGTCCTATGTCATTTTGGGGGTGAAGGGCCTACACCCCAGCCTAACCCCCTCCCTCTTTCCCTCTTTTCCCCATCTTCTGGAAAAAGACGAGTGTGTTCACTTCAGTTTCTCTCGGACCTATGCCCCAGACCTGGCCTGTGCACAGGCCTGCCAAGTTTGGGACATGAGAACAGGCCAGGTTCCCTATGGGGGGAGCCCTGGGGGGGCGGGGCCAGGTCTGACTGGGCCTCCAGGTTGGCTTGCCCTGGCCCCGGGGTTTAATAAACTCCGAGAGAGGTTTTCAAAGGCCACTTGATCTTCCCCATCAGGCAGCCCCTGTCTCCCTTTCAGAGCCGCGGGACTGGAAAGAAAAAACCGCTCAATGAACAAGGCGGCCAGAGAAAGCCGAGCCGCGGGGCACCTTCTATGAATTTCTGATGAGCACACGGCCCTGACTCCTGGGTCCCAGCCCAGTGCAGTCAGGGATGTTAGTTTAAGTCATTTCGCACGGTTCACTGGCTCTCTGAGAGAGGCTTGTCTCCAGGCTGGCCCTCTCTAACAAGCTCTTTTTACTCGGGGCTTCTCTGAGCAGAGACCTCAAACAATAGCTGCTTTCAAGGGGCAGGCCCTCCGCTGGCAGCTTCCTTCCCCAGCCCCAGCCCCATCCTCTCTCTGGTCTCCCTCTGCTTGCCCACCTGAACTGCCCAGCCCCAAGCCTGGTAGGGATGGGTAAGATTTCCTTCGCCTCTTTCGTTTCTTCCTCTCTTCCCTCTTCCCTCCTTCCCTGCCTCCACTATTCTTGCCCTTTCTCCCTGTGAGCAGACACAGTGCCTAGTAATCATGTTCTCAAGAGCAAGCCACCTTGCCCCCCACTTCTAGAATACTAGAGGAGTGAAAAGCACCCCCTGAGCTGTGCAGTGAAGAGGTAGGGCAGAAGTTGGACCTGACACTCTAGGCCCTCTGGAAACTGAGCAGTTTCCTCTTCCCTTTGCCCCAGGATGGTGCTGGGGCTCTCAGCCTGCCTGCCTGCAGGCCCAGGCTGTGGGGGTGATGGAGGACCCCTGTGAGCCAAGTTATGCAGGGCTTCCCAGGACAAGCCAACAGGAGGCCGATAAGAAGTAGGTTCCCTCTGTCAGCGGCTACCACACAGACATATGGGGAGGAGTGTGTTTCCTTTCATGTGGGGTGCTCTGTCTTCCCAAGCCCCCCTCTTTCTCGCCATTGTCCTGTCTCACACAGGGAAGGGAGGAGCCCACTTCCAGCCCTCCCCACCTCTGGCCCCCTTGATGGTGGGGGTGCATCTTCAGAGGAGACTCCTGAGGAAGAGGAACTTCATTATAAGCAGATGAGGGTTATTTACATGTTTACACTAAACCTCCAGCCAAAACCAGACATCCAAGTCCCTATCAAGACAAGTCAGTATTTTGGCCTTGACATGTGGACTTTGATGAGGACCTTTGGCCGAGGAGCCCAGCAGGCTTTGGCCACCATAACGTGACATGCAGCTCCGCTCCTCAGGCACCTGCCGGCAGTCATAGGTCTCGTCCTTTGAAAGTCCCCAGCAGCCTGAGTGTCCCCCAAACCTGCTCCCTTACCTCCCTGCTTCACACCAGTCATATCCCCACCCCCTTGTGCACAGCTCACCTGCTTCAGGAAGCGAGTTTGACCAGAACGAGCCTGGTGATCTGAAGACAGAGAAGCAGAAACGCTGGGTGCAGCTGCCAGCTCTGAAGTGGCCTGGCTGTCCTGTCCCCTGGACACTTCCTCAGGAGCGTTGGCCTGGCCAGTGTCCAGGTGTCTGGTCCCGGAATCCTCAGGAGGACTCGTTGAAAAGTCCCACCCCACTCCACTAATGTAGAATTCCTGGGGCGATCACGCCTGGTTCCACCATGTGTCCCAAGTGTGTCCTAGGCTCCCTAAGGATCAGACCCCCTGTCTTGTTCCAAATGACAGCTTTAAGAGAACCTGCCTATGTGTTCAGGTTAGACTTGCTATGTTTGGGGTGAATTTTCCAGGGAGTGAATGATATTTGCACAGAGCCCCTGCCCTGGGAGCAGCTCTGGTTTCTCACGAATTCTCTTAAAGAGAACCTCACTGTATATACAGGAGCTTAAGTTCCCCCAGTCTGCCCTGGCCCCTGGTTGAAATTGTCGACTGGTGACTTTTACAAGGGTCTCAAGTCTCTGTCACACCTTCCCTTGGGTGACAAGCCCAGCTTCAGTGTCTCTTGTAGTCCCCATGCCTCACTTAGTCTAAGGGTCTTGCACAGCGAGAGCCTGACATCCCCTCTCACAGTCATTGTGGTCATTCCAGAGGCCAAATTCCAATCACCCCTTATGGCCAGAGGTAAAAGTGACTCCAGAAACAGAGGTGAATCCCAGGCTGACTGATGCCTCCAAAACCAACTCTGTTGGTCAAGAGTTTCATTCCTAAGTGTTTGGAAGAGGCATCACGGGGGCCACATGGAGAAAACCAGGCTGTTTTTAACATAATCAGCCATCCTTCACATCCAACCAGACTTGGGTCCAATCTTTTCTTGGCCTTTATCAACTGAGTGATGCTGGAGCCCGAGACCCTTCAGGGAGCTGATAACCTGAGTCTCGGTGGAGAAGGGCTTTGAGAAAATGGATGTGAAGGCATTTCGTGGCCCACAGGTACTAGCCAACCTTGGAATATTGCCAGCTGGGTAATATTTCTACAGCAGGGACTTGATACAACCCAGGATCAGTGTTTGAGATGCTTAGTCTCATGGATCATGCCCAAACCCTGCCACGACAACTCCACTGCAGAGACCGCCTCCTGCTGGATGAGCTCCTGGGTAAGAGGTCTGCCCAGCATCACCCACTGACCCTCACTGTTGGCACTGAACAGGCATTGTGCACTGCCCTCTGCCCTTCCTCTGCGTGGGCCTCAGAGCTGGGCAGGGAGGCAGATGAGGAGAGCAGGATGTGGGGGAAAGCCTTCCCCCTTTACCCGCAGCCCTTGGTAAATCAGGGGAAGGAGGAGGAGGAGGAGGAAGAAGTCACATCTGGTTTGAGTGAGGCTCCCAGCAGGGAAAGCAGGGCCCTGGGGTGCCAGAGGACATGTAGGAGTTGGGGAGGAAGGGAAGCAGCCAGCGCTGGCGTGGGCCCCGCCAGTCTGGGAGAAGAGAGGGAAAGCGGTTGGGGCAGAGGGAAAGCAAATAAACAGAGTGGTTGAGAGAATAACAATAAAGAGTAGCTTCATTAAAGTGAAGAATGGAGACTGTGTCACACCCAAGACAAACAGAAAATAAACAGCCCGTAGATCCACTCTGCAGATGTCTGGCAAGGGAGGCAGGCAGATTAAAGATGCGTGGAAGATGCCACGGTGGACAGGGCTCCGGCAGCAGCAGCTGGAGAGCAGGTGGACAGGAACCCCAGACATAGAGCCCCTTCACAGCTGGAGGGGAGCCACCTCCAGAGGACACATCTCACCCTCCTCCAGCCTCCAGCAGCAGACAAGCCCACCCCTCACCTGATCCCCCAGGACATATGGGGTATGATAGTCGAGGAAGGTCACCGAGGAAGGTCACCGTCATTTTCTGAGCCAGGTTTGGTCCTTCTGCAGGGAGGTCTCCATCCCAGCCACAATTCTCTCCCTGCAAGAGGAACATCGAGTCTCCCAGTGTTGACACAGAGAAGTTAACATGGAAATATCGCTTTTCACTCCTTTGTCAACAATTCGATTCTATGCACACTTTAATGAGTCTGAGGGGCCTCCAGTCTTTTCCTTCCTGGCATCTCAGGCTTCTGAGCTGCCCTGCACCAGTGTGAGGGGTGGGGGAGCTCAGTGGGCAGGGTATCTGCTCCCTCATTTACTCCCTGCCTGCTTCGTATGCCTGGCACGACATTAGGGGTTCCAGAGACCAGTAAGACAGCATGCTGTCCCTCAGGGTACTTCCTTAGGGAATTAGATGGTCTGCCTTGCTTATTCTTCACAATTTGACAGATGTTATTCCCTCAGGCTTCTTAGAGGAGGCAGAAGACCAGAGATGCGGTGCTTCCCTGATCATGCCAGAACAGGGATTTAGATCCAGGTTCATCTGAACCTGAGACTCAGTGCTCTTTCCCTGACACCAAAAACAACCAAAAGGTGAAGCAGGGGGTCTCCCTGGTGGCGCAGCGGTTAAGTGCTGCGCTGTGGAGCTGTCGGCAGTGGCGACACAAGTTTGACACTCAGCCAGGGAGAGTCCCACATGGCGTGGCAGACCTCTCCTGCCTCGCCTGCTGCTCCCCTCAGCAGTGTATTTCTGACAATCTGCCTGTTCTGCTCCCCACTCTGGTGAACCCTCTCACCGCCCCACACCTCTGGCCTGTACCCCCAGTTTGCATGCATAAATAAATAAATCTTTTAAAAAAAAACAAAAAACAAAAGGTGAAGCAGAATTTGACAACTGCCAAATAAAACCTCAGGCCCCGAGAAGATACAAGAAAGGGTCTCCTGCCTCACATCCACCCCGGCTCCCTGCACTCTTAATTGGAACCAAACTGCCTCTTTCTGCTTCTGCACCAGCAGGGAGGAGCCAGCATATCCCATCCCCAGCCAGGGCCAAGCGCCTGCAGGTGTCTGAGGAATGCTAATGGCCATGGATTGGGGGAGGGGAGGCACGGGGTTCTGTGGCATTTGCTTCCCATTAAGCCCTCTCCCTTCCTCCCAGACCCTCCCTCCTCCTCCAGCGACATGCACTTTCATGAGCCAATTACCATGGCCAGGTTTTTCTGTTCCTCCGAAACCGCTGGCACTGCTAACAAGACACAGATGCAGTTGGGCAGGCCCCTGCTGTCCACTTCAGACAGGGCCTTTTTGCCCTGAAGGACCCCAAGGAGATAGAAGGAAAGTTGGATAGCCCAATTTCCATTCCGCCTCCCAAAAGTGTTATAGGAAGGGAGAGGGGCACCCCCAAAACCTGCCTGTTCTAAATAGGCTCTGCCATCCTCTGCATCAGGACAAAACATATAAGACCTTAAGTGGGGGCCTCCCTGGTAGCGCAGCGGTTAAATGCTACGCTAAGGAGCTGTTGGTGTCAGCAGTGGCAACGCCAGCTCGACACCCTGCCCGGGAGATTCCCGCATCGTGCGGCAGACCTCTCCTGCTGCTCCCCTCAGCAGTGTATTTTGGTCGATCTGCTTGTTCTGCTCCCCACTCTGTCTCTGGTGAACCCTCTCACCACCACCCCCCATGCCTCTGGCCTGTACCCCAGCTTGTATGCATAAATAAAAAACTCTTAAAAAAAAGGACCTTAAGTGGTCTTATTACACTAATACAATTAGTGTAATAATACAGAAAAGCCAAAGAATAATAGTTTCTAAACTCAGTACCCAAAGTTACCCATCACCTCTTGGGCAAAAGTCCACCCAAATGGGAGTGGCCCAAAGCAAGGCCCAAAAACCTGCCATGAGTCTAAAACACCTTTCGGCAGGGACCCATTGAAAAGGGTCAGAAACAACCAGACAATTCTGGGAGGAAAAGGACAAAATCAAAATCAAGATCAACGTTGCCATTGTCACCTCCTCACAGGTCTCTCACCCATATCTGTTTCAATCAGTACAGGCCAGTACAGCTTCCTCCCATGTCTCTCTGCTCCTTGTGCCTCTTCTTCCTCTCTCTCCTCTCTGTCCTTTTTTTTTTCTCTCTTCTCCAGCTTCTTATCTCTCCTGCTCAGCTCCACCCTCCCTTGGGTGGGGCAGGGAACCTGGGACACTCCCCTTTCCTGAGGACCACCCTCTTACATAATAATACAGAAAATACAAAGGATGATATTTTCTAAACCAAGCACCCAAAGTTATCCATCACTTCGTGGGCAAAAGTCCACCCCAATGGGATTGGCCCAAAGCAAGGCCCGAAAGCCTGCCATGAGTCTAAAACACCTTTAGGCAGGGACCCATAGAAAAGGGTCAGAAACAGTCAGACAAGTCTGTGAGGAAAAAAGCAAAATCAAAATCCAGATCAACGTTGCCATTGTTAAGCTCCCCATGTTACAGGGCAGCCCCAATATAAATGGGGTGCCTGTCTGTGGGTTCTCACCCGTGTGCTTAAAAAAAGGACTTGTAAGACTCAAATGCAGACACACACAATAAAATTAATAAAAGGTTTATTTACAGAAAGGAAAGGGAAAAAAAGATAAAGAATAAATTGGTGAATGCGTCCTACCAGTTCCGCTGAGCTGGAATCTCACTGTCATACTAAAAAACCTGGCGATCAGGGGGCCTCCCTGGTGGCACAGCGGTTGAGCGCTGCGCTGTGGAGCTGTCGGCAGCGCACAGTGCGAGTTCGATGCCCAGCCAGGGAGATTCCCACATGGCGCAGCAGACCTCTCCTGCCTCGCCCGCTGCTCCCCTCAGCAGTGTATATCTGATCTGCCTGTTCTGCTCCCCACTCTGTCTCTGGTGAACCCTCTCGCCGCCCCACGCCTCTGGCCTGTACCCCAGCTTGTATGTATAAATAAATTAAAAAAAAAAAAAAAAAACCTGGCGATCAAAAGCCAAGAGCAATAGCCCACCCAAAGCTCACAGGCCTGGTCTAATATAACAAAACACCTTTTCTTAACTCCACTCTCAGTCCTCAGCATTCTTCCTTCAGTGATGATGGCATTCTGGGATTCATAGTCCTAGGTGTCTTGGATCTCTCTGGCTTGAGGTGGGGGTGGGGTCCTGGGACACTCCCCTTTCCTGAGGACCACCCTCTTACAAAAGGAGGGGTACACCTCCGAGAACTACGTGGTTGTGAGTGGTCTCAGGAAGGGGAGCTGGGGGACCTGGACCTTCCCAGGCTTCCATGTCACCATAGAACCCAGAGACAAAGCAGGGGACCCTAATGGGGACAACAGAGACTAAGGCTAAGGGAAGGCCTAGCCTGGGAGAAGCCTTTAGTGCCCAGGCAGAGATCCAGAGTCTAAGTAATTTAATTTTAAACAAATTGTGTTAAAACCTGCTCAGAGGGCCTCCCTGGTGGCGCAGCGGTTGAGCGCTGCGCTGTGGAGCTGTCGGCAGTGCTCAATGCGAGTTCGACACCCGGCCGGGGAGAATCCCACATGGCGTGGCAGACCTCTCCTGCCTCGCCCGCTGCTCCCCTCAGCAGTGTATTTCTGATCTGCCTGTTCTGCTCCCCACTCTGTCTCTGGTGAACCCTCTCGCCACCCCACGCCTCTGGCCTGTACCCCAGCTTGTATGTATAAATAAATAAATCTTAAAAAAATAAAAATAGGGCCTCCCCGGTGGAGCAGCGGTTGAGCGCTGTGCTGTGGAGCTGTCGGCAGCGGCGACGCGAGTTTGACGCCTGGCCGGGGAGAATCCCACATGGTGCGGCAGACCTCTCCTGCCTCGCCTGCTGCTCCCCTCAGCAGTGTACTTCTGATCTGCCTGTTCTGCTGCCCACTCTGTCTCTGGTGAACCCTCTCGCCACCCTACGCCTCTGGCCTGTACCCCAGCTTGTATGTATAAATAAAATAAAAAATCTTTAAAAAAAATTAAAAAAAATAAAAAATAAAAATAAAAAAAAATTAAACCTGCTCAGAAACTTGTCAGATAGGTAGGAAATTTCTATCTTTCTTCTATGTCCTTTTTCTAAAAAAAGATTTATTTATTTATGCATACATGAGCTGGGGCCAGAGGTGTGGGGGGTGTGAGAGGATTCACCAGAGACAGAGTGGGGAGCAGAACAGGTGGACTGAGTGAAATACACTGCTGAGGGGAGTAGCCGGTGAGACAGGAGAGGTCTGCTGCACCATGGGGGAATACTGGTGGGGAATTGAACTCGTGCTGCGGTGGCTACAGATAGCTTCATAGGCTTGATACCAGGCAAAAAAGGGGCATCAAAACTACCAAGGGCACTGCCCAAATTGCTTCCCAGTCACTATCTTGGTTCTGTACCCGCACACACAATTGCAAGACTACTCAGGCTTAGGAAACAGTAACAATGGGATTTAACAAACAGGGAAAAACAAAGAATTACTGAAGTCAAAATATGGCCGTTTACCTTACTTAAAGCAATGTCCAGTCCTTTAAGTCCCAAAGAAGTAACAACGAAGATGGCTTCTTCCCACCACTGCTGACATGGAGCTCCTCTACCAAACAATAGGCCACATTTCCAAAATGGTGTCTTTCTGCTTCTGCAGACAAGCAACAGCCAGATTGTAGGCCAGGTTCCAACTCACGAGGAGGATACAGAATACAACTGGAGATGCTCCCGGAGCTGCCATGGTGCCCCAGCACAGCACCAGGCCAACAACACTGAAAACAGCAACTACAGTGACAAGATGGCCCAACAGACTGCACTCACACATTTTAGGAAGGTGCCTGCTTCCGGCCTCTGCCTTCTTCCTTCGGATGCAGTAAAAACAAAACTGGAAGCAGTTTCCATTGCTTGGCTATTTGCAAAGCCTCCAAAGTTGCTGGCCCCAAAGTCACTGAAAATTCAAAAAAACGCTCAATCCAAAACTCTACATCCGGAAGGCTGATTCTCCTTTTCCTACATCATGGCAACTGACTCCTCTATTCCTACATCATGGCGACTCAATTCCCCTTCTCCTTCAGTCCCTTTTATCTCTCATCAGAATATCCACCCCAAACTGCAAAACCTTTTAGCATTTCTACCTGGGGCTATTCATTCTCATCAGCAAACCCCTCCAGGGGTCACCACCTTTACCAGACTTTGGACTCAGCCCAGTTACAGGATGAGACTTAACCCATTGCACCACCAGGGAGGCCCTCTTCTACTTCTTAGCTCTCCTCACCAGCCTTACCATAGTCTCTGCAACTTAAATTCTACTCCGATTTCAAGCCTCAGTTTTCCATGAACTTTTCCAGATATTCCCTCCTTCTATCTACTTGGGATCCTTCAGGGGAAAAAAAAAAAAAAATTCCAGGCAAAATTAACCCCTCCTTTCTGGTTCATCCCTCAACACAAGAGTTATGTTCCTTTAATTCCAATTTTCATACCTGCCTAATTCCTGCCTGGTGGTTCCTTGCCAGAAGATACTTTAACACACTGTTACAGAATGGACCTCTATAAAAGGGCATCACAGTGGGGTGAGTGGGTGCCATTTCCCCACCCCCACTTAGATGCAGCCACCTTGGACTAACCTGAGTAGGGGACTTCCTGAGTAGGGGAGCCCCTGGGAACTAGGGGCAGAGCAGAGCAGTCAGGTGGACCTATGCAACATGGATAGCAAGCAGGTGCTCTCTTGCGTTTCTGGCTTCCACTTGCATCTGGAAGGAGACACGTGGAGGAGAGACATATGGGGAGTCTGCTCTTTGTCCTCGGCAGAGACAATGTTAGCTGCTCTCTCAAACTCACTGTGGATTATGTGCTGTAGTTTGCATTTTCTCTCTCTCTTTCTGTCCCAGTTCCCCGGGAGCTGCTTAATCCCTGTTTGGTGTTTGCCAGAAGATACCTTAGACTAGCAAGCTCTCAGGCTTCCTAGTCCCTCTTTGGGTCTCATGAGGACATGGGTAATTTTCAGAGTTTGCTGTTATTTGAAAACCTTTCTCCTCCTTTTCTCTCTCCACACAAATTCTATCAAAACTTTTCACACTGAAAGTATGCTTCTTCACCTTTGTGTGTATGGATGGCCGAATCCCTTTTAAAACTTGTTCCCCTTGAAGATTTTGGGGTCCCTGGGTACCCCTCAGTCACATACTAACAAAACCTATCTGTAGATATATTTTATGTATTCATCTTAGAATCCTCAATATTTCTTCAAGCTGAGGAGGAATGTCTTCCATCAGTTCTGAAAAAGTGAACATTGTCCTTACAAAAGGGGGGGTGAGGGCTACAGTGGCAATTAGTCTTCCCTCCATTGGTGGGGCGATGAACCTTATGGAGGACCAGAAGGGGGAGCAGAAGACACAGGACCAGCGCCTGTGTGCGTAGGAGCTCATCTGCCTCCAGCTTTAGGGGTTTCCTGAGCCTTGAACTGGGGACCCTGCATCTTAATGAGTCTCTCTAGTGGTTCAGAAACAATGAATCAAAACCAGCTGGAAGCTGCCCTCCGACCCAGCTAATGACTTGTTTATTGTCAGAGCAGCAGTGTGTCATATAAGGGAATTTCAAAGTGTCACTAATTGGCAGAGGGCCAGTAAATAGCACCATATAAATCTGATGGCGCTTCCACTAGGGCTGAGGACCACGGAGCAGACACGGGTGAGGCAAGGAAGAGGGGCTGCCAGGACAGGGCTGTGGGTGCAGGGCTAGCTCCCCTGGCTGCTACCACCTCTGGTCTCTGCCATGCTGGGGAGACTGCAGTGTTTGTTCTGCGACCTGGGGAAGGAAAGGCAGTGTCCTAAGATGGCCCTAGCCCTGTCATCTTGGTCACATGCATGTCC
Source organism: Scalopus aquaticus (assembly GCA_004024925.1). NCBI lineage: Eukaryota > Metazoa > Chordata > Mammalia > Eulipotyphla > Talpidae > Scalopus > Scalopus aquaticus. The sequence continues at coordinate 68,113 of PVIJ01000313.1, forward strand.
CCAGCGCGACACCTGACGTCCTAGAGTACTGCGGGAGATGTGTACCTTCTGAAGAAAGGACTGAGCGTCTGTCTGTCTGTCTGTCTGTCTCTCTGTCTCTCTCTCTCTCTCTCTCTCTCTCTCTCTCACACACACACACACACACACACACACACACACACAGGTTCCTGGTGTCTATCCTTCATCCATCTGCAGGTTTTAAGCCATCAGATAATGTGAAGAGGCAAAAATGAAGGAGGAACCATAAAGCAGGAAATGAAAGACAGGTGGGAGAAAACGAAGCCTGTTTAAAGGTGGGGGCTCTGCAAGGGCTCCAGGCTGGCCGGCCCATCCTGCACCTCCTGCACTGCCCCCTGACGCCCTCCGCAGGCAGGGCAGAGTCAGCGAGCTTTGCCTTGAGGCCCTGCGGAGAGAGACCAGAGAGGGGACAAGAGCTGATTCCTTAGGGTAACTATTCTGCCTGGTCTTGCTGGGCCTTGGGGTGCAGTCCAGTCTAAGGCTGGTCCCATTTATGACCTGTGACATGGAAAAGCCATGTGGAAATGGTAAGAAGGTAAAATCTGCACATGGTGGAGTCAAAGTCCAGGAGCACCTAGGGTCCCAAAGTGAGAGCCATCACTGCCCATATTTCTTGGGCATTGTCAGCTCCACAGGGACTGAGAACTCCTAGCACAACTTCCTCATTTCTCACAGTGGGTTCTGTTATCGCCATTCCCGTTTTTCAGATGAAAAACTGAGGTTCAAAGAATCAGAACACAACAGGCCACAGGAGGTCCTGAGGCCGCAAAGCTACTCACGCCAACTTGCATTCACAGCTTCGGTGGAGAGCTTGTTATGTTTCGGGCACTGAGCTAGAGATTCTGAAACGAGTGTGAGCTGTGGTGTCTGCTGCTCCAGGCGGGAACTGCTCATAGTGGGGACTGGCATCCAAATAACTCAGAATGACAAGAAACACAATGGAGGGAAGGATTAGAATAGGAAAAAAACGAGCAAAAAATTGTGGGACAGGATAGAGGGGGCGGATTATGATTTGGTGGGAACAGGGAAGACTCTAGGAGGAGTGGAATGTGAGGAAAGCCTTGAAGAAAAGATGGACTTTTAACAAGTAGGAAGGCCGGTAGGGGAAGGTCTCACCAGGGGATCTCAAGGGAGTGGCTGCAGCTTCCTGCCTCACCCTTGGCTCAGAGAGGCTCCCAGCAGGCGCAATGCTGGTGTCCAGGGCACAGAAGAATCACACTGTGCTTGGGCAGAAAAGAAATCCACCCAGGATCATTCCGCATAGCCACACACGACTTCCCTGTGGCCTTGACCCTGTACCCCCAGGCACCCCGCCTGTTCTCTGAAGAACCCCTCACAGGGCCTCCCTGCTGGTGCAAGGGGTTAAGTCTCAGCACTATGAAGCAGCTCCAGTTCGATCCCCAGCCAGGGAGCTGACCCGCATGGCGCAGCAGACCTCTCCTGTCTCCCCCACTGCTCCCCTCAGCAGTGTGTTTCTATAGATTCACCTGTCCTGCTGTAAGAGGGTGGTCCTCAGAAAGGGGAGTGTCACAGGACCCCACCCCTATCTCAAGCCAGAGAGATCCAAGACAGCTAGGACTACGAATCCCAGAAAGCCATCATCACTGAAGTAAGGATGCTGAGGACTGAGGGTGGAGTTAAGCAAGGGTTTTAGGATTTAAAAACCAGACATGTGAGCTTGGAGGGGGGCGATTGCTCGTGGTTGTGGATCACCGGGTTTTTGAGTGCGCCATTGAGATTCCAACTCAGCGGAACTGGTAGGATGCTTTCACCAATTTATTCTTTATCTTTTTCCCTTCCCTTTTTGTAAATAAACCCTTTTTATTAATTTTATTGTGTATGTTTGCATTTGAGTTTTATAAGTCCCTCTTAAGCGCACGGGTGAGAACCCAAAGACAGGCACCCCATTTATATCGGGGCTGCCCTGTAACACTGCTTCCCACTGTCTCTGGTGAATCCTTTCACTCCCCCCAACTCTAGCCTACACTCCAGTTCTTGTATGCATAAATAAAAAAATCTTTAAAAAAGAACACTTCACATTAAGCCCTTTCCCTTAATTCTAACAGCCAAACACCTTGAGGTTCCAAATAAAGAAAGCTTGAGAAATTCCTTCCCCAATATGTCTCCGCTTTCATTTTTCTAGCTTTTATTTATTTTTTTAAAGTTTTTTTAAGATTTATTTTATTTGGGCCTCCCTGGTGGCGCAGTGGTTGAGCGCTGCACTGTGGAGCTGTCGGCGGCGCTCGATGAGAGTTCGACGCCCAGCCGGGGAGAATCCCATATGGTGCGGCAGACCTCTCCTGCCTCGCCCGCTGCTCCCCTCAGCAGTGTATTTCTGATCTGCCTGTTCTGCTCCCCACTCTGTCTCTGGTGAACCCTCTCACCGCCCCACGCCTCTGGCCTGTACCCCAGCTTGTATGTATAAATAAATAAATCTTTAAAAAAAAAGATTTATTTTATTTATTTATGCATATAAGAACTCGGGTGCAGGCCAGAGGTGCAAGGGGTGAGAGGATTCACCAGAGACAGAGTAGGGAGCTACTGAAGACAGGTGGAGACAGGTGGAGCTACTGAAACACACCACTGAGGGGAGCAGCGGGCAAGACAGGAGAAGTCTGCCGCGCCATGTGGGTTAGCTCTCTAGTGGGATCGAACTCATGCTGCAGTCAAGCTGCAGTGGCTGCCGATAGCTTCATAGTGCTGAGACTTAACCCCTTGCACCACCAGGGAGGCCCGATTTTTCTAGCCTTTAAAATGGTATTTGTTGCTAAGAACTGGTGTGCTATGATGTAGACAGAACGAGAGTTGATAGGACACGTGGTGAAAAGCATTCCTCGCACCCTTGCAGCTACTGATCGCTGTGGTGGAAAGCAGTGCCCATACGCCCACAGCCCTGGGGACCCTCTCTACCCACCCATCTTCTCTAGAAAAAACTTTCTGGAATATTCTGGGACTTGCCTGCATGGGGGCAAGCGAGAAAAATATGCAATTCCTGGCCATGTGAGACAAAAGAATCCACTCTCAGCTGCTACATATAAATGGTTTTATATGTTAACTGCCAGGGTAAGGATAGAGATAGCTAATATTTGTTCCATCATATGCATTCTCTCTTGCAGTAGCAAATACTCCTTTCTTTTTTACTTCCTATTATTCTGTCATTTATAATTTGATATCTCTTTGGATATAGACTAGTAACTGGATTATATTATTAACCTCCTTTATTCTCATTTAATCAAATAAATTAGACCTTAGGGTCAGTATTATTTTCATCACTCCCATTTTCCAGACAGAGAACCAAAGACACAGAGCGATTCAGACCCTTCCCTTGCCAGCCAGCTAGTAAATGGCAGCACTAGGATTTGAACCCAGGTCTGTCTGATCGCACAGCTTTGACTCAGCTATTGTTGGTAAAGACAGAGTGGAAACTGGATTTTGTAGGATGAAGTCTATGGAGACGCTGCAGAATGGAAACTAAAATCCACCTCCACCTGGATGGCCAGGGAGAATTCCCCTACAAGGACAATTTCAGGTTAACACTGAGATTTTTCTCACCCAACTCAGGTCTACATTTTAGGAAGAAAGAGAACTGTGTCAAGAACCTGTACATCCAGGGAAATCCCTTCTGGACAACCTGAGTTTACAGGTCTCCCTGCGTAACTTTCATGAGGAAGGACCCTATCTGCAGTAAAGGTGGACGTTGGCCTTTGGGAGGGCTTGAGAGATCCCCCTCCCCTGTATCTTGTCCAAAGTGGCTGGGCCCTGAAAAAAATCTATGTAAGCCCCACACTCACAGCCTTGGAGGGGTATATGTGTGGAGAGGCTTCCAGAAGCTGAGGCCATCACACCAGACAGAACTGATTGCACTAATAAGGAGAGAGGTGGCCTATGAGAGCCGGGTCTTGGCCTCAAGCTTCCAGTTAATGAGACTTCAAGGGGAGAAAGAGCCTCTAGATGTGTGGGGGTGGGGCCGGAGAACAGCTGGAGGCCAGCAATCTCTGGGGCTGTTTATTAGGAGACAAAGAAAGGACTTTGCTCCCTGCACCGAGGTCAAACTCAAGGTATCCCAGGGAAATGGCAGGGGAATTTATGAAGTGAGGAGGCAGCTGGTTTGACAAGCTGTCTGCTGGCCTCTGTTCCCAACATGACTGCCAGAACCCCTGAACGATTCTGGAGTGCATTCACCTTGAATGTGCATGATTCTCTTATCAGCAAATGGGCAAATCCCCAAGACTCCAGGCCACGGGAGAGGCTTCTGTCCTATTCTCTTGATGTCGTTTTTTGGAGTCGATGGGTTTGAGAGAGGGGTCCTTGGGTTCACTCTGGTAAAGATTTCACCAGAGCTCCCCTTCAGCGGCACGTGGTGAGTCTCTTCACGAGACAGAGAGTTATGCTTAAAGAACAAGTTTTATTAGGAAAAGGGACCCCTAGGGAAGTAAAGGACGCTTGCCCAGGCAAAGCGGGCAAGGTTAGGTTTTATCATCTTTCTGTTGGGAGGGGCTCATCTTCAAGGATGGCTCCTTTGTTCCTGGCTAACTAGAATTTGAAAGGAGACCGGAGATTCTACAATGGGCTCAATCTCCATATCTTTACCCCTGGTCTGCAGTCTGATTCCTACTTATGTTTTGTAACTTACGCTCTGACGCCTAGGGATTTTGGTTATCATTGTGCTAATAGTTATGTTGATTCCTTCTACCCCTACCTCCTTGTGCGGGTCTGGTTCCAACCTTATTTTGAGTTACATCTCCTCCATCACTCTCACTAGGACACAGGTTGCAGAAGGGGCTGGGAGGGAAGAAGGCAGTGATAGCTACTTCCAGGGTTTTCACAAAAGTGCCAAGCCACCTACCACTCCCTTCCTAATTCCCTCCAACGCTGGCTGACACAGATTTCCCCAAGGCTGAACACCCCTCCAGCACCCCTCCACCAGATACTGGGCAGCGGCTACAGTGGTAGTAGTAGTAGCAGTAGTCAGGCAGCCCACTTCATATCGGGGTTGCCCTGTTAACAGTAGCAGTCTTCTGCATCTGAAGACTGGAATAGGCAGGAGTCCCAACCCCACCTTCACGCCCACCAGTTCCACCCCAAAATTCTCGGGCATATAAGGAGGGAGGACTCGTGGAACTTGCATAGGACAGGGACACTTTCTGGGGCTGAGCAAGAATTCAAGCTCTGCATTTGGGGACACTGGAAAAACAGGTGGGAGTGTAACAGTACAGGAGGAGAAACCATTTGCATTCAAAAATGCAAAGTCAGACACTGATGAAGGTGGGTAGGTTTCCATGGAAATCAGATTCCTTTTTTTTTTTTTTTAAGGAAGATGGGGGAATGTGGTAGGGAGAGGATGGTGACAAGAAAGGAAATAGCTACACTGCCTGTGTGCTGCCTTTGGACCCCATCACTCCCCATACCCATACTCATACCCACACAGAATACAGGCACTTTAGTCCTTTAGGAAGACTGGAAACTACGCAAGATGGTCCTCTATGCCCATGTTCTCCCAGAATATAATTCAGTCTCCTCCACTTGTGTGATCTGTTTTGTCTTCTACCCACCCCCAGCTTCTCAGCTGGGAAATACCCTGACACCCACCTCCCATTACCGGGCCCTCCGACCCGCCCACCCCGCCATGGACATTTTGGCGACCAGCAGCTCCCTCCGCCCTCAGCCTGACCTTGCAACGCAGAGCCTGGGCCCCCGACCCCCAGCAGGGCGGCTAAAGCTGCTGCCAGGGCCATCCATCAGCCCTTCCTCCCCGCCAGCCCCTACCCACCCAGCCTGTAAATATCAGCACAGCCGTCAGAGGGCCCGCGGGGAGGGCCTCATAGGGTCGGTCTGCCGCCAGGCCCCCCCTGTGTTCCCCTCAGTGTGATAGCTCCCAGGCTGAAGAAAGTGATGATGCCTCCCACACTTTTTCTGAGACTGACAGCCCCCTCCCACCTGGTGACCTGCTGGGACCTACAGAGACCAAAGCTTCAAGTCAAAGATAAAAAATGCCTAGCTATTGACTAAAACACAATAATGGGCCAATTTGCATGTCATTTACATAACCAGTTAATGTCTGAATGGACTGCGAGCCTCCATCCCCACTGCTATCTTCCTCAGTGGCCCTGATTTTCTCCCTGGAGATGTCCCCTGCTTCTTACTGAGGCCCCAAAGTGTGGGTTGGAGCCTGCACTACACCTCAGTTTCCCTCTTTTCTCCCACAACCCCCCTACAATTCCCTCAGGGTGGGAGTCTATTCCCAGGGTCCTGAGGATGGCAGAGGCCTGCCCACGTCTGTGCCCCTCCTCAGGCATGTTTTCACAGCACCCTAAGAAAAGCCACTTCCCAGCTTGCCGGCCTCTCCCCTCCAGGGCCCCTACAGACCTGCTATGTTTGCACAGAAGCCCAGAGGACATAATGAGAGGCTGATGTTCCTGCAGCTGGGCTGTGTTTGGGCTCTGGCAGGGGTGTGGGGAGGGCAGCAGGGCAGGTCTAGAGAGTGGAGGAGGGCGAGGGGGCAGCAGAATGCTTGGGGCCCAGCAGTAACAGCTCACACGCGCTTTTTCTCCCCACAGCATCCTCTGCTCCAAGTCTGCGCCCCGAGTCAGAAGCTCCCAGGCCTGTAACAGGCTTTAGTTTATCCACAAACAGCTGCATTTTCCTACTACTGTTTATTGCGCAAGGGAGCCAGGCCCAGCATCCTCCCAGCTCCACTTGCCTGGCCCACATGGGAGAGCGAGGACAGCAGGGCCCACAACTGGGGAGCATCCTGGGAGGGAGTCCCAACTCCTAGGTCTGTTATTTAGTCGCTCCTGTTTTCCCATTTCTCAGGACCATGGGTTCCCTCCGACATCCTTCACCCCACCCCTAAACTCAGAGAGCGGCATAGAGTTTAGGAATGGAGGTCAGTCATTTCAGATTCAGGAATTACAGGTGATGATTTCAGAACCTCAGGGTGTTGTCACCTCCACTCGAGGTGGGGCACACAGGACCCCTTCCATTCCCTCTCTCACCAGGGCTGCTGTGAACCAACCAGATGAGGCCCCTGGTGGCACCTACTGTAAGAGGGTGGTCCCCAGGAAGAAGGGAGTGTTCCAGGTTCCCTGCCCCACCCAAGGGAAGGTGGAGCTGAGCAGGAGAAATAAGAAGCTGGAGAAGGAGAGAAAAAAAAGAGAGGAAGAAGCAGCAGGATGGAGGCCAGAAGAGGCACAAGGAGCAGAGAGAAATGTACAGAAGCTGCACTGGCCTGGACAGATTGAGGCAGATGTGGGTGAGAGACCCGTGGGGAGCTTAATAATGGCAACGTTGATCTTGATTTTGCTCTTTTCCTCACAGACTTGTCTAACTGTTTCTGACCCTTTTCTTTGGGTCCCTGCCAAAAGGTGTTTTAGATTTATGGCAGGCTTTTGGGCCTTGCTTTGGGCCAATCCCATTTGGGTGGACTTTTGCCTACGAGGTGATGGGTAACTTTGGGTACTTAGTTTAGAAACTATATTCTTTGTCTTTTCTGTATTATTACACTAATTGTATCAAAGTTTCTTTTCCACTTATGGTCTTACATGTTTTGTCCTGATGAGGCAGATGGCCGAACCTCTTTAAAAGGGGCAGGTTTGGGGGTTCTGGCGTGCCCCTCTCCCTGCCCTGTAACACTACTAGGGAAACTCACCCCTTGGGATCCTGGTCTCCTGTAACTGGGTGCTACCAGGCTCAGGGTGGCACGAGGAGGAAGGGATCCCCTGTTGAAAGCGATGCTAAGCTTGCTTCTTCCGTTCTCAGAGCTGCCAGGAGCTAAAGGAAGAGAGCCCTGGGCGCTCTATGCTTCCTGCTCCCTCGACAGTGGCCTGGGCCTTCTGGAGAGGCAATGAGCTAACTGGAAATATGTTAGTATCATGGCTGTATGGCTAGGTGGTGATCCCCAAGACCCTGGAGGCTGATCCTTGGCTCCCTGAGTCAGGGACAAAGTGATTTAGCCTCTCTGTGCCTCAGTTTTCCTCTTAATTTAGGTGAAGAGCCCCGTTGCTATGGCTGAGCCTGGGACAATTGTGTTCCCCATCTGACACACTTGGAATGGACCTGACACTTAGTAGTGTCAATATCACCACAGGGCACAGGGGCTAGAGCAGGGGAGGGGGGGGTCGGGAGTTTGACCTGGGCATTGCTACTTCTGTCTTCACACTGCTAGTGACTGAGTCACCTCTGGGAATTTCATGTTTCCATCTTTCTTCAGAATAAAAAGTAGGAGGAGCAAATTTCCTTGTAGCCTCTTCTGAAAGCTCCTTATCCCCTTATCTCTGCGTGACATGGGGGGAAGCGGGGGCTTTAGAATAGACAAAGCTGGGTTGAAATCCCAGTTTGGCCTGGAGCTGACTGTGTAGCCTCTGGTAAGTGACTGATATGACCTGATCGTCCCCACTATAAAATCATGGCACCTGTCGTACAGATGAGACCCACCTGCCAGTCAGCAGGCCCCCCGGAAGTGACCTGGGACAAATCATCCAACCCCTGGAGACTGGGCCCTATCTTGAATCCACTCTGATAACAAGCAGTAATGTTTACAGGGGTGTCAGGGCCATGGGCAGGAGCTGAGGACCCCCAGATCCACACATGTTATAGCTTTCCCTCTGAGAGAAAGATGGAGCCTCATCTTCCCAGGATAGCCGAGAAACTGCAGGCCCCTCTGTGAGGAAGGTGGCCATGAAGAAAGCTCGCCAGGATCTTATCCTTCCAGGCACACAGATGGACTTCATTTCTCAGCCTCAGTATCACACACACACACACACACACACACACACACACACACACACACACACACACACACACACACACACCCCTGGCAGGGGGCTCCTCAGTCACTGACGACCTGAGCAGAGCCTCTCTCTCACCTGCCCAGAAGTGCACGCCCTTGGCCGGCCCTTCCACAGAGGCGTCACACACCAGGCCTCTCTGATGGGCCCTGTACTCTCCCTGCTCCTCCTGAGCAGCTCCTGAGACCCAGGGTACGCAGGGGCTCTCAGCAGGGAAGGCCCTTGGCCAGTGGCCCTCGCCCCTTCACAGCAGGGGAAGGGGGGCTGAGGGAGGGGCAGCTAGGGGAGAAAACAAACTTCAGACTCATTATCCCTTAGCCCCACTGGCTCTCAGCATAATTAAAGTTCTCTAATCCCAAGTGAAAAGCAAACACAACTCTTCTCTTGTCCTGGGCTTCTTCTAATCAGGGCCCTGGGCCCTGGCTCCTGCTTTCAACACAAATATTCAATTAAACTTTCCTGGAGGTTTCAGTAATTGGGTCCCAAAGGGGGAGGTTCCCACAGAGAGAGAGAGACACCTGAAGACAGTGAGACCCAGGAGGTGCAGATAGGAAGTGATATAAGATGGAGAAAGTGGGGAGCCCAGTGGGACTTTGCCTTAATGATCAAGAACACTTTTCTAAAACCCTGTGTCTGCGGGTTCTGGTTTCCTCTGAATTGGCATGAGAGAGGACATGAATCTTCCAGAACTGACCAAGGACTTGCTTGGACCCACCATGAACTTGCCCAACTCCATGACCTGGGCTTGTGCAGGTGGCAGCCACCTCTCCGGTCAGCACTTCTCACCCACCCCTGCCCCACGGCCAGCCTCCACGTTTCCATCAATACGCTCCAGTCCAGCTCCGCCACTCAATCCTTTAAGACCTCTCCCCTCTGAGATGAATTGCTACTCATGAAAATTACTCCTTTCCCTGGAGTACCTTTGAAAAGTATTCTCCACTCCTATGAGGAAAAAATTGAGACCCAGGGAGGAGAAAACCGTAGCCCAAGGTCACGCTGGAAGTTAGGGTCTGAGCCTGACCAGATCTCAGGGCTGCCAGCACCTTCTAGTTATTTCCACCATCTTAGCTCCCATCAAGGTAGGAACGTGGGGTGTCTCCTTTGCAGCCTCAGCCCACAGCTAAGTGCTAGAACACTAGGGAAAGAAATTTCCTTCCTTGACAACTTCCAGGACCCAGTCTCCTCCATCAGAAACTTCCTTCTGTCTCCTGAGGACACTTCAGTACCCAGGGCCCCATGATTCAAGCAGAAATAAGACCTGGTATGGGGTGATTTTTAGAACACCAGGCAGGGGTAGGTGGTGACTGTCCTTTCTTCTTTTATTCTTTCTTAATTTCTGGTTCCATCTTAAGAACTTGCAAGTCAGGCTGGGGATTGGGGGGCACTAAGGCGTCCAGCTGGCTCTCCTAATTACAAACCCTAAAGCCCTCTTGACAGATCTGCCTGACAGTGTGGGATCAACTCCTCTTATCCCAGCAAGGGCTGCACCTGGAGGTCTCTGCTCACGACCTCCAGACGGAGGGCAAGGTTGACAGGGAAAGGAAGAGGTGAGTGGAGGGGCCTCTCATCAGAGTGGAAAAGAAACAATGACTGGTTCTGGGGGAAGTGAGCTCAGCACCCCCTCAATCTCGCAGATCTTGGTGTTGGAGCCTCTGCTAAAGGAAGGGCAACTGAGATTTCAACTAAGGTAGAATTCAACTAAACTTTTCCTGGTTTTCCTCCTCTCTTCACCCTCAAAGTTTGGGTTGATGGTTATCTGGGTCCTCTCCCAAACCTAACCATCCCCAAAATGCTGAGTCACACTTTCTAGTTTCAGTACCCCCAAGTTTCAGAAAGACGTGAGGGATACAGATCACCCTAAAGATGCTCATCCCTAGTAGCCAGAGCAGGCGCAAGGCTCCAGGCCAGGCGGAAAGAGCTGTCCCGCTGGAGCCAGAAGTCAATGTATGAAGTCTGTTGGGACAGAGGAAGAACAGATCAGGAGACGCTCCCCATGGCATGGAGCCCAGGAGGCGAGAGCTTCCAAGGGAGTCTGACTTTGGGATTTACAAGTCTCTTGTACCCATTAAAAAAGACTCTAGGCCTCAAGTGCTCTAGAGAGGACTGTCAGGGGGGGCCAAGACCCAAGGGGGGAGGAAAACTGACTCTTGAAAGGCGCCACCCTTTCCCATCTGAGGCCAGCTTCGGGCCTTCTGCACTCCCTGTCCCTGCCTGGGCTTGGAGCTTCTCCCTGTGATTTAGACAAAGGATGCGCAGAAGAAGGAATGGAGCACATTTCCTAGGTTCTGAGCCCAAGAAGGGGCATCAAGTCCTTGAACCCTGTGTAGGGTCAGATACACCTAGAGCCTGAGGTCACCTGAGTGGGGGCTGGAGAGATCATTCTTTGTGATCTTGTCGTCTTCCCAGGACCACTTTTCTCTATTGTTCCGGAAGTATCTCCCGGTCACTGAAATTGTGCTGGCAGCTCTTTCCCTCTGCAACTCCCCTTTTCACAACTTATGCTACGATTTATAAGTCCTTTGCTTTACATTCCACAGAAGTACTGCTTTGGCTTCAGATTGTAGACAGAAGATGACACTAAGCTCTCTGTGCCCCGCAGGGACCAGGGCTGGATGGACACGATGGCTCCTGATGCTGTCACTGCTTCTGCTGATTTATCCCATATTTATTGAATTCTTTTGGCCATTGAACCTACTTAGGGACTGTCCCAGCATGACTGGGATTGTAAGAGATGTGAGAGACTCAGTCAAAGTGAGTGTTAGTGCAGGGAAAAGAGCAGTCCTAGGGGGCGTGAGACTAAACTCAAGAAGAGCACTTTTGGCATCAATTTCTGGGAGCAGGGGGAGGAGCAAGAGAGAAGGAAATGTGACAGGAGGGGTGGGTGGGTTAATAGGCTCCAGGTCATGGTCCTATTAGATAAGGTGCAAATCCAGCAGGAGGCCAGTTGTTGCAGGAGGTTGCTTTCAGTGGAATAAAAATGCCTTGGAGGTGTGTGAAATTCGCCTTATAATCAACAATATCAATTGCAAGATATACATGGGAATCTTTTCCTCTCTGACAGGGAAAATAATCTTGGGAACAGGTATGAATATCCCCAAACTCAGTTTGTGTGTAGAGCCTCCACACTTTTGCACATGCCATTCCATCTGCCTGGCATGGCCTTTAGTTGTTCTCTACGCTCAGAAAATGGAGGAGTGAATGTATGTGAAAGGCTTAGGCAGAGCCTGGAACAGAACACTCAAGTTGCTTGTTTTCATTTGCATTGTTCTACCACGGTGCCCTGCGCCAGTCGCTACCTGCGTGCGTGAGCTGGTTCTCTGTTGCACCCACCTGAGAGTCCTTACCCAGCAGAAACCGTTTATGAAACACTTTTGTATCCTTGGAACCTGGGATGTGGGATGGTTTGGAACCTGGCATATGCTAAGCGGTCATTAAATGTTGAATGAATATATAAATGAATACATGAATGCCTACGCACTTTGGAGATGTATTAGGAGCAAAACATATGTCTGCCACCAGAAGTGGTCATGTTCTCTCGGACATGTGTTCCTTCGCCCCCCACCCACTGCTGCAGGCACCGAGACAACAACAGCCTGTGGTCCAAGCTCCTAGGAGAGAGTTCATTTTGCTTTTCTCCAGCGCAGCCAACATCAACAGCCATGTGGAGATGGAAAACAGACCAGGACCAATGAAAGTTGCTCCATCTCCAGATGAGGTTCCAGCCGTTTTAATTCTGCTAATGAGACCCAGCTAGCAGTAATCAGGAAGTGTCTAAAATTAGCTGTTTTAATTTGAGCAAGAGGGAAAGGGACTGACTCAGAAGGGGGCACAGGCTTCAAAGGAGAGAACAAGAGCCCAGGAACCTCCAGAGAAAAACGGAGCTCTAGCACCCAAGGGAATATCCAGGATGGGCTCAGCAGCTCCATAACTCAACACTTGGTCCCAAATGAGAACAATTCATGGGTCAGTAGAATTCACTGTATTTCGAGTTAGAAGCCATGGCTACAACCTGGAAAATATTAACTGGCATTTGATGAGGAGAGGCTGGTCCAACTGACCACTTTCGAGCTTCATTATTTTGGTTCTCGTTTCCCGCCATGGAAAGGGAGGTATAGAGTGGATGTTTCACTGCTTTTGTCCAACTTTCTTAACCACTCTGGCTCACAGGGATCCCCATATCCTCTGAACTCCTAAGAGAATGTATTGTTTTGCCTTCCTTTTATCAATCCTGGAACATTCACTGAGCACCTATTATAAGGAGATACCAAGGTGGGGGGGGGTAGGGAATCAAGAGGGAAGAGACACAGTTCTGCCTCAAGGACACAAAATGTAAACGAACACCCACAAGACCCCAGGACAACTGCCATGTGGCAGTAACGTGTACCCGGAACAACGGGAGCACAGGCAGAAAAAAATCTAGGTCTGCCCAAGGCAATCAAAGATTTCACCTGGCACTTAGCATGCATTGCCTTGAGTTACTAGTCTTCTGTTGCATTTCCTTACGCCCCAAATATGAGCACCTTGCAGCCAAAGAAATGCCTTCTAATTCCTTACATCTCCATCTACACAGACCCTTCCACATTGCAGGCGTGATTGCCTAAGATTGGAGGATCTTCCAGTACAGCAAATGGTGACCTTTTCCAATCCTTTGAGGAGCTACAAATATTAAGTTGAAACTGTAGTGGAAAAGAAATGGGAAGAAGGCTCTTGGGCTAACAGATGGGTGGCCCAGTGAGGTTGGAGGCTCTCCTTTAAAAGTCTTCAAACTCAGGAAAGTTTCTCATGTGTCAGGTGCCCCTTTAAGACATGAGATGAATTCGATAAATATCGAGGCTTTCTGGTCCCCAACAAAGGACGAGAGACCGAGTCCTGTGAGGAGGGAAAGTCACGAGGTGCAGTAGAGCTACCGAGTCTGAAACCCTCCGCTGGCTTCTCCAGCTCTTGCAGCTGCCTCTGCCAGTCTCTCCAGGGTACTCCTTGTCACCCCCACGCTCCGCTGCCTCCCCATGAACTGCCATGGCTGCTACTATATCCCATGCTAACAAGCCTTTCACCACCTGCGCCCTCTCCCATACCTCACAGCTCCTTCTCCCTCATCTGGGGATGTCTACTGATTCTTTAAGAACCACCTTAGACGTCACCTCCTTGATAAACCTCTCCCGACTTTCCCCGGCCGAGTGAGTCTCTCGGTTCTCTCGGCAGCTCTAGCATCTCACTTATATCCGTTGTGACATTTGCCATGTTGTATTGTAGGAGTATTGATTACGCTAATTGGAGTCAAGGACAAAAGTGATCTGGACTTCAAAGCCTGGATGAACTCCAGAGCCCAACCCAGCTCACGGGCTTGGAAGCTCAGGTGTGGTGTTAGCAGGAGTGTTAGCAGTTATGGCCTGAAAACCAGAAGTCTCTGGGTACCCCCTCCAGGGAGGCCCCCTTAGCGTCACTAGCTGTGCTCTCCACCTTTTCCTCCCCTCACACGTTACTCCAATTCCTGTAAATTGAAGCCCATGTTACTTACTGCTCAAGAGTCTTCTGATCCTTGCCTCATCTGCTACCACCTTAGTCCCAGTGGTTTCAGCCCTGAATGATATTAGAATTACCTGGAGAGCTTGTCCAACCTCCAAGCAGCTTCCCTCTGCTCTTAGGTTACAGACCACAACTTCGCCTTGGCACCAACGCCCTTGTGATCTGGCTGCTACCAGCCTGTCACCTCACCTTGGCCTCTCCCCCACTGGCCTTTCGGTCCCTTACCTGTACCAGGCCCTTCCCTCCTTGGGGGCCTTCCTGGGCCTCCCAGGAAGAGTTCTTTCTCCTGCCCTGATAACTCCTTTTCCTATTCCTCTTCTTCCTCCCACCCTTCTTCTCTCCCTCCTCCCCTTCCTCCTCCTTTTTCCAAGGGCAGCAGAGGTTAGAACAGGGAGTGCTAGAGCAAGATGACCTAGATTCAAATCCCAGCTCAGGACTGGACCCACCTTGAGCACGGTGGTCTCCCGAGTCACAGTGTCTTCACCAAGGTGTTGCTGCTTCAGGTTTCCCTTCAGAAAGTGACTGTGGACATTCTTGTCATCTACAGAAGAACAACCCAGTCATTTATTCAGTCATTTATGTCTGTCTTCCTACTTGCTGATGTTTATGGAAGAAGATCTGACTTGGTTTCCTGGTACCTGATTCTGTCTGACACCAACAGTTCTGTGTCCTTTTTTTTTTTTTTTTTAAAGATTTATTTATTTATGCATACAAGCTGGGATACAGGCCAGAGGCGTGGGGCGGCGAGAGGGTTCACCAGAGACAGAGTAGGGAGCAGAACAGACAGATCAACAGAAATATACTGCTGAGGGGAGCAGTGGGCAAGGCAGGAGAAGTCTGCCACGCCATGTGGGAATCTCCCCGGCCGGGTGTTGAACTAGCGTCTTCGCTGCCGACAGCTCCACAGCGCAGCATTTAACTGCTGCGCCAGCGGGGAGGCCCCCCATGTCCTTTTTTAAAGATTTATTTTATTTATTTTTGCATACAAGAACTAGGTGTAGACCAGAGGTGCAGAGGGTGAGAGGTGCAGAGACAGAGTGGGGAACAGAACAGGCAGATCTACTGAAATACACTGCTGAGGGGAGCAGTGGGCTGGATGGGAGAGGTTGGCTGTGCCATGTGCGTCATCTCCCTGGGGGATTGAATTCATGCTGCAGTGGCTGGTGATATCTTGATAGCACTGATATCCCTGTGCCACCAGGGAGACCCCAGCCCCGTGTCTTTTTTTAAAAGTAAGAATGAATATCCCTGTCACAGATCCCTGCATGGAGCTCCGGCCAGTCTTCCAGTATTTGGGGTACTGGAGCCATCTCCAGCTTTCCCAAAACTGGGCAATTTATAGCTAGAGAATCGTGACTTCCTCTCTCTCTCCCATAAAAAAGCAGAAAGCGAGTTGGACATCAAAGCCTCTTTAAAACCAACATTTTGATGACTTAAGAGTAAATGAATGAGAAACATACGGCTTAAATTTCCTTTATGATACACAAGGGCTCTTTCTGGACTCACTTTCCATTGCTGCCAAGCTAATGATGAGAGTAGAAGTTGCCCAATTCTCACATCATCAACAGATGGCTCCCCATATTTGGAAAATTTTCACGTGGCTAAGGAAGGAAACTGCCAGCTCCCCAATCAACTATGTGCCTAGTGGTGCTTTGCCTGCTTCTAAATCTCATCCCAGTCGGAAAGAATCCCACACCCAGTGGCCCGAGGCCTGGTGCAGCAGGGAATGCCTTTCTGGGGCTGGCAGTTGGGCGTAGCCGAAAGAGCACTGGACCTACCAAACATTTGGAGGCTCAGCTGCTAGTCTGGATTTGCCACTGGCACGGCCAGATAAATTCCCTGAGCTTTTCTCATTTGCAGGATGGAGATAATGATCCTTGTTTTCTCCCCCATACAGTTTTAAGGATAAAAGAGATGGCATTCAATACAATGTCTGTTGTATAGCAAAAGGTCAACATTAATTGACTGAGCAACACAATTGTAAGGTCACCAGGAGTCTTAACATGCTAGCAGCGTCTCCATCAGAAGCTGGTTTCTTTTGTTCCCTTCTAGTTAAGGGAACTGAGACTGCTTTGGTGGGATGGGAGGAGAGCCCAGGAGACTCGGCCCTTGTTCTGGTTTCTGAGAAGCCCCACTGTGGAGATGCAGAGTTCAGGAAATATTCTATTCGTGTATTCTCAGGGTGGTGACTTCTGTGGGTCCAAGCCCTGTTCTCACTTTCCAAGTTATTGATGAATGGCTGTGATTTGAACTATTCTTAAAACCGTTTTGATACTGACTTGCTCTGATAGGGCTTGAGGCAGAAAGCATCAGACATCCCCCAGGAGGGCCATGCCCTGGGGTGGGGAGCTACCCTAAACCCTGTGGACCCTCTGTCTCCATTAACATCGGTTGATGGTGAAAACTAGTTCAACTGAACACCACGTGTAGTACAAGCAAGGGCATAGGAATGAGTGGCGCGGAGTGAAAGATGGCATAAAAAGATGGGTAGTTAGGGTAGGCTGGCTTAGGGAACTAAGGTTGGGAGCTGCTGCCTTCCTTCTGCCTCTACCTGCTATTTTCCAAATCTATTCATTGATTTTTAAGAAGACCCTACTCTGAACCAAGCTAAAATCTAGGTCAGAGTGAGGATTGTAATAGATAAGGTTTCTTCCTTTTGGAACTTATAGTTTAGCAGAAACCAGACAAGGAAAAGAACCAGCACAGGATACTGAATATTTTCCAAATCTATTCATTGATTTTTAAGAAGACCCTACTCTGAACCAAGCTAAAATCTAGGTCAGAGTGAGGATTGTAATAGATAAGGTTTCTTCCTTTTGGAACTTATAGTTTAGCAGAAACCAGACAAGGAAAAGAACCAGCACAGGATACTGAATGTTTAGGAAATGAGCTGGGTGTTCTGTGAATAGGTACCAACCAGACCTACCTGGTCCGGGTGATCAGGGAAGACTTCCTGGAAAGAGTGATATCAAAGATAGAAAGCAAGGTGGGCCTCCCTGGTGGCGCAGCGGTTAAGCGCTGCTCTGTGGAGCTGTCAGCAGCGGCGACGCGAGTTCGACACCCGGCCGGGGAGAATCCCACATGGTGCGGCAGATCTCTCCTGCCTTGCCCTCTGCTCCCCTCAGCAGTGTACTTCTGATCTGCCTGTTCTGCTCCCCATTCTGTCTCTGGTGAACCCTCTCGCCGCCCCACGCCTCTGCCTGTGCCCCAGCTTGTATGTATAAATAAAAAAAAAAAATAATAATAATAATAAATCTTAAAAAAAAAAAAAAAAGATAGAAAGCAAGGAAGTCAATAGAACATATTGGGAAGGAAACTTCTGGATGTTAGTAAGTTGTGGGCACTCCAGGAGGCTGCTGTTACAAATCTGGGCTCTGTGCTCGAAAAGCAGTGTCTACACAGGTCAGATCACCCTGGAGCATGGCTGCCTGCTCTGGGTGTGACATTTTAAGAGGTACTCAAAGCAGACCTGAGTCAGGATGGTGCAAGCCCTGATCTTCACATGCCATGAGGATTTATCAAAGGATCTGGCATTTTCACCCCAGGAAAAGAGAAGGCCCCCAACATGCTATCTCCCATTTACACATTCAGATATTTAAGGAATGCCTCTCAAGTGCTGGTCATGGGCCATATGTTGCCATGGCAATCAGTCTCCATCCTCAAGGCTATACTGTGGAACTCGACCCAAGTCCCCACTTCAAGTCAGATAGAGCTGTCACCCAGCTACTGGGAATGTTGAGGTGCTAGTAGCCTGCAATTGCTTCACCCAAGGTCATGCTTCCTCCTTGGGGCAGGGGGTGGTGGTCTAATGCAGGAAAGAAATCCCTGACCTCCTCGCCTCATCTGGGAAACTGCCCGGACCAGATGAGGCCTCAGCTCCACCTCGATGGCATGGGCGGCCCCTGTCGACCCTCACCATTCTCATTTTCTTATGTGGTGTCTCCCCATTGTCTGGCCAGTATATGGGAGCAGACAAGCAAGCAGACTGCAGTAATTGATAGGGCTAGGAATGGGGTGCCATGGGAGGACCTAGGAGGGCTGCCTAAGGACTTAAGGGGTAAGGAGGCTGCCCAGAAGCGGTCAACCGAAATGATGTTAAACATGGGGCATGGCTGGGCAGGGAAGATGATTTTTAACCTCCAGCAAGTCCTAATGGAAAAGGGAAGACCCAAGGCCAGGCAGGCTTAAGCCCACTCAGAGAAGCAGCCCTGTCCACCCTGCCCTCCAGTCCTCTGGGATCTCTGCCTGGAGCCCACACAGACAGGGCGCCTGTTTTGCCAACTGCCAGATGTCACCAGCCCATCCAAGTGACCTAGGACAGGGAGAGGGACTCTACTTTGGGAGACTCAGTTTTCCTGCCCTCAACCCCCATCCCATCCTAAGTGAGGTTGAGCTCAGAGATTAAAAACTCATTCCCTCACAGGAAATGAAGCACCGCTGCCAGGACCGCCCAGCCGAGAAAATATGAACAAGATGCCTCGTGCTGCTGCTGAACTCCCAACTCCTACAGCCTCGGGGGAAGTCAGGAGACGCTGCTGTCCCAGGCACTCCCATATTTGTTCTCAGCGGGGCTTTACCCCAAGTGTGGGAAGTCCCTGGCTGTGAGCACATGCACAACCATAAAATGCCCTTGCTCCCACCCATTCACGGGACTGAAGCATGGAAAGGCACTGAGTTTTAGACCCGCCCTGCAACCAATGGACTGTGTGATCTTGGGTGAGTCTGTTCACCTCTCTGGGCCTTGGTTTCTTTATTGACAGAATGAGATTGTTGGGTTTCTAGACTTCTTAGGTTTCTTCCATTTAATCTAATTTCTAAGGGAGGAAGTGGAAAAGCTCACCAGTATCACCAGTCTCATGGTCCAACAGCTGAGATCGCAAGCCTCCAATCCAAATTCTACTCCTCTTCTTTCTAGAAGTAAGTTGGACCCAGGGAATCGGTGAGATGTCTCTTCAAAAACCTCTCCAGTGTTTCCCTCAGGCATTCAGGTTGAGGTGAAGGTGATGAAGGCAGGTGTGTAGACTGAGAAGGCAGGTGTGTTCCTCACCAGTCCAGATGCCAACGTAGGTCACTCTCCAAGCTGCTCTATGTGGCTCCTTCCTCTACTTTCTCAGCACTTGAGCCCTTTTCAAAGATCTGGACCCCTGCCTTTGTGCTGGATGAACTGTCCTAAAATGTAAAGAATAGATGCCCTTGATGGATTTGGACACTTCTCCATCAGCTCAGTGAACACTTCAGGGCTGATTGGACCAAATGAATCAGCAAACATGTAGTAACTACTAACTGAAAACCCCTATGCCAGAGATAGGGGGCTAGTGAAAAATAGGAGACAGTTTACATTAGCAGGGGAAAGTAGGGATATGAGGGATAGTGAATTGTGAGATATGCATTCTCTTGCCTTTGACTATATGCTACTTGCTTATTGTCCATTCCTAGATGTCATTCCCTATGCCAGACCTGGCCATGATTTCTGGGATAACTGGGTAATTCAGCTCAGACAAGCGTCCCTCAGACAGGTGCTCCCAGGCCAGCATACCTACTTATGCAGATAATAACTGGTGGCTGTTGTAGCTATTAGCATTTGAGGCTATGCTCCACTGTCCAGGAAGGACATTCTTTTTGACAGAGTGACCCAGGAAGGAATAACAGGAGAGCTGTGTGAGTGATCCACTGCTGTATAACAGATTACTACAGACCTAGTGGCTTCAAGCCACATACATCTATTGTCCCAGGAATTTAGGCCCAGCTTCGTTGGCATCTCTGGCTCACGGTTTCTCACAAAGCTGCAATCAAGTTGTTGGCTGGGGTTGGGGTCTCATCTGGAGTTCAAGGACGAAAAGATTCACTTCCAAGAAAACCTGCTGACAGGATCCAGTTCCTTGCAGGCTATTGGCCTCAGGGAGCCCCCCATTCATTGCCCTCAGCCTCCCCAACATGGCCACTTTGCTTCTTGCTAAGACGGCAATGAGAGACTACTTGCAAGAGGAAGCTTCCAACTCACCTGATATCAGCAAGGAAATGACACCCAATCACCTTTGCTGCATCTATCTGTAGAAGTTAGGTGTCAGGCCCTGCCACTCTGTGGGAGGGCACTACTTAGGAATGTGGATACCAAAAGTCAAAAGTCACTGACATCATCCTCCTGTGCCCACCACAGAAGAGGAGGAGAAAGAACACCACCCTTAGGACTTGGGCAGAATCTGCCCTGGCGAGCAATGTGCGAAGGTACATCCCAGCCATTTCTTTCTAAAGGTGCTCGTGCCGGAGCTGTGAGCCACAGCAGAGGTGGCCCAAGAGGAGCTGGTACCATGTCGCACACTCTGCACCGCATGGGGAGACCTAGTTAGTGTCAGAAGAGACACGACCGGAGCAGGTGGGGGGCTAGTCTTGTGCTTTCCCACATGAGAAGACAGGACTTAGTCACCCTGTCAAGTGTACAGAGAAGCCACTCAAATTCAAGCTTGGAAGAGAGGAGGACGCCCCTCTTCCTCACCAGGTCACCCAATGCTTTTTGCGGGTAAGACTCACCCTGCCACTCCCACCCAGGATCCAGCCCCACCTTTGTTTACTGGAGGGTTGAGATAAGAAACTATGGGTGGAGAATGCTAGGCATAGCTGGCCTTTCCCCAGAATCCAGTGTGTCCATCAGAAACATGCTCAACCCCTGCCTTCTCGCCAAGCAGCTTCAAAGATCACGAGGCTGTAAAATAATCTCTCCCCTGTCTCATGACCCGCTCCTGGCGCGAGATGCTGTTATCGGCACTCACGGGCTTGAAAATTCACCACAACCTGAAGAAGCCTTAAAGCCGGTTCCTCTGTCCTCTGCATAGGCAACTACTAACGTTGCGCAGGTTAACGTTGCACTGCAAAAAGGCTCCAGTTAAGGGGTTATTGTCTAAGGGCCGCCTGGGGTCCGAGGAAGGCTCTGGAAATTTACAGAGACATGGTTAGGTGTAGCCTGGAAGCTCCCAAATCCTATCAAGAGCTAGAGGCCGAACATACAGCAGAAGACTATGTGTGGTCCTATACTGCTAAATTATACACAGTATTGTACACCAATGTTACGTGATTTAAAAAAAAAAAAAGATCTAGAAACCACCATAGAGTTCAGCTAAGACCACAACAAATCAGCTGCCCTGCATTTTTAAGAGGATCTTGAAGGATCACCTCCCCACCACTTTGAAAGGATTGCTAAGAGATGAACAAGCCAAAAGGCAGAGACAACCCAAATGTCCATCAACTGATGAACAAATCAACACAATTTGGCATATCCATGCAATGAACTATTTTTCAGCAATAAAAAGAAATACTGTCGTATGCTGTCACTGAATGATCCTTGAAAACATTGGGGTGATGACTATAGCTTGTCGAGGACTTTCTGGGGAAATAGAGATTCTTAATCTGGGGTTCATGAATCCCTTGAATGGCAAAGTTGTATGTAGAAGAACATCTATGTGTTTTCTATCAATAAGAAGTTTTGCAGCTTTTATCACTTTTGCCAAAGGGGCCAGGCGACAATAATGACTCCCTCCTTCCGGCCAAACCAGGGCCAGCTGCTGAGAAGGTGGGAGAGCCCTCCCTGAAAGCCTTCTGAGGCTGGCTCCTGTGGAAGGTGGGGTGGGCGGGCAGCAGGGAGCACCCCCTGGGGCCCATTCTGATCCCCTTCTATTTATTTAATATTTGCTCCTCGGTGAGGGGCCTGCAGCCGCCTCTCCCAGCAGAGCCTCTGTCGCCACAGCCTGCGAGCTCTCCCAGCCCCTTCCCTCGGGACCCTCTTCCATTCTGCCGTCCCCCCTCCTGCTGATCCTGGAAGACTCCTCACCCTCTTGCTGTCACTTGCTCAGCCACTAACTAGCCCTGAACTGGATGCTGGTGTCCCCAGAAGCTGAGTGACTGTAGCCTGGCTGGCTGCGGGCAGTCTTGGTTTAAGCCCGCGTGTTACAGAGCACCGTCTGTGTTCTCGACGTATCCTGGTCTGAGGAGGGAATTCATTGTCCCCTTGCATTGAGTTGATAACAACATGGGTTCCAACACTGCATTTAAGAATTGCCATGGGAGCTTTTTAAAAGTACAGATTCCCAAGTTCCAACCCAAACTAACTGAAGCAGAAACTCCAGGGGTGGGGCCTGGGAAGTTGCATTTTTAGAAGTCTCCACGTTTGCCTCTCAAATCCTTCCTTCTCCCCTTCTGTTTTCTAAAGCTCCAGTTAGGGCCAGCAGAGAGGCACCCCTAGGCTGCCTCCAGCATAGCCTCCTTCCCTCCACTCTGGGGATAAGCACCCTGGCAGACCTTGCCTTCCCTGGCTGTGGTGGGTCCCTTCTGAGGAAGGCAGCTGCTGGTAAAGCTCTGATGAAAGGCAAGAGGGACAGAGAAGGTCAAAGTTCACACAAGCGGCTCCGCCTTCTGTTTCATTTACAAGTGGTAGTCACCTCATTAAACCCAGTCCCCCTGCACCCCTCCCCCCAGCCCACCCCACACTTGCCTGTTGGGCCCCTCCTCCCTCGGCCCTGGCTGGGGACTTGGCACAGACACCGGGCCAGAGAACACATGGTCCGGGACAGACAAGTGACCTCCTGGAGATGCCTACCCACACCCCTCTTGGGAGTCAGGCCCCCCATATTAGTGCAGTGCCTAGTGGGGAGAATGTTAAACTCAGGGTGGGGGCTTCATCCATGCACAAACCTGGCGTTTCAGCAGCTGTAGCAGACACATATCTGGAAGTCAGTGCAGATGTCTCAGGCTGAGTCAGGAGCCTGTCAGGGAGAAGAAAGGCCGTGAGCCCCGGCTGACCCCCACCACAGACCCTCGGTTCCCTCCTCTGTAAAAGGAGGCTCCCTGAGAGGATTCTGTGGGCTGGACCTTCTTCAAGACCCCGATTTAGAGACTGGCACATTGTGGATTTCGGCCAACATCCCTCCTGGGGCGGGGGGGCGTCGAACAGGACACACCCGGAAGGACAGTTTCTCAGTGCTGAGGGTGGCATGAAGGTCATCGGGCAGTCAGACTGGAGTCAGGTGGAGGAGAGGGCCGTCTGCACCCCACTACACCCTCACACCCCACCAGCAGGACTTTCTGGCTGTGAGACCTTGCCATTTAGCACCAGGCTGGTGACAGTCTCTGGGGGTGGCGGCCTTTCTGCAGGAGGCTTGGAGAGCAGCCCCCCATGGAAGGGAGGCCACGGGTCTGGAAGCCTTTGCAGAGAAGGCTGCCTTGTACTTAGGTTGTTTGGAGAGGGTGATGGGGCTATCAGTCACTCAACTCCACTGCTCCCCCCTACACACACACGCACACAGGCCCCCAACTTTGGGAGGTCCCAGAAAAGGGACCAGTATGCTGTGGGATCTGTGGCAGGGTCCTGAGGACTGGTAGCAGGTGAGGCCAGTGAGCTGCCACTGGGCCTCACTGTAAAAGGGGAGCACCAAGAGGGAGCGAGGCTGGAGCTGCCACCCAGAGGAGGGACACACACACACATACACACACACAGAGGCAGAAAACAGACGCTAGGCAGCCAGTCCTACTTTGGAGCTTCACTTTGTTAAGGTTCTTGACCTTGATCCTGGCTCAGGGACAGGAGGGCCTGCCTGTCAATGCCATCCTCCCCAATTTTCCACCGGGACCCTAGAGGCAGCATCAAGGTTTCCATCCTCTGTGAGGTTCTGGCTCTGCCAGAGACTCCCCTGGACAGGCCGGTGGGGTGGCAGGTCTGGGAGTGTCCCTGCGAATGGGCCTTGGGCCGACAGGAGATGCTGGCTGTGGGGTGTCAGGAAGGAGAGCCCCTAGGCAGGGCAAACGCGGTGCCTCCCAGGTGTCCAAGGATGCGCCCCTCAACCGCTGCCCTTGGCAGGTGTCGGCCCCATCTGCCCGGCTGGCGTCTGCTCAGTGGATGGCCGCAGCAGCAGTTGGGGAGGGCAGCTCCCCCTTGGAGCTCACCCCGTCCTCGTCCCCTCCAGGGGAGTGCTCTGAGCTCAGAACCTGGCCCTGAGCTGGTGCCCAGTGTGTGTGTGCGTGTACACGTGTGTATGTGCACAAAGTCCAGGCCTAGGGAAGCAGGGCAGGGAAAGCGAGCCCTCGGCAGAGTGTGGCCTGTGACCAGCACAAAGGTGGTTGTGTTCCCACCCGCCCTCCCCCAGGGCCCTGGGCCCTGCTCTGAAGTCCTGTCCTTCCCAGGTGTCCTCAGCTGCCGGCTTGTCAGTGGTGGCTGGGATAGGAGGGCAGCACCTTATTCATGCTGGGGAGGTGAGGACAGCTTAATTCCCTGCCCCAGACACAGGCCTGCTTGCGGGATAGGGTGTGGGGCCACCACAATGGCCCTGCTCCGCCCTCCCCAAGAGGCAGGCAGAGGAACAAAGCTGCTGGTGTGCCCGGCCCAGGCTCTCCCCTTTGCTCCCCTCCTGACTCCCCTTCGCTGCCCCTCCCCCTGCACCAAGTCCCAGGCTGGCGGCTGTAATGGCTCAGGGATGAGTGACGCTTGGTGTTGAGTGAGCCAGCTTGGGAGATGGGGGAAAGAAAGGAGGTGAGGCCGGAGAGCTTTCCGTGTAGCCTCAACCACTGCCACACACGCATGTAAAGGGGTCTGAAGACAGGGAAGGGAGTTGACATCAGATCTGGTGGGCTGGGGGGCTTAGCCCTGGTGTCCTGGGCTTCTGGGCCTCAAATCGGGATCCAAAGGAGCCTCATGCCAGCTCCCGCAAACCACTCCCCATGTTCCTCAAGGACCCAGGCCCTTCAAGGGATGAGGGTGATGTTGAGCTCGCCCTTGGAGCTGGGCTGGGGGGCTCTGGCTGCGGCTGTCTGCCACGCCCTTCACTCTCTGAGTCCTAGCCTCCAGCTTCCGGCTTTGGAGGGCAATCCAGTTTGGGGAACACCTGCATTCTCACCCCATTCTGAGGGTGACCTCCTGTGCTATTGGGGAAGATGGGCTCCCACATGAGCTCCTGAGGCTCTGACCACTTGGAGGTTACCAAGCAACTACCCAGCCAGTGCCTCCCCCACCAGCTTGGAGCCCGTGAGGACACGTAACGGGAAGAACAGACCCACCTCCTCTTGCCTTTCTCATTTCTCCCCCAACTGTAGCAAGGATAGTGGCATTAGGGCTGTTCTTTATCCCCCTAGGACTCTAGAAAAACATGCCAATGGCCCAGAGAGCCTAACCTGATAGCTGCCTGCTCTCCAGAAAAACTTGTGCTAACATAAGCCAGCCCAGGGCCCTCGGGCAGCTATGCCATCATGGTGGCCCCTTGAGTCCAGGCCAAGCACAGTGGGCGATTTGCTTGACTCCATTCCTGCTCTCTGCTTACCTGGTCTGGGGAACTGTTGTGGGGATGTAAGATGATCACTCAGAGGAAACACACACACGCTGGATGTGCTCAGGGTGAGCTGGCAGCTGTTGCTTTAAATGTTCTCCCCAGAGAGGGCAGGTGGGGTCTCCCGCTGGCTTGATGGTAGAGTCATCCCTCCTGAGTCTGGGCCCGGGACCTCCTTCCTAGGAGTCTCTACTCACAAAGAAAGGCAAGACCCCCAGCTGGCCCAAACACTGAATCGCTCCACACTGCTCTTCCTTGAGATATTGAGTTTGTGGGCTCCAGGCAAGGAGCTGTGGGTGGTACTCCTTCTCCCAGATCAGCGATCTCAGCTTCACTGGACACAAGTAGAAGGGGTTCAAGAAGGGATCTGCAACTAGAAGGGGTTCCAGAGACTATCTTAGCCAAGGACTGAGATCACAGACTCTTGCATGCACCCAGACACCGCGTACAGAGGTGGGGGTTCAGCTAGTGACAGAATAAAAATGGAAGCCAGTTGAGCTGTCTTTTCTGTTCCAAACATGCCTGGCTGTCTCCTCAGGACCGCTGTTCACCTGGCTGGGCTCTGGGAAGGCTGGAACCAGAACAGGGCGACTTCTTGGTTGCTATCAGGAGTCAGGGACCACTGGGGGAACACAGGCTAAGAGTGAGGGCTCCGAGGGCCTCCCTGGTGGCGCAGTGGGTTAAGTCGCAGCGCTATGAAACTGTCTCAGCCACTGCAGCACGTGTTTGGTCCCGGCCAGGGAGCTAACCCACATAAGGCACAACAGACCTCTCCTGTCTCACCCGCTGCTCCCCTCAGCAGTGTATTTTAGTCAATCTGCCTGTTCTGCTCCCCGCTCTGTCTCTGGTGAATCCACTCACCGCCCCACGCCCTCATGGTCTCAGTTGACCACCTTGGGCTTCATGGGCCTCATCTGTACAATGAAAATGAAAATTAGGAAGAATAGTGGGTTCCTCATGAGGAACTGGGGATGGGGAGCGAGTTAATTCACTTAAGAGGCTTCCCTTGAAAAGAAGGTTGATGTTTGGAGAGACTGAGGCAGGAGAGGACTGCAGGTCTGCTTCCTGCTTTCCTGCCCTCTCTGGCTCTCCTTCACTAGGCCAGAGAAGTAGGGGGCAAGGGAAATCTGGATTGTTAACTCCAAAAACAAAACAGGGAAACTTCTGGAAAATTCTGTAACTTTACACAGGAAAAAGGCCAGACTCCCCAGCTGGGCCAGGAAGAGCTGGCAGCCTTTCAGGCCTGGCTCTAGGAAGCCAGTATGTGAGAGAGAGAGAGAGAGAGAGAGAGAGAGAGAGAGAGAGAGAGAGAGAGAGAGAGGTGTATGTACTTGTGTGGTGTATGTGTGTGCAATGCATGTATGTTCACATGCATGACTGTGTGCATTGTGTGTTTTGATGTGATGTGTGTACTTTTGTGTGTGCACATGCAGAGGGTGCACTTTTGTGTGTGCGCATCTGTGTGGCTGTGTGTGCATGTATGTGAATGTGGCTGTGTGTTTGTATGCGCACACACATGTGGTATACATGTGTGCTTTTTGTGTGTGTGTGGCTGGAGGAACACAAGGAGCTCAGGGGAGCCATGCCTTTCCTTCCAGTCTGTCTGTCCTCTGCCTCCCTACCTCCTCTCACCTATTCCCCACTGTGGGGACTTAAGGAAGTGCCTTGAGGGCAAGTGTGCAGCCAGGCAGCTGCCAGTTGAGAACGTATCAATAGCTGAAGGCACAGACAGTGCTCCACCAGCCCCTAGCACTGGGTCCTGATTCCAAGGGGATACCCTCTTCTCTGACTCTCCTCTCTATTTCCAAGATGAAGTCACTACCAAATGCCCTCAGGATCAACTCCAAATCCAGCCCAAGCATTTGGCCCCCACCCAGGCTCTTTTTCCTGGCTCTCCTGGTCCCCAGCTTACCCCAAACCCCTCCTTGCCAAAGAGGGGATGAGAGCAGCCTAGGCGCCACAAAGGCTGGGGAGGGGGCCACATTTGGGACCAGGCTGTAGGTTTGGGACAAGGAGCCAGGGAGCAGCATAGAGGTGTGGGCGGAGAACTGGCCCCAGAGAAGGGAGATTAAAGGGGTGAGGAAGATGAGCTGGCGTCTTCCCCTCAGCAGCCCTCCCCCTGGCCCTCACCTCCTGCTCCCTCCCTGACCTCACTGCTCACATCAAAGTGGGGACCCCTTCCCCTGGCTCTGCTACATGAATGGGTCCGTGAAGCTGCTGATGGACAGATGGTAATAGCTCCCAGAGCACTGAAAGACTTGCCTTCAGCTTGGCTAGCACAGCCTCCCAGCTCTCTGCCCCAAGCCTGTGCCCCACCCTTGCAGCTCCCTGACTATGCTCTGGTTAGTATGTGCCTGGAAAAAGGGGTGCACAGCAAGCTCTGACACTGGGGTTCAGAGGCCTTACCCATGCAGAACGTGGGAGGCTCAGGGGGCTGAGGGGCCTGAAGACTCCTAAATCCTGCTCAGGACGACTAGGGGAGCCACAGAGGGTCCTGTGGGGGGCAGAGGGGTGAGTTTATCACTCAGGAGCAGGGGAGAAGGGAAGGATCAGCAGAGAACACTGAAAACAGGGCCGTGGCTTCCAAACTGATCACCATTGTTTCCCCTCCATTATTTATTAAATGATATTTCATCATTCTGCTCTTAGTAGTCAAAATCATACATCACTATCAGTCAGTACTTCTGATCAACAAAGATAGCAATTTTTTTTTCATTACATTGAATCAAAACAAAATCAGCCAGGAGCTAAGAACTGTGCAAAATTTAGCAAAATTGGTTTTTTTTTTTTTTTTTTTTTTAAAGATTTATTTATTTGTGCATACAAGAACTGGGGCATAGCTGGTGAGAGGATTCACCAGAGACAGCAGGGGGAGCAGAACAGGCGGATCCACTGAAGTACACTGCTGAGGGGAGCAGCAGGCAAGACAGGAGAGGTCTGCCATGTGGGTCAGCTCCCTGGCCTGGATGGAACTCATGCTGCAGTGGCTGTCATAGCTTGATAGCATTATGTCCTTAACTCCTGTGCCACCAGGGAGGCCCCAGTTTAGTGAAATTGTACATGTTTCCAATTGGCTTTTGGTAGTTGGGAACAGC
Source organism: Scalopus aquaticus (assembly GCA_004024925.1). NCBI lineage: Eukaryota > Metazoa > Chordata > Mammalia > Eulipotyphla > Talpidae > Scalopus > Scalopus aquaticus. The sequence continues at coordinate 96,841 of PVIJ01000313.1, forward strand.
TTGTTTACACTTCCCACAACCATAATAGAAATTATGGACGTGTAGCACTTCTATAACTGATGTTTATGAAGCAGATTCTTTCGTATTCACTTAGGAAGCCCAAACCTTAACCTTCCCCTAAGAGTTCAGTCTCCACCAAAATCTGCCACTTTAAAAGGAGGCAATCGAGATTTACAATATGGGGGTAACAAAAATCAGGGTTAGGAGGTTAGAGAGAGGCTGGGAAAGACTGTGAAGGATGCTTGTTGATTCAAACCTATTTCTAGCTTTTGGAGCCACGCAACCTGGAAAGGAATAAAATCTGGGAGACTGCTGCCATCTGGTGGCAAGATTATAAACTGCAGCCTCTAATTCTGTTTATTCACGTTAGTATTGTACATGAACTGATTTGTAGCCTATGATATTATCTATATTTCATGCAGTGTGATCTTGTAAAAGGGCAATTTACCAAAATTAATTCTTTATGGGAAGTCTTTTGGATAAATGGTGCTGTAACAACAGGCTATCCACATTAAAGTTGGAAATCTTCCTTACATCTTGCACAAAAATTAACTTAAAATTCCTCGTAAACCTAAATGTAGGCGTTAAAAGTAGGAAACGACTAGAAAAAAATACAGAAAGGAAATCTCCATGACTTTGGATCAGGCAATGTTTTCTTATACATAGCAGCCACAAACACAACCAACAAAAGGAAAAAAAAATTGGACATCAAAATGAAGTTTTTGTGTTGCAAATTATATACAAGAAAGTAAAAAGACAACCCACAGAAAGGGGAGAAAATTATTGTAAATAATATATCTGATAAGGATATGGTATGCAGAATATAAAAAAGAATGTTTACAACTTAATTTTTTTAAAAAACAACTAATTTAAGAATGGACAAAGGATGTGAATCGATTATTTCTTCAAACAAAGTAAATAAAAGCTAATAGACACGTGGAAAGTTGCTTAATATCATTAGCAATCAGCAAACTGCAAATCAAAACCATGGTGAGAAACCACACACGTCACTAGGCCAGCCAGCATCAGAAAGACAGGTAATAATAACAAGCGTGAGTGAGAAACTGAGCCCACCTACATTGTTGCTGGGGAGGTAAAATGGTGCAACCACTTTGGAAAACAGTCTGGCCATTCTGCAAAGCATTAAGCATAGTTACCATATGACCCATCCATTGAACTCCTAGGGAGGTACCCTAGAGAGATGGAAACATGTCCACATAGAACTCATACAGGAAAGCACACAGAAACATACTTCTTAAGAATCAAAAAATGAAAAACATTTGATGGATAAAACTTGGCATATTATACAATGGAATATTGTTCATCAATGAAAAGCAATTATATCTTGAAACATGTTACAACACAGATGCACCTGGAAAGCTTATGCTGGGTGGAAGAGGCGGGCACAAGAGACCAGCTGCTGCTTGATGCACTCACATATGGTGTCCAGAGTAGGTAAAAAGTTGTGGAGACAGCACAAAGATGGGTGGTTGGGTATGGCTGGCTGTGAGTGACTCTGGGCTGCAACTGCTAAGTGGCTATAGGGTTTCTTTTTTCCTTTTCTTTTCTTTAAATTTTTTTTACATTTTTGTTCAATATTTTTGTACAATATTTGATTTCTACCCTCAGGTGTAGTCCCCATAAATCTCCCATCATCACCTCACCCATGAACCATCATCACCATAGTCCCTTGTGCTCTTCCCTCCCCTGTTTTGACCCCCTCCCTGTCCCTCCCTTGCTGTATGCCTCAGATCTATAATTTGCCTGCAAGTTTTGTCTTTCCCCCCACCGCCCCCCGAGCCCTTTGTTCAGTTTCTCTATATTCCTCCTACCAGTGAAACCATCTGACATTTTTCTTTTTCCATCTGACTTATTTCACTGAGCATAATCTAAAGGGTTTCTTTTTGTGAAAATGACAACATTCTAAAACTAGATAGTGGGCATAATTGTCCAGGTCTGTGAATAAACTAAAACCACTGTGTTATATACTTTGAGTGAATTTTATGGAATGTGAATTTGATCGCAATAATGATATTTCTAAGTATCTTAGAAAACATCCTACACACCCCACATTTAGTCTGTGTCAACCTAATGTGTTCCATGAATTGGGGTCTTATTACCATAAGTCAGGAACTCTTCTGGGACCTTAATATGAATTATTTCATTTAACTCTTTAAAGATCTGACAAATATAGATTCTATTATTTTTCCCATTTGCAGGTAAACCAAGGCTTGGATAAGTTAATTACTCACAGTGACAGCAAATCACCGGTAGAGCTGTATATAAGCCCTCTGGCTCCAGAACCCAGAGCTCAGCACAAGGCCAGGGCCGCCTCTCTGTTCAGCAGTCGCTTTTTGAGGGTTTGCAGGTTTAGGGGGCAGGGGCCAACACAAAGATGAAATACCTGGGACTCACAAGAAGCTGAGAGCCTGAGGAGGCAGACGTAGGCGCAGGAGGCTCTGACGCTGAGCTGTAGTGAGCGCTGAGTGGGAAGGACGGACAGACGCCAGGACAGTCCTCTGGCTATCCCCTGTGATGCACAAATGGATACAGCTCTTTGATCAGATTGGGAGGCTATTCCCAAAACCTGCACCTCCACTGCTTAGTGCCAACTCAGCTCATCTACCCCTAGATTCTTCCTCTCCTGAATATTCAATCCTCCAGTTAGTTAAACGCATTCTACCTCCAAGCTGTATTTCCAATGTGTCTATTCTGTCCCAGCCTAGCTTAAGCCTCCTTCACATCTCCCCTGACTTGATGGGTCTGCTCACCAGTGTCCCAACTCCCACATTCATCTCCACACAAACACTCTGCACACCTCTGCAGCTCAGAGGTGTCCCCCTGAGCTGGGCATGAGTGGACTTGCCATAGGCGTGATGGGTGGGCATGAGTCTGGGTGGTGTTAAAGAGAGGCGATGTGAATGGTGTGAGGGTTCTGGTGTGTGTTGACACTCTAGGGTGGAGGGTTCATATGTAGGCATAGTGAGATGGCACAGGCATGGGCTCTGTGAACAGAGGATATGTGGGTACAAGTCACTATGACTGCATCTACAAGGCATGCAAAGAGCCCCTATGTGATCGCCTGATTAAAATCCCACTCTCCTTGCTGCAGACTGTAGCAGGTAGGCATGTGCTAGGGGTGTGTGAGGCAGGAAGTGAGAAATATCTCAAGTGCCTGAGGCCGCCACTGATGGGAGCATCTACACAGCCAGCAAGGCCTGCATAGACAGAGGGTGAAGAGATCCCAGAGATAGGGCATCCAGAGATGACTAAGAGAACTGAGAACCTGGGGGGAAACTAAATGTTGCCTAAGAATGTGCCTGGCCTTTGTCCCTGGCTTCTGGGAGGAAGGCTTTCAATCCCTGGAATTTTCCAGGAGATAGGAGTGTCTGTGTTATGCGCCCTGGGCCCTGTATTTGTACTAAGGAGGTGACTCATGGTGGAGCTATAGGTATTTTCAGGATAGGAGTGGTCTTGTCTAAAAACCAACCATGTGATGGGAGGCTAGGGGGGATTTTGAGATGAAGAGGGGAGCTGGGCCCAGCCCAGTCACATGATCTATGGCCTCATGAATCACACCTGCATTAATGAAATCCCAAGAAAAGCTCCTGACACTGAAACTTGAGTGACCTTCCTGGAGGATCATACGCCTCCATGTGGAGGAGGGTGACATGTCCTGACCACTGGAGGGAGGACTTGGGGAGCTTCCTCACCTTGGGGACCCTCCCAGTTCTGGCCTCCAGGGTCTCTTCTTTTGGCTGGTCCTGGTGTTATTTCAGTAATAAACACTAACAGCTAGTCATACAGCACTTTCCTGAGTTCTGCGAGTTGCTCTAGTGAATTATTGAGCCTGAAGACCAATGGGAATTTGTAGCTGGTCGGTGATGGGGTTCAGGACACTTTACCCCAAAACATGGCACATCGGCATAATGAATACTTGAAATTGAAGAAATCTGAGATGGCAGAAGCAGAAATGTCACTCTGACTTCCCTCTTTGTCCCCTGAAACAAGCCATAAAGTCCTCAGGTGGGAGGTGCCTTCTCTACCCCCGGGGAAAGGAGCATCCTCATTTCCAAAGTCACAGGGAGGCCAAGAAGAATCTGGACAAACAAGCCCACCGCCGTGCGGCGCACTCAGCTCCCACTCTCACCCCGTCCCGTTCCCCAGTGCGTGCCCACCCATCAGACCCGGGCAAACACACCGCTCTAAGTTCCTTTGGGTTTTGTTTCGTTATGAAGGCTCCTGGGTCAAGTCAAACTGTATTAAACAAACGTGCATTCTTCCTCCTCATCTGCCCTCTTCAGTCGCAGCCAGGAAACCTAAGAGGGTGAAGGAAAATGCTTCTTCCCTACATCGGTGCTCTGGGATTCCCAAGATCTATCTGTTGGGGTCTGGAGCAGAACCCGAGGGGGTGGGATGGGTGGCCCTTAACTTGAGGACTCTGATGGGAATTAGTAGGTGGGACGTGAGGCCATTTCTAAGCTGCTCTGTGCCTCCCCTCCAGACTGAGCCCATGCTTGTTGAAGGTGGGCAATTCCTGCTGGGCTTTAAAGCTCTCTACAACAGGTTTCTGTCGCTGCTCCGCCTACCCCGCAGCGGGCACCTGCAGTCCTGTCTGCCCTACATCCAGACTGCAGCCTACTGCCTGGTCCCTCTGAGGTTTCCTAGATACCTGGTGTTTCTCCAAACACGCACAAGCCCAGGGGTCCTCTTCATTTGTTTCCCTAAACCAGTCAGTTATTAGAATTTCCTAAATGTCAGGTGCTTGTACCTTTATCTTCAGAAGACTCACAAGAAATAGAAAATGAAAATCATCTACATGGTGTGTAAACAAATAGGTATCTAGTTTGTGCATCCAAAGTTAAATCCACTATGCGATGGTAAGAGGCTATCGTGGAGACACAGAAGGGGGTTTAGAAAGCTGTGTCATAGCAGAGCAAGCACATAGAGGCCGTTCTTGGGGGCTACTCCTGAGTCACCCCAATTTTTCTCAGCTTAGCCCAGAGTAATGCAGCATATTTATTGGCGAGATCACACTGTTCACCAGAAACAGAGGAGCGAGTCGGACCAGCTGAGCAGGGAGACCGACAATTTCCATTCCTCGCTGGCGTCCAGCAAGGCCCCCTCCTTCCTGAGACCATGAATAGGAGGCTTGCTTCCAAAACAAAGATTTAAAAACCAGCAACACCCTCCTAACCACACACAAAGTCATGCCCTAGTCTGGAGAGGGCAGATACTACACGTTGCTCAATGCCAGCCCCTGATCCAGAATTCTAGGATGGCCTAGAAAGCCTTAAACGCAGATTGGGCACCGGCAGCTGGGTGCCTAAGTGTTTGTGTCTGTGCGAGTTGTTTTTCTTTTAGTTGGCAATATACAGAGATACCTGTTTCTGGACTCTGCAAAAAGTCAGAAAATCTGTTCCTACATAGCAACAGCCATTGCCCTCTTAGGCAGTGAGTGTGCCCCACCGTGGCCTTCACCCCACCTGTCTCCTGCTGGCCTGGCTGCTCAAACCCCCGCTCACAAATCCACAGGCACGAGTGTGGAGGCTCCATGTGGTAGCCACAGAGGAGAACCCCACACTCCCTTTCTGTGTCCACCCACCACACTCGTTCCAGCCACAGGAAGCTTCCGGCCCCATCAGGAGCTTTATTGTTAGTGGGAACACGTGCTTATCACAGACTCGGGGCTTTACTCCTGTCCGGCGCTGAGCCGGTTTGCCTGGGCCAGGCTCTCCCCACTCTTGGCTTTCCCAGAGTGTGTGTGGCCAAACGGACTGCAGTCTCCAGGACAAGTCCCAAGGCAGCTGACTTCCCTCACCACGTCACACCTGCGGCTGCTGGAGTCTGTCCCAAGTTAGAAGGGAGCAGAGTTCATGGAACAAAGTGAAGAACTCAGGGGCCCAACTGCCCCACAGACCTCACTGTGCCCCCAGATGCGCCGCTTCACTGTCCCCCTCTGGGGCCTGACTTGGTATCTCCAAGCCCAGGCGGCGCAGGGAGTGAACAAAGAACCGAGGAGGTTTGCAGATCAGGTTGAGCTTCTCCTTCTGGGAGCCCAGGGCAGGCAGGACCAGCTGGTGGGCATGCAGGTGCAGGGGGATGTGGCGGGCCTTGGACTGCTGCAGCCCCAGCTTCTTCAGGGTGCCCGCGGGCAGCTTCTGCACAGAGAAAGACAGCCCGTGAGAGCGAGGCCATGGAAGGGCCCTGACCAGGCTCGCCGTCAGAAGACTTAAAGGCTAACAGGGAGCCAGCGCCACCCCCGAAAGGCCCAGTACAGGTACACCCTATTTTACTGCACTTAGCTTTGCAGATACTACGGGGTTTTGTTTTGGTTTACTTTACAAATTGAAGTTCTTGTGATAACTGAGTGGAACAAGTCTATTGCTATGATCTTTTCAATAGCATGTGCTCCCTTTATGTCTCTGTCACATTCTCATTATTATTCTAGCTGTGAGGGTGTCTGTAATCTTTGCTATTACTGCTGTAGTTGCCTAAGGGCACCATGAACCAAGACAGGTAAAACTGCGAACTTGACTATAAATGCCATGTGCATTCTGACTGCATCACTGGCCCGCTGTGCCGCAGCTCTCCCCCAACTCTGTTGCTGCAGACATAACAATGCTGAAGTGAGGGCCATTAATAACCCTACAATGGCCTCTAAGTGTTCAAGTGAAAGGAAGAATCACATGCATCTTGCTTGAATCAGAAGCTAGAAATTATGAAGCTTAGTGAGGAAGGCATGTTGAAAAGCTAGACAGGTTGAAAGCTAGCCCACGTGCACCAGTTAGCTGAGTTGGGAATCAAAGAAAGGAAAGTTCTTTGCTGCTCCAGTGAACACATAAATGATAAGAAAACAAAATAGCCTTATTGTTGATATGGGGGAAGTTTTAGTGGTCTGAAGAGATCAAACCAGTCACAATATTCCCCTAAACCAAAATCTAACCCAGAGCAGGACTCCAGCTCTTTCCAATTCTATGAAGGCCGAGAAGGTGAGGAAGCTGCAGAAGGAAAGTCTGAAGCTAGCAGAGATTGGTTCATGAGGTTAAGGAAAGAAAAGAAACTGTCTCTGTAACAAGGGTGCAAGCTGAAGCAGCAAGTAATGATGTAGAGGCTGCAGCAAGTTACCCAGAAGACATAGCTAAGACCACCGATGAAGGTGGCTACCCTAAACAGACTTTCAGTGTAGATGAAACAGCCTTCAACTGGAGCAAGATGCATCTGGGATGTTCATAGCTAGAGAGAAATCAATGCCTGACTTCAAAGTTTCAAAGGACAGGATGACTTGTTAGGGGTTAATACAGCTGGTGATTTTAAGACGAGCTAATGCTCATTTACCATTCTGAAAATCCTAGGGCCCTTAAGAATGATGCTAAATCTACTCTGTCTGTACAACAACAAAGTCTGAAGACCACATATCTGCTTACAACATGGTTTACTAAATATTTTAAGCCCGATGTTTAAGCCTACTGCTCAAAAAATGATTCCTTTCAAAATATTTCTGCTCACTGACAAAGCACATGGTTCCCCCAAGAGCGCTGATGGAGATGCACAGGGAGAGTCACGTGGTTTTCATGGCTGGTAATGCAACACCCATCATGTAGCCCATGAATCGAGTGATTCTGACTTTCAAATCTTTAAAAAACACATTTCACCATGTTAGAGCTGCCCTAGACAGTGATTTCTCTGATGGATCTGGGCAGTAAATCAAAAACCTTTTGGAGTGGATTCATCACTGCAGATGCCATTAAAAACATCTATGACTTGGGCCTCCCTGGTGGCCTAGGGGTTAAGTCTCAGCACTACCACTGCTGCAGCCAGGGAGCTGACCCACATATGGCGCAGCAGACCTCTCCTGTCTCACCCACTGCTCCCCTTAGCAGTGTATTTCAACAGATTTGCCTGTTCTGCTCCCCATTCTGTCTCTGGTGAATCCTCTTACCTACTCTGCCACCCCCCACACCTCTGACCTACACCCCAGTTCTTCCATGCATAAATAAGTAAATAAATAAATCTTTAAAAAAAAACAAACCTGTGACTCATAGGAAGCAATCAAAAGATCAACATTACAGAAGTTAAGCAGAAGCCTCATGGATGACTTGAGGGGTGAAGACTTAGTGAAGGGAGTAAGTGCAGATGTGGTGGGAAGGGCAAGGGAACTAGAATTAGAGGTAGAGCCTGAAGATGTGACTGAATTGCTGCCATCTTGTGATAAAACTTGAAAGGATGAGAAATTTTCTTACAGGAGAACAAATAAAAGTGCTTTCTTGAGATGGGATCTACTCCTGGTGAAGACGCTGTGAACACTGCTGAGATGACAACAAAGGATTTAGAATATGACATAAATGTAGTTAGTAAAGCAAAGGCAGGGTTTATGAAAATGGACTCCAATGTTGAAAGAAGCTCAACTTTTATTAAACAGCAGCACATGCTCCAGAGAAATCTTTTATATAAGGAAGAGTCTATTGATGCAGCAAGCCTCACTGCTCTCTATGTGAAGTGGCCACAGCCACCCTAGCCCTCGGCAACCCCCACCCCATCAGTCAGCATCAGACCCTCCACCAGCAAAAAAACAATTCACTGAAGTTTCAGATGAGGGTTAGCACTTTCGCGCAACTTTTTTTTGGTAAAGATTTATGTATGCATTATAAGAGCTGAGGTGGAGGCCAGAGGTGCGAGGGGTAAGAGGATTCACTGAGACAGAGTGGGGAGCAGAACAGGCAGATTGACTGAAATACACTGAGGGGAGCAGCGGGTGAGGCAGGAGAGGTCTGCTGTGCCATGTGGGTCAGCTCCCTAGCTGGGAATTGAACTCGTGCTGCAGTGGCAGCCGACAGCTTCATAGTGCTGAGACTTAACCCCTTACACCACCAAGGAGGCCAACTTTTACAAAATTTTAAGGTATTTTTTAATTAAGGCAGATTTGAAACATAATATATTGTACACTTAAGGCTACAGTATAGTAGAAATATAACTTAAATGTAATAGGAAACCAAAATATTTGCCTGAGTCTCTTTATTGCAATATTTGCTTTATGGAAGTGGTCTGGAGCAGACCTGCAATCTCTCTGAGGCATGCCTAGAAGAGACAGCCTGCTTCAGGGGCATTTCTAGGAAGGATTCAGAATCCAGGCAGGAGAAAAACCACCAGACCAGGGTGATTTATTGGATTTCCGATAAAAGTCAAAGCAATTTCTGCTAGGGCTCTTTAGCAGTAGCACCAAGGCTGCCTCAAGCTTTCAGAAAGTCTTAGACCCCTGCCCAGAAGGAAAGTTTTACTTACAGATCCTGCAGGCCCATGAGCACAGTAGCTAACCACTCAGGAACTTTCTATACATTACTCAACCAGGATGGTACCGTGTCTGAAGACAGCTTTGTGTGACTCACTTCAGGGCTTTAACAGGGGAAAGTGAAGTTCTCTATCTTATTCTGTTGCATATTGGTTCACACCAGTATTACCTGGGGGGCCAGTCTATTCCAGTCTGAGTACTTGTGATCACCGAGGATTGGGCAATCCAATCCAAAAGACATGTGAACTCGAAGCTGATGTTTTACTCCTTTAAAAAAAAAAGGGAGAAAACTTATGAGTAGCTATAGAAACAATGCCATCGGCAACATCTGCTTCTAATCATATTAAATCAAAGTGTAGTAAAATTGGCAGAGCCCCCGGTACAGTAAGGTATAAAGAACATCAGCACAAACTATAAGCAATGCAGCACCAGCCAGCTCAGGAAATCAACATCACACTGCTCCGTCTCGAAGTATCTCTCTGAGCTCATCAACCTGGGCTCTATCAACATACTTTTAATAATTTTACAATATAACACTAAATGGTATAGCTTTGCAAGTTTACTTGTCATTGTGGTAAAACATGTAACATAAAATGACCATTTTAACCACTTTTAAGTGTCCCATTCAGGGACATCAAGTACATTCAAGGTGTACCAGTGTATGTGACCATGACAGCCAGTCCCAGAACTTTTTCATCTCCCAGGCTGAAACTCTGTTCTCTTTAAACACGAACTCCCTCCAACCCCTACTAACCACTGCTCTACTTTGTCTTTATGAATTTTACTGCTTCAGGAACTTCACATAAACAGAATCATACATTTGCCTTCTGTTGCCAACCATGGCATATTTCACTCAGCTATTTCCAAGGGCTGCTTATGTTGAGCGTGTGTCAGAATTTCTTTCCTTTTTAAGGCTGAATAATATTCCACTGTGAGTACACACCACATTTTGTTTATCCATTCATCTGTTGATGAACAGCTGAGTTGCTTTCACCTTTAGGCTACTGTGAATAATGCTGCTATGAACACTGGTGCACAAATATCTTTTTGAGTGCCTGCTTTCAGTTTTTTTGGGTATATGCCCAGAAGTAGAGTTTGCTAGATCATATGGTAATTCTATTTTAATTTCTTGAGGAAGTGTTTTGCACTTTTCAGAATGGTAAATGAGCGTTAGCTCGTCTTAAAATCACCAGCTGTATTAACCCCTAACAAGTCATCCCGTCCTTTGAAACTTTAAAGTCAGGCACTGATGAAACTACTTACATTCTTTTGCTACCTACTGTTTTTACCAGTTGTCCCAGCCTCAGATTAGCACCAGAGGTACACTTCAAGTCAGCCACAACCCCAGCCCCTCCCCCTAATACTGATGGGTCAGAACAAGAGCATAGCCCAGTCTGAGGCCCTGGATGAACTCAGCAGCAGTGGGCTGCCACCCCACTGTGGAATGAAAGCACCCTCACCAGTAACAGGCTGGAGTTCCAGAAGGGCAGAAGAGACAGTGCTGTTTAGCACCTGGTACTGAGTCACAGCCACATGCGAGTTCCGGCTGGTCCGCATCCTCACCATTTTCCCATTGTCCATGCGGTAGCTTGGGGCGAGCGTCATCTGTAGCCATAGAAATCAAGATAGGATTCCAAGGATGAACAGAAGTCCCAGCCCTCAGAGACGCTGCTCACCCACCTTGTGGTGTTGCTGCTGGCCTTGTACCTCCTTCTCGATGATGGGGATATCCACGACTCCAGCTGGGGGTACTGGGACATGCACGGTGATGGCCCTAGGGGTGACACATACCCTTGCTTAAGTGACAGGTGAGTGAGGCACTCCTTGGATCAGCTACTGAGAGGTTTAACACCAGGCGCTCTGCACTAATGTGGTTAGTGCTTGAGATCAAAATACCCCACACGATCTCTTGGTATAGTGCTTAGCCTGGGAACTTGATATTTTTCTTATAAACGTATCTTTTTACTAACATAGTAATACATGCTAACTGTAGACTATCTGGTGAAAGAAAACAGGAAAACAAAATATTCTATTAATAACATGCTATTTCATTCCTGTCTTCAGAAATAAGTATGTATAGTTTAAAATAAAAATTAGGACAATGTGGTTTTATACTCCGGTTGTCTTTCTTAAATAATAGAGATGATGAAATTCTGACTGCATATTACAGGAAGAAATAGATGAATGAATGAATTGAATGGTGCATTTCTGTCCTACCTGCCAGGGAGGTAAGACAGGGAGCAACTGTGCTCAGGAATTACAATTGCAAGTCAGTAACTCTTTCTGAATCCCTTTTTTTTTTAAGACTGATTTTTTTTTAAAAGATTTATTTATTTATGCATACAAGCTGGGGTACAGGCCAGAGGCATGGGGTCGCAAGAAGGTTCACCAGAGACAGAGTGGGGAGCAGAACAGGCAGATTGATGGAAATTGCACTGCTAAGGGGAGCAGCGCGAGGCAGAAGAGGTCTGCTGCGCCATGTGGGAATCTCCCCGGCCGGCATCGTTTACCGCTGCTGACAGCTCCACAGCGCAGTGCTTAACTGCTGTGCCACCAGGGAGGCCCCTGAATCCCTTTTGCTGCAGTTTCCCGTCATCACACCAGACAGGTAGAAAACTGTGTTGATCTGTCCTCACATTCTCTTCTCACTTCTCCAGGTCAATCATGGAGAAGGTCTCCTGGGTACTTGGTGACCTATCACAGAATCACTGACCATCAGATCAAAAGTCCCTCAGATATAACACTTCATACCCTCCACAGCCCACTTCAGGCTGGTAGCAGTTTGGGCTGCTCTCTGACAGAATGGGGGCACACTTAGCCTGAGGGGCAAATTGCTGGGACACCTTTCCTTTTTTTTTTTTTTTTAAAGATTTATTTATGCATACAAGCTGGGGTACAGGCCAGAGGTGTGGGGTGGCGAGAGGGTTCACCAGAGACAGAGTAGGGAGCAGACCAGGCAGATCAACAGAAACACACTGCTGAGGGGAGCAGCGGGTGAGGCAGGAGAGGTCTGCCCCACCATGTGGAAATCACCCCGACTGGGCGTCGAACTCGCGTTGCAGCTGCTGACAGCTCCAGGAGCAGTGCCTAACCGCTGTGCCACCAGGGAGGCCCTGGGACACCTTTCCTAATGCTATCATCCTACTGCTCTAAAAGTCCAGTCAGTAAATTCAGTAAATACTTACTGGATGTAAACAGGCTCTGATTTAGGTAGGTGCTAGTTCTATATATCATATGAGACAAAAATTTCTACTTTAGAGCAATTCAAAGTCTAATAAGAAGACTTAAATAAATAACTATAATAAAGTAAGTTGCTATCATGGTAAGTCAGCAAATGCTAATCAGTTGCACACTATGTTCTACTACTTCTTCCTAGGATGAAAGATCACCATTAACTAGGTTCCAATCTACGTTTTTAGCATTAGCTGCCACCATTCCCCCTCCACACAGGACTGCCTACGTGATTCCTTATGACACTACTCCTACCATCTGAAATACATTTCTTCTTTCTGTCTATCAGATCTTAATCATTCATCCCAATTAACTGATTTCAACTATTCCGAAGCCTGATGCTGAGAATGGTTACCAATTCAGACAATTTTCATAAATATTACACCTTTTCTATAGACTTACATTTTGATTACTTGTATACACAATAATCTTGATTTTTCTATCTTTTATCTTTTGTTATGACTTAGGTACTGTGTTAAAAACTCCACATGCACTGCCTTATGTAACTGTCTCATACACCGTAATATTATTACTTTTCATATGAAGACAACAAAGCTTAGAGAACTTTAATAACTGGCCTAAGTGCCCACATTGCTAAATGACACAGCTTAAAGTTGAACACAGACCTTTTTAAGCTCCTAGCCACTATGCTAAACTTCATCCATTATCCCTGATCTTTCATAATGTTGTTCTTAAGTGTGATTCCACATCAGAGTCATTTGTGGAGCTTTTTAAAGATAGAGATGCCCAATCCTCACACCCACCTAACTTATGAATCAGAACCTGTGGGTGTGTCTCAAGCATTAAGATTTTTTTTTTAAGATGTATTTATCTATGCATACAAGCTGGGGTATAGGCCAGAGGCATGGGGCGGCGAGAGGGTGCACCAGAGACAGAGTGGGGAGCAGAACAGGCGGAAACACACTGCTGAAGGGAGCAGCGGGAGAGGCAGGAGAGGTCTGCTGGGCCATGTGGGATTCTCCCCGGCTGGGAGTCAAACTCACATCGCTGCTGCCAACAGCTCCACAGTGCAGCACTTAACCGCTGCACCACCAGGGAGGCCCCAGCATAAATATTTTTAAACACTGCCTAGATCAAAATGTATTTGAAAAATCTGCAATACAAAATGGACTAACATCCAAAATATAAAAAGAATACTTAGAAAAAAATTAGAAATTAATAAACAACCCAATTAAAAGATAACAGGCCAAAGAAACACTGTTCACAGAAAGGGAAATTCAAATAGCCCACATTTCTTTTTGTAAAGAAAGCCAACATAGCTAGTACACAGGGAAATGGAAAGTAAAATCTGTCTTTTTTTTTTTTTTTTAAATCATCAAAGTTGTAAACCTTTTAAAAATGCAATGGTTAGGTGTAAGGGGAGCCAAATACTCATCACTGGTAGTGAAAGTAAAAACAGACCATCATTTGGGAGAACAATTTGGGTAGTTACTATTAAATTTAAATATATATACCCTTTGACCCAGAAATTCCATTTCTGGCAATTTGTTCTAAAGATAGACTCACATATTGTTTGCAATAGGTTCTGAAAAATGGGAACATATTTAAATACCCATAAATAAGGAAATTACCATACATCTATACCATGGAATTCTATATAGCCGTTAGAGACAGCTCTAACTGTACAACTCATAATGCTCCCCAAGGTATACTGTCCAAGTGGGGAAAAAATGCAAAATATGCTGCCATATGGTAATATACTTAAACATACCCAGTGTATAACTCTGGAAGTTTACACGAGACATTAGTAATAATGGTTTGCTTTGGGAAAGGAAATTGAATACATGGTGACAAGAGTAGTTTCATTTTTGCTCATGTATCTTTTTTTCCATTAAAAAAATTTAGATAGGGCCTCCCCGGTGGCGTGGGGGTTAAGTCTCAGCGCTACTACAACCACAGCCCACCGCAACAGCCTGAGTTTGATCCCAAGCCAGGGAGCTGACCCACATGGCGCCGTAGACCTCTCCTGTTTTGCCCGCTGCTCCCCTTACCAGTGTATTTCAGTAGATCAGCCTGTTCTGCTCCTCACTCTGTCTCTGTCACAATCCTCTCACCCCCCACCCTACATCTGGCCTACACCCCAGTTCTCCTATGCAAAATAAAAAAAATCTTACAATAAAGAAATAACTCTTTAAAAAAAGAAAACTTAGATAATCGTATATGCATCAACATGGAAAGATCCCTAAGACAAGAATTAAGGAGTTCAGTGGGAAAATAAAGTGCAGTATACATTGTACAATCAAATACACACACACACACACACACACACACACACACACACACACACACAAAACAAGCATGTAAATATCCTGAGTACAGAGCAGAAGAATAAAAAACCAAGCAAATAACTGGTCGCTACCCCAAGGGAAGAAACTAGAACAGTAGACTGGGTAGATTCTCTAGGAGTATTTTCCTTACCGTGGAGTGAAATTACATACTCTTCTTTTTTTTTTTTAAAAGATTTATTTATGCATACAAGCTGGGGTACAGACCAGAGGCGTGGGGTGGCGAGAGGGTTCACCAGAGACAGAGTAGGGAGCAGAATAGGCAGATGGACAGAAACACACTGCTGAGGGGAGCAGTGGGCGAGGCAGGAGAGGTCTGCCATGCCATGTGGGAATCTCCCAGGCCGGGAGTCGAACTCGCATTGCCGCTGCCAACAGCTCCACAGCGCAGCGCCTAACTGCCACGCCACCAGGGAGGCCGAAATTACATAGTCTTTATATAAATAATTTTCAATAATTTTTATGTATAGCCAGAATTAAGAACAGGTGTTAATTTGTCTTACATTTATGCCTCTTCTGGGTCAATCATGGAAAAGTACTATTCGGTACTTGGTCACAGAATCACTGACCCAGGGATCAAAAGTCCCTCAGATATAACACTTTGCTATTCTAATAGACTCCCATATTCTAAGCACTAAATCCACTTTATAGACTTTTTACATGCCCACATGTCTTAGTACAGTGCAGTCCATTAACTGTAATTCCTGGCATATGAATGGCTGAATATGTGAGTGGAATGCCTTCACTTAAACCACCTTTGTCATTATCATTGGGATTCATACCAGTACTTCTTTGCCACCTGGCGGGTTCTAAACAACTCTTGGACTTGATGCGCCACTTCCTTTTCCCAAGTCAACACCATTACGCCTGTAGTTTCTTTGTCCAATCGGTGGCACAGATGCAGGGGCTCTGCTTTGTGGCCACGAAGGATCTTTGCCAGGATAGGTAGTACATCACTGATGCAGAGCTGGACCCCAGGACCACCTACGAAGGAAAAGGCCAGAAGTATGAGCAGCCAAGAAAAGTTCCCATCAAAGAACTCTACTTGTGGTAGTAGCCCTTCATGGATTAACTATCAATGCTTTCTAAAGTCTTAATATTGAAATGTGGTCCAGGGGCTAGCAACATCAATATGTCTAGGAAGCTTGTCAGAAATGAATCTAAAACCCCAACCCATACCATTAAGTCAAAGTCTGCATCATTTCAATAAAATGCCTAAGTAACCATATATGTAAGCACTGTCCTAGAGCATATGGCTTTCTCCTCAGACATTTAAAAAACAAATCTATTTATGTCTCATATTAAAACTGACAACCAAAATGAGACTCGATATTTCACTATATAAAGAAGGGCTTGAGAATTTGCCAAGTAAACCTTAGTGAGAAATACAAGACCATGAGGCCATCCTGAGGCGTCACATAAGAGATAACAAGATGAGCTCTGAGGGGAGACAGTCCTGAGTTCTACTCTACATCCTCTTTGAACTAATGATTTGACAGATTTACTTGTTTCAACTTTCAGTTTTTTTACCTATAAAATGTAGATATCTACATAATAATTATGTTAGCGGGAATGAGAAGGCAAGAAGCCATTGTGAGGATCAAGAGAGAAAAAACACATAAACGTACTTAGCAATGTCTGACTTAATTCCTTGATTTTATGCACAATCCTCTCCCTAACTTCCCCGCAAAGCATTCCTTTTCTTGCTAAAATATGGCCCCTCAGCAAAACCCTTTCCAGAAATGATTTTTTTCTATCAATTTCCTAACTCAATCCACCTGTCTCTGAAAACTACATTCAATATTTATTTTAAAACATTTGAATGTCCATTAAATTCAATGCACCTGGGAGTTTTGTTAGTTACATACATACACACACACACACACACACACACACACAAATGCTACAAAGCTGTTAAAAAGGAGTGTGTGTACACACAGTTTTTCTTTATGTTATTTCCTCGTTCTCAGTTTTGATGGCAAAATAACCACACAGCCTTTGTATTTCTCTACAGCAATCCCTGTAAATATCTGTATACTGTACATTTCATGAATCACAGTATTGCCAGATATTTGGAAGGTGGAAACTATAATTCATCTGTGTTCTCGATAGTACCTTATATAAGACAATGCATTATTTTGAATGCAAGCTTCGGAGAATACCACAAAGAGTATGTACTTACTCCAGTTGTAGCAGAAAGCAGCACCAGGACACCCCCCCCCCCAATCCGCACAACCCTCCCCCCTACCTGGTCCATACCATGCACGGGGAGACCATAGGGTTTATTGATGACTACAAGGTCCTTGTCCTGGTGGACAATCCCTCGGCTCAGCGCCTTAGCAAGCACGTTGGGGTGGACTCGCTGCAATTGTTGTGTGAACCGCACTAGTTCATGCACTCTCCGCTGAATAGGGTTTGTGGGCTCCTACAGGGAAAGGAATAGCGGGAAATGCCTGGTGAGGAAGAGGTGGGGAAGATCCTCCATAAGTCAGGGCGAGAATTTGAGTAGAGAATGACTGTATAGTTGCATTAGACTCGCGCCTTCCATAGTAATTTGGGGGCAGGGGTTCATGTCTGTCTTACCTGAATACCCACGTATTGCTTAGGACTGAGCTCTGCAGAAGCCAAAACCCAGCCCACAGCTTACTGACCTCTCCCTTCCGCTTTCTCCCATCATTTACTTGATATTCACTCGACATTTACTTGATAGCTGTCGACATCTGTCAACAGACCCTACCTCACTCCCCACCAGGGAAATCGGAAAGTGCACAGCCTCTTGGGAGTTGTGGTCCTTCCGGACTCACCGACTCCTTCGTCTTTTGCTCCTGTTTCTGGGCTCGGAGCCTCTTTGCTAATTGTTGAGCATCCAGGGGCCTAGGGGCAGCAGCAGCGGTACAAAATGGCTTTGACACAAGAGCGAAGAGACTTCCTGAACGCTGCCCAGTAACCCAGACCCAGAGGCCCGGCACACTACAACTGGGCGCCGCCATCTTGCGAAGGAGGGAGGGGCGAGCGACCACGTGCACAACAGGGCTGCGAGGGAGGCGGGAATGGGCGTGTCCTATGTCATGTGGGGGGGCGGGCTCTGGGCCGAGTCACGTGAGGGCAGTGCGCGCTAAGTGCGGCTGCGCCGGCCGGTAGCTGCAGCTGGAGCGGTGGCGTTTGGTGGAGACGCGGTGAGTGTGTTGGAAAGCCGGGACGGGGCTGGGAGATGCCGGCGTTTCCGAGCTTTAAGGTTTTAGGATCGCCAAGATTTCCGTTCTCGAAGACCACTGACCTGGGGAACCTTTCTCCTTTTGGGAGAGGATCCCACTCAAAAACACTTCCCCGCCCCCGCGCCCCCTTGGAAGCGATGCCCCGTAAACGCTCGCCCCACAGTCTTTTTAGGCGCTACCTCGTCCCCCTGGGAACCACATCCCGGGGGGAGGTCAGTCCCGGAGGGACGCTTCGGATCCTCTTTTATTTCCCCACTTCACGACCTTTGGAGATGCCCTAATCTCTGAATCCTCTCCCCTTACCTCCCAACTCCCAGCCTCTTTGTTTCGCGTTGTAACCTGTTCTCTCCTGGGGAAGATGTGCAGCCCTTCCGTTATCCAGGCCCCCCATCCTGTACTTCCTACCTAGGGAACATCTTGGGTTTCTTTTGTCCGTCGTTCAGAATTCATTTCTTGGCATCTTCTCTCCCCAACTCTCTCTTCTTCCGAAGAAAAGACTGAAAGTACGTAGCACGGTGCTTCCTTTCTCCCTTCTGCTTCCTTCATTTTCCGATCCGTAGTTTGTAAGCGCTCCAGACCCTCTTTCCCTCCTTTAAAAGGTACAGCGTTGGGACACCCGTCCTCAAACTGCAAGCGATACCCTCTGATTTCACTAAGGGTGGCTAGGAAGATAAACATCTGGTTGGGACGGTAATGTTTAGAATATCGTGGGACCTACTTGCCATTTGTAAGAAAACTGCTAATGCAGAGTTCTGAAAATGAATAGGTCTGTGTTGACGGATGGTAGCGGAAATAATTTTTTAAAGACTGGTTAGAATAACGGCCGCTGGAGGAGTTGGGAGTAGGCAGTGGAATTAGGTTTGTCTTCTCCCCCTCCAAAAGCGATTGGCAAAAGGGAGCCATGTTGAACGTGAAATAAAGCTGAACAGATAAGTGGAGCAAGCCTATAGAAAACTTTTAAGTTGAGGAAGTATTTGAACTCGAGTGATAAATGATGAGGAGTTTTTGAAGCCTTCTGGGAGGAGAGAGTTTCCTTGAAAGTGGACTTCTGGAAATGACTCTGGCAATTGAATGCTGGACAAATTGAAAAGGAGAGGGCTTTGCAGGGGAATCAGCGAGGATGCTGCAATCTGTGTGTTTAGTAATGAGGTTATGCCTGATTCAGTTGTCTTTTTTACTTACAGTGTGGTGTGCTTTGAGTTTAAATAGATTTTGATTTCTACAGGTCAGAATGTACCATTAGCAGCTGCTCTTGAACTGTGAGTCCTCTAAAGAGTTAGCATTTTTTTTATCCCACATCTGGCACAGTAATCACACATATGTTCCTTAGCGGTTGAAATGTATCACAGACGTGTGAAATTTTCTTAATTCTGTCCGTTTTTGAGCCCAATCATGGAGGTATTTGTAAGGAGTAGGAAAGAAAACTTGTATACTTCTGTAATGAATCGAATGTGAAGAATTCCTAGGAATTTGAGGAATAACTCCCCTCTCTCCTGTTTTTCCTCCCTGCAAATTTACTGTCAAAACATAGCTTTATAGAAGTTGAGAAATTCCACCTTAAAAGAATTACTACCTTTTGTTCATATGCTTCTGACTCAGATTCTAATTTCCTGGGTTAAATAGTTGCATACCACAAGTTACTTAGGTGCATGAAGCCTCCCTTTCAAGGATGCTGAAATTTGTACATCAGGACTTAAATTCATATTGTTACCCTAGTTACAAGCTTGTTTTGGGTATGGGACTTTTATGATTTTGTGTGAGTTGTGGGAAAACCCGTTTCTGCCTTAACCTGTCTTTAATGACATTCAAGAAATGACACCTGTCCTGATCAGACTTGGACCTGTGTGGCAGGAAATAAAATGAAGAAGCAACTCAGATGTCATTGCTAGTGACGCAGCTTGCATTGTTAGGTTTCAGGTTAAGCCAAGGTACATACGATGGTGCCTAAGAATAAAAACGTAGGTCACTTTTTTTTTCCTGGAGAAGGATCTTTTAACTTTTTCTTGTTGAAGCTTTGTAAGGGAAATTTGAAGAATGCAGAGTTTTTGTTTGTTTGCTTGTTATCACAGTACAATTTTACCCAGTGTGGGTATAGACGTTAACAGCTCCCTTAATGTTTCCCATATTAGTGTAGGCACTTGGTGACTTAAGAGTAGGTCTCTGAGTATACAAGAATTTATTCAAATATGATGCTTGTATTTTGTTTTTAATGCTATTTTGCCTTTTCCCCATCATCACCTAGTTGATCCTATTATATAAGCTGTTGTTTTTCCATGTCTGAACCAAGCTCATATCTTCTTGTCTGGATTGTTTTCTCAGTACAGAGAAGAAAATTCTGTTAGCGAGGTCTTCTTTCTTACAGAGTACTAACATTGATTAACATAGTTTTGATAAGAGCCTCCCTGGTGGCGCAGTGGTTAAGTGCTGTGCTGTGGAGCTGTCGGCAGAAGTGACGCGGGTTCGACACCCAGCCGGGGAGATTTCCACATGGCATGGCAGACCTTTCCTGTCTCACCCACTGCTCCCCTCAGCATTGTATTTCCATTGATCTGCCTGTTCTGCTCCCTGTTCTGTCTTTGGTGAACGCTCTCACTGCCCCATGACTGGGGCCTGTACCCCAGCTTGTACGCGTAAATAAATAGATGAATCTTAAAAAAAAAAAGAAAGAAAATGAAGCATGATACTTAAAAAAAAAACAACATAGATTTTGATACAGTATTATACGTACCCCCAAAATGACCATATAAAGAAGAGGTTAATAATTACTTTTTAAAGGATAGTTCCTAATGCAAGAGCAACAAGGCCACCTTTTTATTTCACAGATATAGTCAAGGATTGACTTGAATAGTTAGAAACTTGTGTGAAAACATGACAAATTTTAGGTTAATTAGTGACATAAAGTTCTGACTCCTCAAACAATGCTTTGCTAGTTGCAGACTAAACAGCAAATCGGTTTCCCTAAAGAGCAGGAGTACTTGAACTTTTTTTTTATGGCTTGAAAGAGATTCAAAGAAGCAATTAGCAGGAGCTCTCTGGAGGTGCCCTAGAAAGGGCAGTCATTGGGAGCCCAGAGATCTGGGGACTAGTTCCAGTTCAGCTGCTTGTGAACTTGAGCAACTAATTTGGGCTTTGGTTTTCTGTCTTTTAAAAGATCCTTAAGCTTCTGTTCTTTGAAGATTTTTCCCACTGACACTTAAGTTCTTAACCATTTATTTCAGCCTTGTGGTGAATACATTTAGCATTTGCACAGAGAACCAGGATTCTGCTCTTGTCTTCAATATTTAACCTTATGCCACTGAACTAATTTCGTATTTGGAGGTACTTCATTGAGTGATGCTGGAATATATCTTAAGATTTCCCAAGTGGGATGTGTGAGTGATTGCAGATAGAAAAAAAATACTAGAAAATGATTATATAAACATTGCTGTTAGTTCTTTATTCTATACCAGCATTTTAAGGAAATTCCATTAAACTGATGCCCCTCATACTTTATTCAGGTTTGAAGAAATGATCAAGACCAGTCTAGCTTAAACCAGTACTTCCTAAACTTTTTCATATCTTGTGGAAGTAGCTATCACTGAGGAAGACAGGCAGCGGCCCAAAGCAGACAACTGGACTGGGAGTTGTGGCTGTCCCCAGCCCCCGCCCCGTCCATACCACAGGCAGAGGGGAGCCCTTATCCTGTGGTCTATCTGACCATTAGGAAGGTCAGCTTACACATTCAAGTTCTCTGCCCCAAACAGCCTGTCAGGAGGAACTGTATCATTAATTATTTTTGCTAACTCTGCCTCTCATTTGTTTCTCCCTTGTAGGTCTTTATGCTCTTGGCTAGTCTATATTTAAAGGCCATACTTGTCCTTACATACTTGACCTTTCTAAAATCTATCTGATAAAGAGATGGGGAATGCTTCTGTCGTGATGATTTGACCTCATTCAATTATGGGCAGTCTTGCTCTGCCTGTTTAGAGAAGATAGAAAATTTCTTTAAATAGCTTATTTTATGTTTTCCATTATACAAGTAATATAGAAAATGTGCAAATTGCAGCAGCAGCGTGTTAGAAAATCATTAATAGTTCTGTTTGCCAGATACTATTAATATCACCTTTTTTCCTCCCCATTTTTTAATCATGCATTTTTTCCTTAATTGTAAATTTCAAACATTCATGTAAGCAGAGAAAATACTCTAATGTTCTTACCAGTTTCTATAGCCAGCCATTACAGGGCCAACCTTCTTCTACACCCCACCTTTACCTCCCAAATAATTTTGAGTCAAGTCCCAAATGTAATTCCATTTGTAAACACCTCAGTATATATCTGTAAAAGATAAAGACTTGTTTTTAGCATATC
Source organism: Scalopus aquaticus (assembly GCA_004024925.1). NCBI lineage: Eukaryota > Metazoa > Chordata > Mammalia > Eulipotyphla > Talpidae > Scalopus > Scalopus aquaticus. Next base: position 119,229 of record PVIJ01000313.1, read on the forward strand.
CGCAATACATTATCACAAAAAATTCCTTAATACCACTAGCAACCAGTGAGTACACCCATTTCCTGTTGGTCTCATTTTATTGAAAGTTAATTTGTTTGAATAAGAGACAAAAGGGTCCATGCATAATGCACACAACTTTTAATTAGAATAAAGCCAAGTGGACATTCTAAGAAGTGTGCCTTGAGGATGCTTAGAGCTCACTGGCTAAAAGCTTGCACTTTGGAGTCAGTTCGCCTGGGCTTCACATGCCCTCTCTGCCTCTTGCTCAGTCTGTAACCTTGTACTTATTACTTACCCTCCTTCACTTAGTTTCCTTATCCTGTCAATGTGGATAATATTTAAGACTGTAGTGAGGATCAAATGAGTTAATTCAGGTTAAAGCACTCCTGTATAGCCTAGCACATAGCTACTGCCCAAAAAATAATACCTAAGTCCAGCACGTAGTATCGCACCAGCTGCATACATTTATTGAATGTCTTAAATAGAGGAAGAGTCTGGAGCTAGGAAATTTAGCCTTATACAGTCCCTTTGGTGATTCACTTCAAAGTTTTGGATTTTAAGTTTCTCACCCAAAAGAGGGTGAGGAGTGAACAACTCAGTGATCTCTAAAATTCTAACCTTTGCAGAAGAAAGTGAGACCGCTTGATATTTTAGAAAGAACACGAGCTTTGAAAACAGACTGGGGTTTGCATCAGACTTTGTCATTTACAAGCATTTAATCTCCTAAACCTCAGTTATTCCATTATATATGCAGTGGGATTAATAATATCTTCTTAATAAGATTGTTATGATGTGCAAGGAGCTAAATATAGGTAGTATCTAGCTTGTAGTAGGTATTGAGATAATTAGTTGCATTTCATGATTGTAAGATCAAATAAGAACATTACATTTCAGCATTTTCCAAACAGTAGAGAGCTGCATATTTTATTTACATCTATATAAATGAAAATGATCAAGACTTTTTATGGGATAAGAAGTAGATTCTGCAGTGGTGAACATGGAAACCAGAACATGTATAATGAAAAACTGAAGGACTGTTTTACTATGTAGTTGGATGAAAACCAAAGGATATCAGGATTCATAGAGAAATTCAAGAAGGTATTTGCAACAGATAGTTGTTTAAGTTGAATAGACCTATTTTCTGCCTTTTTGGGGAAAATTTGAACAATTGGTTAAAGATGTTGATTGTTGTTTGTGCATGTAGTGTTTGCTCTAATGATAGCTATACAATGAAAATATCCTCTCCTAGCTGTCATGAGGCAGCTGCATTGTTGTTAATTGATTTAGAAAATCAAATCCATGCCAAGTTTACTGATCCCCTGATAGGCTGATAGTAGTCAGCCTTTCCCCAACATGCATGTGATAAAAAGAGTCACTGCACTACCTTTAAACCTAAAGGTTTAAATCTTTAAACCTTTAAACCAGATTCAGTAAACACTGAACAGGAATCAGCCCAGGAATCAGTTTCCCTCCCTCCTTCCTGCCCAACAAGCACCCAAGGGCCCTGGGCTAAAAGTTCTTTCTTTTATGGATATACCAGATAAAAGATAAGTTTACTAAAAAATGTAGAGAAAAATTTTTAATTTTTATGTTACTCCTTTTTACTGTTATTTCAATGTAATTCGTGTATATAAAATGTTCAAATAGTCTTAAAACCTTAAGTCTGAAATCCTTATTTTGTCTGCAAAAATCACATTTTTATCCCTCACTGAAATGATTGTTGCCATATCTGAAACACAATAGTCTGAAAATTTACTGTGCACACAAGTTTCACAGAACTTTCTCTTTTCCCATTGAGTCCATTTAAAAAAAATGTTTTTTTTATGGTCCTTGCTGCATCAAGACAACTAAAGGGTTGTTTTGTTTATTTTAATTTTTCATTTTTAATGATTTTTCAATGAAATAACATTGCATCATAGCCTTAATAAGTTGTACATCATTACAAATCAACATCTGTATGTATTATAGACATTAAAGTCACCATTAAAACTCCAATTCTGTTCTTTACCATATAGTTAACTCCTTTTACTTATTTTATTCCCACCCCCCTTTTTCTGGTAACCATTTGGTTTTATAGACTAAAAATTCATTCTTGTTTTACTGAGTTGTTTTATTTCTCTGTATACCACATCTGAATGAAATCATATGGCATTTGTCTTTCTCTGACTTACTTCACTAAGCATAATAACCTTTAGTTACATCCATTTTGCAAATGGAAGGATTTCATCTGTTTTTTTTATAGTTGAGTAGTATTCCATTGTGTCTGAATACCACTCTTTATCCAGTCATCTGTCAGTGGGCACTTAAGTTGTTTCCAGCTCTTGCTGCTGTGAATAATGCTGCACTCCAAAGTCAGAGTGTGCCAGGCCTGTTTGAGGAACATTCAAGAGGCCAGTGAGCCAAGTGAGAGGAAGGGAGTTCCTCCACTTCTAGGAAGGGATTTCCCATCAGTTTTTCAAAAAGTTCATAAGCCAAAGTAAATGAATAATAAGACAAAGAATTTTCATCCAACAAATGTTCTACAGAAAGGAATCTGTAAATACCTGGACTCACGCTTTAATTTGAATTAGGTAATTCCAAAGTAACATGGTTTTCTGAAATTCATTTTATAAGGCAACTGAGCAAACAAAAAAGAATCTCTCTTTTTATGACTAAGAAACTGCTGTTGGACCACATGCTTATTAAAAACCTAGTGCTCAGTAAAAACCAAAAGCTTTACTGTAGCTTTCCAAGTTGGAAGACTTTGTTTACTAGCAAAGTATGGCACATGTACTTGTCTCTGAGAGGACCAGGGATGGGGTGATGATTGGACTGAGTCAGGGAGACTAGCCTTTAAGAACAGTGCTAGTTACCTCCCTTATTTCTTTCAGATTCAGTAGCTCCCAGTTCTCTTAACATTTTTATTTGGTGGTTTACTTTTTTTTTTTAATGGAGTAAGGGTTTTTTATTTATTATTTTTTTTTAGGATTTATTTATTTTTGCATACAAGCTGGGTTACAGGCCAGAGGTGTGGGGCGGTGGGAGGGTTCACCGGAGACAGAGTGGGAAGCAGAACAGGTAGATCAACCGAAACACACTGCTGAGGGGAGCAGCAGGCGAGACAAGAGAGGCCTGCTGCGCCGTGTGGGAACCTCCCTGGCCCAGCAAGCTCGCACTGCAGCTGCCTCCATAGCGCTGCGCTGCGCTTAACCTGCTGTGCCACTAGGGAGGCCCCTATTTGGTGGTTTACATTTATTTTCTGTTGTTTGATTCAGTGAAATTTTCCATGTATTTTTATTTCCCATCTTAAATTCCCACTGCTTTCATAAGGTCCTAATCAGTGACTGATAAACAAGAATATCACCAAAATTGTCTGCATATCAAATGTACCATTGGTATATATTCAATGTATCTTAGCAATACTGAGATAATACGTCTTAATATATATATTCTCACACACACTGATATTGATGATATATGTTATATTGATACTGGTCTTTTTAGTATCAGCTTTGTTTCAGATGCACAGTACTTTTTAGGCTCAGTTTATCATAGTGTATCCCTTTGTAGGGATTGCATCGATTTCTTAAACTTATTTTGCATCGCTTTCTTCCTCAATTTCTCATGGCTGTTTCTTATTTGAGTACTGTCTGTGAATTCTGTTCATTATTTCTAGGTTAGTTTCTCATGAGGTTGAAGCTGAGTTTATTATTATTTTTTTAAAGATTTACTTATTTATGCGGACAAGCTGGGGTACAGACCAGAGGTGTGGAGCAGCTAGAGGGTTCACCAGAGACAGAGTGGGGAGCAGAACAGGCAGATCGACGGTAACACACTGCTGAGGGGAGCAGTGGGCAAGGCAGGAGAGGTCTGCCACCCCATGTGGGAATCTCCTTGGCTAGACATCAAACTCGCGTCACCGCTGCCAACAGCTCCACAACACTGCGCCACCGGGGAGGCCTGAAGCTGAGTTTAGGTCACTGAAGAAAAGACTCAGAAGAATGGGTCTTTGATTGTCTGAAGCAACACTTTCTATTTCTCATAAAGAAAGAAAAGGGTACAAGTTCATACAACTGCAACTTGGAAGGGCCATTGATAGATTTCAACAGACATTTTCTCTCCTTCCTCTAAAACCTGCATGTGAATCACCCCCAGAATTAGTAATACCTCTTTTTCTTTAAAAAGAAACACCACACCTTTTTAGGCCTCTGGTTCCATTGCCATTGTGAGAAAGTCAGAATCTAGCATTTAGCAAACATTTAACAGCTGCTGAATGTTAAAATTAAAAGAAATTGAATGCACTACAAGCTTATTCTTAATCCCTCTTTATGGGGTATTCTGATAACTGAGTTTCAAACCTAATTAAGAACCTGAGGTAGGTGTTTAATAAATTATGTTTTTATCTGTTATATCTGTTTTTAAGGTATTATGCTCTTGAACAAGAACTCAAAAGTTTAGTGAATAAATTGCACTTGAATGTTTCATTTTCCTTTTAATAGCTAACAGTAATCATAAAACAGAACTGGGTGTATCTTTCTTATGTTCTGTATTTGCTATTAGCTGAGTTTGGATTATGTGACCATAACATGGGGACCTCTGAGATGTCTCACCTGGTGTTGACACTGAACATTCGTCACCGTTTACATTCAGCTACTCTTGGGGGTTTAAATCTTAACATTTCCCAAGCTTCATGTTGTCAAAATAAAATGTTGTTTAAATTGTCAAACTTAGTGCTCTCTTTAACTCAGAAATCCTCAGGAAAGTGAAAAGGGGTAGAAAATAGGTGGAATATTTTTATCAAACATTTTAATTTTTATTAGGACAGAAAAGTCTTCCCTTTAAGACTTGTAAAATTTCAACACATAGAGAGATCCTCTATATTGATGCCATCCTCTGGGATCACCCCAACTTGGATGAATCTGCACTGATACACAGCTTATTGTGTGTACTCTGCTGACATAAAGAGTAAAAGTTAGGGTATTGCCATCTGTAATCACACTGTCTTAATAGGAGGAATTTAGCTTTTAAGGGCTCACGGGAACCTCAAATCTTGCTCTTGAAGATTGATTTAATTTCCTTTTTGATAAATAATCTGTCATTTGTGATGTGATTGTGTGGTATATGGAAAATATTTTTATTAAATGTTTTTAAAGTCTCCTTCCTTAGCAACATGTGTCGTTATTTTCAGGATATACCTTCTCAGAAGCTTCAAAGGAGGGAAAGCAGTAACAAAGAAGGAAAATATTCTTTGCACGGTAAAATCAACTTCCGTCACCAACTTCTAATTCAAATCAGGTTTTAATTTGGATGTTCCATTATTCCTTCTTGAAACAGTTTTGTTCCCTATATGTACTATATGATTTTGATTTTATAATTGGAAAAAGCTGATATAAACAGCATGTAAACCCTTGAGCCTAGAACATCAGAGTGACTTACCGGGACTTGAGTTAGAAGGCTTTTTAAGAATTGGGAGTTAACACCTCTCAATCCTTACAGTCTTTCAGAAACCCTCCCTCTGATGAGGTCATTTTCACATTGTTCAGATAGGAGTCATTGTTGGGTGGTAAAATGCCAGGGATAGATGGTATCAATCTGGCATTTTATCAGTGACTACCATCAAGCAAATTTTCAGGAAATGAGTGTGATACAGATCTTATTGACAGAAGTAATGTGTGCCCGGTACATTAATTTAAGGATAAAAGTAGAGCAGACTAAATTAATAATAAGAGGTAGAAGAAATATTTCCAAGAATAGGGTACACAGAGAAATCAGATCCCAGCACATCTAGCTGTTACACATGTATACTGTTCCATCTCTGTGTATGTATTAGGAGGAAGAAAATGGAAAATTTGTCTTTCACGCTTATAGACAAGCCTGCAGCCTACGTTAATAGAACTGAATTTATCAACTACCCAAGTAAAATAGTTTATGTAACTGTTAACTGTCAACAGACTCTCGAGTGTTCCTTTGCAGCACCTTTTCCTGGGTGTCTTTTCCTCCCCCCTCCCCCCTACAGTTGCTAAAAACCAGATGTGTTGGAATAAGTCCAGAATCCACAATTAGAGGGGTTTGGTTTCTTCCAAGTTGGAGGATGGCTATCTTTTCCCCTTAAAAAATGAAGTTAACCATTTTCTGTATTTATGCCAGAGAAATAAACCAGTCTTCATTTCAGTCACTTTTATTTTTTTAAAGGAGGGGAGAAGATGGAACCTGCTGTAAAGTACAGCTGATATTTTGAAGCAAGAAATGTACTTTGTAGATCTTTTATTTCCAGGCAAAAATGTCATGGTTAGAACTTTTCTCTTGATTTACTCCATCCACCCATATACCAGAGCATGTTGTTCTGAGTTCTTTCTGGCTTGTCAGTTGTTTGAGCTGAAGACGACACTCTGGGAGCTCAGAGAGTAACACGTAGCTCAGCTTGAGGACGGCAGGCTGGGAGTCCTCACTCTGTTCTTAAAAGGAAAAGGGAACCTAATATTTGCTGTCTTTGCTGATGCCAAGATGCTGTGAAAGCAAGACTGCCGGTATTCTGTGTTGCTTTCAAATCCAGAGTACTCTGCTTTGTACAAACTTAATTTATTCAGATAACCAGCCCTTTTTCTCTTGTTCCTTTTCCATGTTTCTTAATGGATTTTTCCTAGAACACTCGCCTAGGCTTTTCCCCTTTTTAAAGCCAACAGATACAGCTTTCTATTTCCTTCCAAGCCAACAGGTTTCAAAATATAAATGTCCTGTTTTATAGGAAGGCTTAGTCCTTTAAAATTTTGTTAACTGGGTTGCTATTACTTTCTCAGCATTTACCTACTATCTGATTTTTATTTTCTAAACTCTGTTGGTCTTGAAGAATTTTTCAGTAGGGTAGCAGTAATTGGAGTAATGAAGCCAGTGCCACAGGGAACTGCCTTTGTCTTTCTGTGGCAGAAAAGCATTTTCTACCTCCGCTATTCACAACAATTCTCACTAAAATGAAAACTCAAAGATCAATCACTTAAAATATATGTGAGCTAGTAAATACATGTTAGGAATCTGTGTAAAATTTTCAGGCAGCTTGGAAGTTCTTAACTGAATGTTGTTTAGGGTAAATGCTAAAATGAAACATCACTGTTGAAAGACTAAAAAATGGTTTGTGCTTAGATGCCACTGTGGTGTATATGTGAGATTATATCATATGAAATATCGTTGAGACTGAAGAGAAGATGTTACTCTGTCTTAAAAAAAACAGCAGGGTGAGTATGTGCTCAAGAGGATTGTGGGAATATTGAACTACTCTCATCCAGTTCTTAAATTAGAAGACTGGAAACATTCTAGTAACAACTTATCAGAAACTGTTGGCCAAATTTAATTCCCTTATAGTGGATGGAATAAACCTTCAAAGCAGGTGACTCTAAAGAAAAAAATCAGAAAGCTTAGTATTCGGGTATAGACATTAAGAATTGACCATTCGTCAGAAATGAAATACAGCAAAAATGATCTTGCATATTTAACCTGGGAAAAAATGGTAAGACTGACCTAGGCTTCTGGGGTGGTTGGTGGGTGGGAGCTACATCACCTATAGTCCTTGTCACCAGAGAAGGCTGTTGGGTTCAGCTGCTGAATTCACCTGACTGCCTAGATAGCGCCGGCAGAGCCCCTCGTTCTATAGCCACTAGTAAGCATCACCCCAGGATTAATACCAGTAAGTCTGCTTCCTAAAACTGAAAGTTTAAAAAAAAAGGCTGAGAAGTTAGGTTTTTTTTTCTTTTTATCAAGGTAACATGAGTTTACAACATTGTATAGGTTTCAGGTGTAGTTTTTCACCTGAACAACTGTACTTAGCATACCTCACTCGCTACCAAATACCCAATCATCATCCACCACTCACCAATCAGCCCTTCACCCGTTCTCTCCCCCTCCATCACCTCTGGTTGTCAGAGTTTTATGGTTCATTTTGTTTTTGTTTGTTTGATTGCTTTTATCCCTTTATATTCCAAAATGAATGTGGAATACACCTTTTCTCCTTTGGATTTATTTCACTTCGAATAATTCCCTACAGTTCCATCCATGTTGTTGGAAATGACAGGAGTTCTTTTTTTTTTCCTTCAGTAGCTGAAAGTATTCCACTGGGTATGTATGCCACATCTCCTTCACCCATCCGTCCATCATCACGCCCTTGGGTTGTTTCCAAGTCTTGACTCTTGTGAACAGCGCTGTGTGAACATAGGGGTGCATCTGTCTTGAGAAGCTAATACTTGAAGAATGTTTTAGGTAGTAACGGTGGATTAAGAGCATGGACGTGGGAGGCAGGCCCTCTTGATTTGAATTCTGATAGCCAGTCTTTCTGTACCTCACTTTTCTCAAGCGCAATAATAGTACTTCATAAGGCTATGGGGATTACATGTGTTATTTTTAAGTAGTGCCTGATATCTGATAAGCACTGTTTAAGAGTTTGTGAAATGAAACTCTGGTTTAGTGGCTGAATTCTAAATTTGTCTGTCTTTCAAAAATTAATAAATATCAACTTTCCCCTGCACTTCATTGTCTTCTTTCTCAATACGCAGTGTTCTTTACAGGGGTTCAATTTGCTCAGATTGTGTGTGTCTGGAACCATATTTAGGGAAAGAGCATAAGCTTGTATGCTTTATATTGTGTGCTTTTAAAAAGTATCTCCAAACTGATAGGTGTTTCTGTATCTGGTAGAAGTGATAACCACTCTCTCTCCAGTCTAGATTTTAGAGTAGGAAGTGACTTCACAGAATTTAAAACTCATGGAAATATCAGAATGGTGATTTGCTGCTATTGGCATTTGCAACCTAGGAAACCACTGGGCTTCGGTGTATATTGTAAGGAAGGAAGGGTGGTATAGAGCATACCTGCAGACCCCACATTCAGCCAAATGTTTGGAGTTTACAAAAACAGCATTTTGTTTAGGTGTTTCCTATTTGCCTCATCATAAGAATCCCCCAAAGATTCTGGAGACTCTGTTTCAGTAATATGGGATTAGAGCCCAGGAATGTACACTGTCATTTATTTATTTATTTTTAATTTTTTTTTTAAGATTTCTTCATACATACAAACTAGGGTACAGGCCAGAGGTGTGGGGTGGCGAGAGGGTTCACCAGAGACAGAGCGGAGAGCAGAACAGGCAGATCAGAAATACACTGCTGAGGGGAGCAGCGGGCGAGGCAGGGGAGGTCTGCCGCGCCATGTGGGATTCTCCCCGGCTGGGCATCGAACTCATGTCACTGCTGCCGACAGCTCCATAGCACAGCGCTTAACTGCTGCGCCACCAGGGAGGCCCTGTACACTGTCATTTAAATGAATAAGTTGTATTTTTAAGAACTGGTACTTTATAGACACTTTTCAGATGATTCCTAACCTAAGTGGAGATTTACTAAGCCCCAACTTTCTCACCAGTAGAATTAAAGATTTGACTAGTAAAATGGTCTCCTAACCAGCTTCTGTGATTTGTGATTCCCTTTTTCCTAGTTAATATGATACCAAACAAGAATTCTATTATGTATGATGGAATATGGGGAGAGGAACTTATATTTACCAGATAAATGAACTCAGCAAAATTTTTAAAATGTTACAAATTAAAATATTACTACTGTTTTAGAATTAACAGTGGTAATTAAATTTACCAAGTTCACTAAAATTTTGAGCAGTTATAAACCTGACCTGTACTAATTCTTTTACTTTTGCTAGTTCTCCCACCATCTGATTGGTTATTTTCATACATCTTTGCTCAGTAATATCGTTCCCATTTGTTATAGTGACACAAAGTCCATCTGTGCTGAGCTGGAGGACACGCCTCTGCCTGTGAACACACAGTCCAGCAACAGGGGCTGCGGAACAGCCAGCAAATTAATATTAGTTGTTCTATTCTTTAATTGATAGTAAATGGATAATGGGAGAGGTATGAGCACACTTATCCATGGGTTGTTTTTATTTGCTAAATCTTCCCCAAATCTGTCTCAGTAGAAAATAAGTAGTTCTTATTTGATGGCCATAATTGACATGAGTTGACACTGGTTTGGGGGGTTTTGGGAGGAGGAAGAAGAAGGGAACCTTCAGAAGCAGAAGCAAGATGGCTGTATGGAACACCAGTCATGCTTTTGAGGTTACTTACCTTTAGATGAATTTAACTCAAGTTTAGATTTTCATTGATTACTGAATTTCCATTAAGCAGGGGACACCTCTAAAACACCTTTAGGATATACAGCTTATTAAAACTGTTTAATGTTCATGCTGTTTTGAATGGTATATTTTACAGATCTAATCGTGGTTCATGGTGTTTAATCTGTTTTAGAAACTGGATGGCTTCTACAGGGAGCCAGGCCTCTGATATAGACAAGATTTTTGAATTCTTCAATGATGGCGCACCCCCCACCAAAAAGCCCAGGTAAACAAGGGAAGGGAATCCAAGAAGCACAGTAAATTACCATTAATGGTAGGTAATGAAGATTAACCAATTTACCCAGTACCCCAGTTGTTTTCACTAATATAGACTTTCATATAAAAATCAAATGACTTTGGTTTCGATTTTTGGTTTTTGCTAAGGTTAAAAATGTATCAAATTTTAAGTCAGTACTTCAAGGCTCGAAATGCCTCACCTCCTCTGAGATAATCACTTTCAGCTTTCCTATTTCTTCTAATATTTTGCACCCACATATCTGTGTACCACTCTTAGTTTTTGGGTTTTGTTTGTTTCCAGTTACAGAAGATAAGGATTAAACATTTTCTCATGGAGCCTCCCCCCAGATTGCCTCCCCTCACACACTTCACATTCCCTACCGCCTCCTGGTGTGTTTTCTATCACGTTTTTTTGGTTAAAACAGATTTTTGTATTCACATTGTAGGACTGAATAAGTAATATTCCTAGCTGAGCCTTATTTTCTTTCTTTAAACTTTTTTTGCTTTTCCATATTCTCGTTTCCTGCAAAGTCCTTTCAGTCTGCTCATTTGTTTTGCTGTAACTCTCATCTTGGGGGCTTTGCTCAAATGTAAGGTGACCCTTATTTGTCTGCTCATATTTAAGAGAAAACACTAGAAAGCCAGTTGGGTAACCTGTATGTGCACAGGTGTTTGATCCCTGTAGGTTTCACTGTGATTTCTAGCATGGGCTAACTGCAGCTGAGGAGCTCCCACCTGGGGGTCTTTTCTCTTAGGCTGTTTTCCCCAAAGAGGAATCCTCCCAGCTCCTGGCTGTGTGCAGGCTACCAGTGTCTGGAGTCTTCCTCTGGGGGAGGAGCCAGTGGAGAGTCATAAATTTCATAACAAACTTTGACTTAATTCTTCTCCCTGAGCTGTGCACAGTATTCTCAAAAACAGAATGCTCTCCAAAACTTCCAGAACCGCTGCTGGCACAGCCATACACCAAAGTCTACTCTTTGAGCCCCTCCACTTCCAGATCTGCCCAAGCCAGTCCCAAGGTTCTAAAGAGGAATCAACTCTCACTTTACAACTTCTAAACTATTGTTGACACCTGTTATCTGTTATCATCTCTTCCTACTTTTTATGAATTTGTGCCTTTTTTAAAGATTACTATTAGTTGGTGGTTTTAGGAAGAACCAGAAGTGAAACACAGCTGTTACACTTTCCTTTTTCAATTGTAAGTTCTGAATTAGGAGAAATTCTGCCTCAAATGTACACATGTATGATGTAAAAAATATGGCAGTATCTGGTGAAAAGTAAAATACCTTACTCTTCCTAATTCCCAAAGTTAACCACTGTTTACAGTTCTTTGTGACTCTTACTGGACATTCTCTGTGTGAGTATATGTTTATGTATGTGTCCCTGTCTTAACCGAAGTTTGTTTTTTATTGTTTGCTTCTAATATCTATACGCAGCCTCTTCCAGTAGATCTTTTGAGGTCCATCATCTTTATAGATACATCACTTTATAGATACATCACCATCACTATAGTGTCTGGTACTTACGCTAGTGTCTGGTACTTACAAGTTCATATATTTGTTGAATGACTGGATGCAGGAATTGGGGATCCAGAAGGCAGTTCTATCAGTCGTCTCCCTAAAACCAGGTTTCCCTAGGTTAAGAGTTCTGTTCCTTTTGTTTCTATTCATTTTAACATTTGGACAAAAGGTTAAGAAAGGCAGTTTCTTGTTGGGGGAGGACTATGCCCACAGTCAAAGTTAATATGGAGAAACACATTTCCAAACAGATTTTAATATAGTTTCCAGAATGAAGGGGGAGTGAAGAACAAAGCACAGAAACATATCTCCCTGCTCTCTCACATAGAAGCTTTAGACAGAACTCTATATGTGTGTCACGGATGGTAAGAAATGAATGTTTCACTTTTTGTCACCTCTACTGAGTAGTTATTTATTTAGCTATGTTAGTCTCCTGCGTTTTCAGAATTTGTTGTTGGCCACATTTTTTTTCTTCTTTTCTTTCTGCTTGAGGATATCTAGAACAAAACCGAAGGCAGGTTGTTTCCCATATTTGACTGTATCATGCTCAATTTTATGTTAATAATGTTCACAAAATTTGGGCTCACATTTTTTATTGACTTTCTTTCATCTCCTGTTTTACATTTCTCAGTCAAAGGAATTTAATTTGTATGGGGTTCTTTTCTCTCTGGAATGCAAATCAAACATGTTCTTTTGAAATTCAATGTTGGCTTAAAATATAATTTTAGTGAGTAGAACTCAGCTTAGCTGTAATATAATTGGACCTTTCCTTAGTATTAGTGGACCGTTCCTTAATATTAGTGGGGTTTTTTAGGTTGAAAGGACTCTGAGGGAGAAAATTGATTTTTAAGATAGATTGTTAGATTCTAGAATAGGTTTATTACTTTGTTTTTCAGCAAGCACTGGCTCAATATTCTGGTCTTTTGCTTAAGCTACTTTGGAGAGGTCGCAGAAACCCATACTTGTCTTCTTTGCAACTGTAAATGTAATAGCTGAAAACGATGATTTTAGACAATCTCCCCATGAACCTCATTTGTACTGGATGTCCCCAATCCTGTTTGACTTTTTCAGGAAATTGCTTCCAAGCCTAAAAACGAAGAAGCCTCGGGAACTTGTACTGGTGATTGGAACAGGCATTAGTGCTGCTGTTGCCCCTCAGGTTCCAGCCCTAAAATCCTGGAAGGGCTTAATTCAGGCCCTATTGGATGCTGCCATTGACTTTGATCTTCTAGAAGATGAGGAGAGCAAAAAATTTCAGAAATGTCTCCATGAAGACAAGAACCTTGTCCATGTTGCCCATGACCTTATCCAGAAACTCTCTCCTGTGAGTATCCCCCGTGTCTCCTGGCACTCAAAATTTCCTAAAACCATGGCATGCATGCTACATGCAGTAGGACATTCACTTGTAGCTTGTAGACTTGCATAGAATTTGCTGTCCTGCAAATGGTCTCCTGTTCCTATTTAGGGCAGTTGTCTTGACTTGACTCACTTCAGTGTGGTGTATGATGATGGTGGTGATGGTGAGGCCTCTGTATTTCCCAAAAATCAGATTGTTATTTCATTTTCACTGTGTTACCATTTTTTTCTCTAGTCGCTAACATAAAAACTGTGTTTCCAGCCGTCCAGGCCCTTTGGGGAACCTCAGAAAGATTAGAGAGAATTCTTACCATTGTGGATGAAGTAACTCCAGTTTTTAATGTTCCTTTTAAAGGAATCACTCAGTATTTGTAACACATTTTGTCCTTTATTGAACTGAGTCGGATATCAATTCCTGAATGATTAAAGGGCCTCCTTGTCTTGCTTTGTCATAAAAATTTCTTTAAAATCAGCATTCACTTGAGATATATTTGGAGGTAATAGAATCATCAGAGCGTGTTCTAAGTCATAAGTCCAATACATCTTGAAAAAACATATAGCTTTTTACTCCTTATAAAGTCATTTATCAGTGATGATTTCCCCCCAGGTTGTAGGGCCTATGGGAAAGAAGTCATTAAGACAAGCATTGAAAAGTAATCTCCTCCTTGTCATGACTCATTTCAGAAATTTAGGGTCTTTTACTTCCTCTTTTTGATTTCCTTGTCCTTAATTGGGATCCATTGTTACCAGCCTAGAACAATGTAAGGAATTATTAGGCTTTATAGAACTCATGGGATCTCTGCTTATACACAAAAATTAACTGAAAATTAATTGAACACCTAAATAAAAGGACAGAGACTATAACACTGTTAGAAGAAAACATAGGTTTAAGGCTTCATGACTTCAGATCTGGCAGGGATTTTTTAAAACATAACATGAAAAGCACAAGCCAAAAAGAAATAGGTAAAGTGTACTTCACCAAAGTTAAAAGCTGTTAATCTTAAGAATACTTCCAAGATAGTGAAAAGAGAATCTCCCAAATGAGAGAAAATATTAACGATTCGTAATTTGATCAGGGTGTAGCATTCAGAATATAAAAAGACTGGTATAACTTAACTATAGAAAGGCAATCCAATTTTAAAATGGCAAAAGATTTGAATAGATACTTCTTCAAGGAAGATAGACTAATGGCACTTGAAAAGATGTTTGAGGGCCTCCCTGGTGGCGCAGCAGTTAAGCGCAGCGCTGTGGAGCTGTTGGCAGTGGCAACGTGAGTTCCACGCTCGGCCAGGGAGATTCCCACATGGCGCAGCAGACCTCTCCTGCCTCGCCCGCTGCTCCCCTCAGCAGTGTGTTTCCGTCCATCTGCCTGTTCCGCTTCCCACTCTGTCTCTGGTGAACCCTCTCGCCGCCCCACGCCTCTGGCCTGTACCCCAGCTTGTATGCATAAATAAATAAATCTTTAAAAAAAAATTAAAAAAAAAAGATGTTTGACATCATTTGTAAATGCACATCAAAGCCACATGAGATCTCACTTTGCATCCACTATGTTGGCTAGAATCAAAAAGTAGATAACAAATGTTGGTGAAAATGTGGAGAAACTGGGATCTTCATACACTGCTGGGATTGTGAAATTGTGCAAACTTCATGTAAAACAGCCTGGCAGTTCCTCTAATGATAAAATGTGGATTTACCATATGATCTGGCCGTTGCACTTCTACATATATACCCAAGAGAAATGAAGACACATGTCCATGCAAAAATTTGTAAACAAATATTTAGAGCATTCTTCATAATAACCAAAAGGTAGAAATAACCCAAGTGTCCACCAGCTGGATAAATAAAAATGTGACATATTCATTACAATGGAATATTATGTGCCAATGGAAGTTGAGTACTGATACATACTACCACATGAAGGAACCTTTGAAACACTATGCTAAATGGAAGACAGCCACAAAAGACCACGTATTCTTTTCATTCTTCTGTTCATATGAAATGTTCAGAATAGGGGAACTCTGTAGAGACAGAAAGTACATTAGTAGTTGTCAGAGAGCAGGGATGGAGGGCAGAAGAGTGGTAACTAGGTGGCAGAGGATTCTTTTTGAGGTGATAAAAATGTCCTAGCATTGACTGGGACAGTTGCGCATGTATATCTACAAATAATGGCTGAATTGTATACTTCAAATAGGTGACTTGTATGTTGCTAAAAATAAAGCTGGAAAGTTGGGAAAGGTATGTGACTCAAACAATCAGTAGAAGATAAGGGTGGTTA
Organism: Scalopus aquaticus; assembly: GCA_004024925.1. Lineage (NCBI taxonomy): Eukaryota > Metazoa > Chordata > Mammalia > Eulipotyphla > Talpidae > Scalopus > Scalopus aquaticus. The sequence continues at coordinate 134,751 of PVIJ01000313.1, forward strand.
TATTACTGTCTGATAGTATACAAGAGCAGAGAGGAAAGAAGACATACTTTTTTGAATGTTTAAAAAAAAAAGCAGTTATTGCGATAGAAGGATAATTGAAGACTAGATAGCCAAAAGCTGTAAGGAAAAAATACCAAAGAGGAGTGTTAGCATGTTAATTAATAAAAATGTTATTTTCTTTAAAAAAAAAAAATAAAGAACTTATGGAGAAAAAAGTACCATAGTCCAGGAAGACTAGACTGGATGAAGAAATCCTGTTTTCAGCTGGGACCTGCAGTGTTGCCATACCACCTTATCTGTATAAATTCACTCATTCATGAAAATGGTCTCCTAAGAACAGAAAGCATGATTTTTGCTACTTGGATTAGTTACTATCAAACTACTTGGATTGGTTGGATTAGTTACTATCAAAAGAAAGAGATCTAAAGTTAGTTTCAATAAATCTGTACTGACCAAAGTTATCAAACCAGAGTTACTAATTATCTACAGATGAAGATTTTTTACTAAACTTAAACTATAGTTGTAGAATCATTCCAATTCCAGTGAAGTTGTGATTATCATACTTTTTGGCCTCAAGAGTTTCTTATACTTTTAAAGATTTTTGAGAACCTCAAACAGCTTTTCGTTATGTGGGTGGTGTCAGTATCACTGTATGAAAAATTAAAGCAGAATTTTTTAAGATACTGATCTTAAAATAACAATAAGGCCATTTTTACATGTTAACATAAATAATATGTTAATAACATAAATTTTCCAAAGCAAAAATTAGTGAAAGGAGTAGTATTGTGTCACATTTTTGTGAATCTCTGATGCCTGACTTAATAGAAAACAGCTGGATTTTTGTATCTGTTTTCTATAGTCAGTTCATTGTATTTGTGTTATGTTGTGGTTTAAGTAATGAAAAAAATCAGGTTTCATAGATTTATACTTGGGAAAAAGAGAAGTTTTTTAATAGTCTTTTAGATAACTGTAGATATATATTTTTAAAGATTTATTATTTATGCATACAAGCTGGGGTACAGGCCAGAGGTGTGGGGTGGTGAGAGGATTCACCAGAGACAGAGTGGGGAGCAGAACAGGCAGATCTGCTGAAGTACACTGCTGAGGGGAGCAGCAGGTGAGGCAGGAGAGATCTGCTGCGCCACGTGGGAATCTTCCTGGGTGGGTATTAAACTCGTGGTGTAATGGCTCTGTTTTGCTTCATAGTGCTGTGCTTAACCTGTTGTGCCACCAGGGAGGCCCAACTGTAGATATTCTTTATTGATACACCAAAAACTGAGCAAGTGGTAGCTTCCTAAAGTATAATAACAATATGGAATCTAAAATCAGATCCTAGCCATTGATGGTACTAGGGGATCTGAACATTTCCTATTCTGTGGCATTAAAATCCACTGATCCATCTTGCCTTTAGCTTAAGTCTCACCCATTCATGATTTTGTAATACCGTATATTGGATATTTAGAAAATACTGGTTCACTAAGTTATACATATTTTCTAGATGTTGACACATTTTACTACACAGTGAAAAGTTACATTCATAAATATCACCAGCAGTCTTATCAGAAAGGGACTTGGAAGCTGTCAAACGCATGTTGGCAAGTGAAAGTTTTCTAAAATTCTAATTTGTCCTTACTTGACAGGCTGACTTCATTTATTTGTGCAAAAATGCATGAGGATACCCAAATCTGAATAACAGTTTTTCTAGCAGGCATTTTTTTCAAGTAAAAATGATTTGATGAAAGAAGGTGGTTAGTTCCACTGACAACTCAAATGATCAGCCAAGCATTTGCCTCGAGCCAGCCATCGTTCCACTCTGCAACGCGAGGGCTCTAAGCATTCTTCCTGTTTCTTCACACAGAAGATTAAAAGGACATGAAGTCAGAGGTCAAGATTTAATACAGTTAATAATTTTTACTGCTTCACTAAGGATATCCTTAAGTAAAAGTGGCATTTTGTCTTCCTTCAGCTCTACAGTGATGACTGTCAGAGTCAAGCTAAGGTGCCAGCAATTTTACTCATGAGTCCTTTTGTACTGTCTGTACAAATAATCCTCAGTTTAACAGACAAATATTGTCTTAATCTGATTAAGAAAACTTTCGAAAATGTCCCCCCTTCATTTTTTTTTTAAATCCTACCAACAGCAGTCGTATGGCAGGGCTAATTCACACCTTTACTGAGTCTGTTTCCTGTATTAGGGAAGTGACACTGTGTGTTCATTGTGAGGAGCTTAGGTTGCAGAATTAGAAAGACTGCCATTTCAATTCACTGGGACCCTGGACCAAATCATTCCTCAGAGTCTGTTTTCCTACCTGTAAAACTGGTATGCGAACTTCATTGGGGTTTTGTGACGAATGAGTTAGATAATGTATAGGTGTCTAGCACATAGTATATGCACTGTACATGTTATTACCCTTGGTGAAAAAGAGTCAGGATTTTTGTTGGTTTTACTATATCTGGGGTCAGGAAGGTGAGGGTTACAGGGTAGAGGGAATGAAATAGCATTGGAATTAGTTCCCTGTTTAAAATGAATGAGAAAATACCCAAAAATTTATGTGGGGAGTTCGACATTTCTTTTAGACCATGGAGTTCCTTGTTTGTTTTCATTGCTTCGTCTTTACTTAGAGAGTAAGAGAGTGGGAAATTCAGTTTTAGGGCCATTCCCTTCAACGCATGTTCATTTTAAGTCTGAGGAAATCAGGGTAGCTACAGAGGCCTCTCTGTGGTTGTGCAGGATGTAATAACTTAAAGTCATAGGACTGAAAGATAGCGGTGTATGACATTTATTTCTAGGCTTTAACCTTTGTATTTATTTTCTTAGCAGCAAGAAAACATATTCTATACCCACAATTACCTGATTGTAGGCCCAGGAGTTCTTATCTATGTATGTAATGATTAAACTGATGTTGTATAATGTGTGTGTGTGTATGAATCAGGGTGCAAAATGAAGTTATAAAGCACAAGGAAGCTCTTAAAATCACCATATTCTTTAATTTTAAAATTAATCTTGCTTTTTTTGAATAGCTGCTGTTGTTCATTGCAGAAATGATATAAAAAGGTTTATTTATATCACAACATTTCACTCCCACCTATATCTTTGTCTGCCTTTTCTCCCCAAACTCACCCCACACCGCAGCGTCATTGGTCTTAGGAATTTGTTGTATATTCTTCCAGTGTTTCTTTTTGTAAAAACAAGCTAATAAGACTATTTATTCTTTTCTTACTGCCTCCATCTTCCATGTGAACAGGTAGCATTGTACACATGCTAATCTGCACCTGGTTTATTTTACTTTACATTATTACCTGGAGATCTTTGCATATCTGTCTCCTCTATATGAGTACATGACTCATTTCTAGTTTTTTACAGAGCAGTGTTAACCCTATTTGCAATTATATCTGTGGGATATATCCTCAGAAATGGGATTGCAAGATTGTAGGTAATGTGGGTAAATAGGTTATAATTTTGATAGACATTAAAAGGACACCATTTATTTTTTTTTAAAAACAAGTCTAGAAAACTGCCTGGATTCCATAGCAGTTGATTCTTGTATGTAGTGAAATGTAGAAACTAGGGTCATAAATTCTTTAGTTTGTTCCTGGTCAGATTGTTCACTCTGATTAAACTGTGTTAGAGTGCTCAGTTGGTTGCCTTTGGGCACCTGATATGTGTTATCATTGTTTATGCTGTTACATGAGAATGGACAAAAGTTGAAAATCCCTATCTACGTTCTTAATCATGTAAATTATGGGCTGTGCCATCTATTTAGCACTAGAAAAGAATCTTTGAGTTCATTGCCTGTGGCCACCTGTGTAGTGGAAGATTAACATGGAACAGTGATTGACAGAACCAGTAAAATGTCTGGGCTTATCACTGCCGGGCATAGGTACTATTTCGCTTTTGTGCTCTACTTTTTCCACTGTGAAAATATTTACTATTTATTTTAAAGAATAGATTATTTTTTTTATTTTTATGATTTTTATGTTTTATAAAATATTTCATATTTTGTTTTTATGATTTTACATTTTATGATTACATATTTTGAAAAATCAGGAAAAGAATTTGGCAAGTTGAAGCGTGCATGTTTCATGCATCTGCTTATGTGGTTCCATGGAAACAGATCTTTTATCATGCACTGTTAAAAAGACTTACAAAGGAAACCAGGAAGGTAGGGGAACTAGTATGAGGAAAAGGAGAACATTGTCTAGCAGCTCAGTGCAATTATGTGTGTTCGAATGGGAATGAACTCATTCTTGGGACATTAACTAATGGATTGTATTACAGAAATAGGAAAGAAAGCAGACATTTGTTATAGCATGTTACAAACTTACTTTCCCATTTCAATTAAAAAAAGAATATTTATGCATACAAGAGCTGGGGTCCAGGCCAGAGGTGTGGGGGATGAGAGGATTCACCAGAGACAGAGAAGGGAGCAGAACAGGCAGATTGACTGAAATACACTGCTGAGGGGTTCAGTGGGCGAGGCAGGAGAGGTCTGCTGCACCATGTGGGAATCTCCCTGGTTGGGAATCGAACTCGTGTTGCAGTGGCTGTGGATAGCTTCATAGGCTGAGACTTAACCCCTTGCGCCACCAGGGAAGCCCCCCATTTCAAATTTTGTCTCAGGAATCACTTTGTATTTTAAGTTAGAAAGCCAACTTCTTACATGAGGCTGGTATTATATTTCCTTGTTAGTTCTTAAAGGTATTTGCATACCTGGAAAAGCAGTTATTTAAATAAGCCATATGTTTAAGAAACAGGGAGTCTGTTAGAACTGGTTAGTTTTTAGTAGTATTGGCAATTGCAAAATTCAAATATTTGATAACCCTTGGAGTATTTGAAGTATTCTTCCTAGCTTACATGTAGACAAATTGGTGAATTATGTCATGGGAAAAATACCAGACAAGGAAAAGTTAAGCAGTTTTTCCTAAACCCATAAGCATCTGTAAAAAACCTGTTCAGGGCCTCCCTGGTGGTGCAACGGGTTAAGTCTCAGCCTGTGAAGCTATCCACAGCCACTGCAGCACAAGTTCAATCTCCAGCCAAGGAGATTCCCATGTGGCGCAGCAGACCTCCCTGCCTCACCCACTGCTCACCTCAGCAGCATACTTCAGTCGATCTGCCTGTTCTGCTTCCCGCTCTGTCTCTGGTGAATCCTCTCACCACCCTACACCTCTGGCCTACACCCCAGTTCTTGCATAAATAACTCTTAAAAAAAAAAAAAACCCGTTCAGTGGTTGATTAGCATAGAGCAGTGACTGACAGAACTAGAAAAGATGCTAGACTACCTTTACAGATGTCTTCTAGTGGCTATTCCCTAGAAATGGAAACTCTTAACTGATGAAGTGTCTTCCTACCTAGAACCTTACTAGAGAGTAATTGGTGCTGTGTTTTCTACCTTAGCATTCCTTTAGTCCCCGTAATCACACCTCTCGACTCTTGTTTTTCATTCTGTCAAATTGCTGATTTAGAGAGTTGGTGCCTCTTGGCACCTGCTGTGATCATATTGATCACTTGCTGTGTCCTAGGCCTTGTGCTAAGAACTTGGTGTGTGTTATCCTGTTTTCCTTATTGTAACCCAGTGAGGTAAACATCACTTTATCCTCATTTTAAGTGCAACGTGTTCTTCAAAGTGTGCTATTACTGTAATTAAAACAAATGACCTACCAGAACACCTAGCATTAATTTTTCTCTTTTAAATCCCTCCCTAGCGTACTAGCAATGTTCGATCCACATTTTTCAAAGACTGTTTATATGAAGTATTTGATGACTTGGAGTCAAAAATGGAAGATTCTGGAAAACAGCTACTTCAGTCAGTTCTCCACCTGATGGAAAATGGAGCCCTGGTGTTAACTACAAATTTTGATAATCTCCTAGAACTGTATGCAGCTGATCAGGGAAAACAACTTGAATCCCTTGACCTTACCGATGAGAAAAAGGTAAAGAATTAGTCTCTCCTTCAGACTAGTGGATTGTGTCTTTATCAGAAAAACTTTTTCTTATTGGTGTATTGTGTAGTACTGATATCTGTGTAGAGGTAGGAAGGAAAATTCTTGTTCCTGGATGGATTTTGGTTTTTGAGATAATATATAGTATAAGGCACAGATTGTGAAAGTGTTTGGTTCTGTGAGTTTTGACAATTGCATGCAATTTTGAAAGCAAAGTATAGAAAGTCATTTGAACTATGATACCTCTTTAATGCTTGATAAGATCAGACAGGTGTAATACTGATTTAGAGCTCCCTCTTAAAGTATATTCTTTATGACATCCCTTGGAAATGTGTGAAAACTACTTTATGAGGTCTTGGAAGAACAACGTCTAGGCAGGTGATAGCTGGTTGAGATCATTGTTCAGGGAAACCTCCACAAGTTTTTTAAAGATGTAGCCCATGCTATACCTAAGCCATCCACTCAGCTAACACTAAACTATAGGTGTTTTTGTTTTATTTTTCACCCTCTAGCACCAGACCATCTAAGCCCCATACCCCACCTAAATTATAGATGTTGGTCTGTGTGAACTAACAAGATGAAGCTTTATTGAAATGGTCACTTGAGTTCATAATGTGAAGTCTAAATACCAATAGGAGATTCTATAGATACTGTAGATACACTGATGTGTATTTACTTGATGAAACACAATAAAGCCATAAAAATGTTTTCACTGCCATAAAGAAAAGTCTGAGACATAGTGAATGAACAAAAAGAGCAGTTTGTGAAACACCACTAGGTCTCATTTGCCTTATAACTTTCCTTCCACATTTTGTTTTCCCAGGAACCTGCCTTTATATCCCATTAAATAGAGTGTGAATAGACAAGTGATTTCCCCATTAGTATCTGTTGTCAGAGGACCTCCTCTGCCACAGTAATAGTGTAATACCACTCTTGTCAGTTTTTTTTTTTAATATTTATTTTATGCATACAATGCTGGGGTACAGGCCAGAGATGTGGGGCGGCAAGTGGGTTCACCAGAGACAGAGTGGGGAGCAGAACAGGCAGATCGACGGAAAATATACTGCTGAGGGGAGCAGCGGGCAAGGCAGGAGAGGTCTGCCACACCATGTGGGAATCTCCCCTGCCAGGCGTCGAACTCAAGTCACTGCTGCCACCAGCTCCACAGCACAGTGCTTAATTGCTGTGCCATCAGGGAGGCCCACTCTTGTCAGGTTTTAAAAGGAAATGAAATTTAAGAAATGGTATCAGAAAGACTGATTTTCTCTGGCTAGAAAATTTTTCCCCCATGTGATATAGGCCCACCTTATTCTTCACCTGTCAGCTCAGCTTAACTTCACCTCCTCAAGATGCCTTCTTTGACCATTCTATTTAAGACAGTACTGGTATTTAGAGAGGTGGAAAGGAAGGAACCCAGCCTTATTTATTTGATGTTTCCTTCATCGTGCTTACTCTGGCTCTCTAATTTTATCATAGCTTGTTTGTTTACCCCACAAGACTATAACTCATTTGAATAGGAACTATGTCAGCCTTCCTTACTTTAGTGTCAAAGATAGCATGTACTAGGTGCTCGGTGAATATTTGAGAGTTAATAGATGCTTGAATGATATTCAAAAATGAATGACTGGCAACAATTTCCATGTGTTTCTGATGTAATCTTCAGAGCTCATGACCAACATCAGAAGTAATTTAAGGATCTCTATCAGACTTGACGTTTTCCATCTTGCTACATTTGAAATCTCAAATCTTGAGATTTGCTTTGTGTTTTTAACAAATACTAGGGGTGATAAGGAAGTCCGATGTAAAGTCATGATCGCGCATCAGAACCGTTCCTGGTCACATTCAAACGATAACTCTTTGGCTCTTGACTACTTTTCCTAATCTTGCCCTATTTCTCTAGAATGTTAATAATTTGTATTGTCTCAAATCCTTGGGAAAACGGAATCATGGAATGCGGGTGGCTGTTGCTACAGCTGTCACCTAAAATGGTGGTTCTTCATTGGTAGCTTTGTAGGGAGCTCAGAGTGACTGAAGTGATTCTTTGATCACTTATCAATTACTGCAAAATGAAATCACCCTGAAACTTTGTGACTTGAAACACATTTTATTTGCCTGTGATAACATGAACTAGCAATTAAGCTGGGGAGTAGCTCAGCTGGGCATTTCTTCTGCTGTTTTGCTGGTTACCCACATGGCTGCAGTCATCTTGGGGTCACACTCAGGCTGAGCGGTGTGAGATGGCCTTGCTTCCATGTCTGCTGGTGCGGACAGGCTGTGCACTGGGCCACTGTCTCCAGCCGGCTAGCCCAGGCTTCTTCACATGTAGCTGGGTTCCAAAAACAGTAAAAGAGAAGTAAGAATCTGCCAACATTATTCAGGCTTCTGTTGATGTCAAATTGGCCCATGCCCCTTGGTTAAAGGAGTAAGTGTGAAAGCCATTTGACCAAGTTTGGAGCAAGTGTGAAAGGGACAATACAAGGTGGCTTGATACCTTAGGGGTCGTTCCTGGAACAGACCTCTGGAGCGATCATATGTGAGAAAAACCCCTCTTGTTTCTACAAGTGATGACAAATAAATCCTCATACTTGATTATTATTTTCAAAGAGAAAGCACCAGGCTTTTTTTCATCAGTCCTAACAGTCATACCTGCATCGGAAACTGAGGCCACATCAGATTGTGCATTCTTGTCATGTGATGTCATGACGGAGTTATGTCAGAAGCTTCGTCCTCAAAACAGCCTCTTGCCCATTGAGATCTTTAAGCATGTGCTCAGCCCTGCCAACCTGGCTGAGCTGTATTTGTGTTGTGCAGGTCCTAGAGTGGGCTCAGGAGAAGCGGAAGCTGAGCGTGTTACACATCCATGGGGTCTATACTAACCCCAGCGGCATTGTCCTTCATCCAGCTGGGTATCAGAATGTGCTCAGGAACACCGAAGTTATGGTGAGTGGTGCTGACCTTGCTGGTTTGGGAAAGCCCTCCTGGGAAGTCTAAATGCAATTTATCCTCAAGGAATAACATACTCTTTTCAGTAACTAAAAATTCAAAGGCCAGACATTCTTTCCTACGTTTCTAAGCTTATCGGTGTGCTTACCACCTTAGGAAATGCAGAGTGTCTCCTCAGGTATCAGGTCGCAGGGTTTTGTTTGTACCTGACTGACAGCCAGCAGGTGGCACCCCGTGACTGGCATTGTCTTCACATGGAGAGAATACATTTTACCCTTTATCATTTGGGTTTTTATAGTTAAGCTTTTCACTGATTCATTTCTACTAAAACATACATTCTAAGGAAATTTTTGTAAATGGTGGTAGACTTATATTGAATCACCACACCGCCTCATACTTACGGGTCACTGGAAAAAATTCAGCTACAGTGATAAAATGGAGATTTTCTTCTCTGTGAAAAAACTTACTGATCTTTTGGGATGCAAGTTTTATACTTGTTCGCTCATACATGTTCACACGAGAAGTACTCCTGGCCAGTGACCAGTGGCGAACGACCACTGGTCCCCAATTCTGAGAAGAATGAATACTGGCTGTTTTCAGGACTGTGTCACTGAGACGGCTAGTATCTTTACATGATGTGGCAAAGACCGAGAAAGTGCGGTATTTTCTAATGCATAAGAGACTTTCTTCCCACTTGTTTTTTCCCTGACATCTGTTATAACTGTATTGATCACTGACATTGAGTCATCCCGTAAACAAAATCATTTCTATTGCTTTGTATGTATGTGTGTATGTATTCATTGTATGTATACACATATTCAAGTCCTGAGTATTGGACTTCCTTGGAGCAAATTTGATGATGGAATTGTCTTCTCTGGTGAGCCATGAATCAGGTCATAGGTTAAAAAAAAAAAAAAAGCACATATGCCCCAGAAAATGGAAAGAATAAGATATATTGAAGACTTACTCATTCACTGCCCTATGGCCTCTGGGCACATAGCACACAGATCTAAAATATAAACTACCAGACCAGGAGACCACTTGCAAATAGGCTGCGGGAGAATGTCACGTAAAGATAAAATAATTCATCAGGCTGCTGTAATGAACAAGAGCAGCCTCCTCCTTGGGATGTGTGTACCCACTTAAATCTTGGCTGACTGGCCATTACAGTCTGCCCAGTGTACCACGTAGGACCCTGTTGCCCTTTTGTTTGTCTGTGTTTTAGATATGCCTTGTGTGTGTGTTCATGGTGTCATTAATATGTTGTTTCTTTTCCTGCAAGAGAGAAATTCAGAAACTCTATGAAAACAAGTCATTTCTTTTCCTGGGTTGTGGCTGGACTGTGGATGATACCACTTTCCAAGCCCTCTTTCTGGAGGCTGTCAAGCATAAATCTGACTTAGAACATTTCATGCTGGTTCGGAGAGGAGACGTTGATGAATTTAAGAAGCTTCGAGAAAACATGCTGGACAAAGGAATTAAGGTTATCTCTTATGGAAATGAATATGCTGATCTTCCGGAATATTTCAAGCGGCTGACGTGTGAGATCTCCACGAGGGGTAGATCAGGTAAGATGCATTTTGAGACTGACAGGGATCAGAGAACAGCAGATCTTCAGCTTTCTGTGTATTTGTGGTAGTCAAAATAGTTACCAAGACGAAGACGACATGTCATCTTAACCAAATGGTGGAGGGATCTCATGGTTAGTCCAGGTTAGACTAACATATCATTTGTATAATTGGGAAATGAAAAAGATATACTGCAGCAGTTTAATAGAGAAGTAGGAAGAATGAAAAAATATTCAGCCTCACCTGGTTATCATTGAAATGCAGTGAGAATTTAGATTTTAAATAGCTCAATTTTGGCTAAGGCTATGAGGGAAAAACAATATTCATATACTGTTGGTGGAATGGTAAAGTTGGAACAGCTTTTCTGAAAAAGGGTACTGTAATGGCTTCAAAATTTTAAAATCTTTGGCCCACTCAATACTACTTGTTATTGGAGAAATTTCTCCCAAGGAGGTAATTGGAAATTGTGCAGCTACACATTTGCACAAAGAAACAAGTGTGAGAATGTAAATCAGTGTTTTAAATAATGACAAAATATTGAAAGCAGCCTAAAATGTCCCAGAGTTTTAGGGAACCCTATATGTAGCCATGTTTCAAATTGATGAAATACAATGAAGTCATAAAAGGGAAAATGTTTTTTCTTGTCCCAAAAGATGCCAGAGACATTGTACTGAAGAAGAAAAAAATGAATTTTAAAACCCACTATGGCTAGTCCCATTCATCCAAACTTGTAGATGTATGCTATTTTTGTGTGTATATATAGAAAAATACCTGAAGTATTCTGGAAGAATCTGTATGTGGTAGAATCTAAAGTGCTTTTAAATTTGTTGCTTCTGTGTTGGCATTTTATATAATAAATAGGTATTATCTTTATAGGCAGGGTAAAAGCTTTTATAGTGATATTTGGAGACAGCTTTGGTGATATTAAAGTCAGAGGTTAGTGGTGCCACTCATTTAACATTTTACTTCCAGGTGTTAAAAAGAAAGAGCCAAATGAGGATAAAAGATTCACTTTATTAATGGTTCCAGGCAAGTTCCCAATAACTTTATAAAAAGCAAAAGTTTTTGGTACCAGTTAGATTGAAGAATGCTTTTCAAAACCATTCATTGACTAAAGCCATACCCAGGATATGGTTATTCTGACTTTCTTGTCCAGCTCCAGAGAAACTTTGCTCTTTTATATATAGAATTATGTTCTTGAAAGTTACATATATTTTCCTTGTCAATCTGAATGCATCACAGGGGGGACCTGTTAAAGTACAAGTAATTTAATATATGAAGAACTCTTCCCTGAGTCTAATAATCATTCCCAGATTTCTTTTCTCAATCAGGTTGTTTCAAGTGGGATTCTCCTGTAATGAAATGTCCACATTTCTATTATCCATGTTATAGTTTGATGGGATAAAATTGTAAAAAGCATCAACATAAGGGAATTCTGAAAACTGTCTACTCTTGTTCCAAAGGCTTTGGAAGACCCCAAGATTACAGACCTTTCAGTTTCTCTCTCCCAGGAGAGCTGTTTGCTTGTCTTTCTTGGGGATGTTTTCTGCTGTCTCAGTGTTCAAATTTTCTGCTGCTGTTTGTCCAACTTAGGACTTTCTCTGGATTTTTCCACTGGGCATTTGTTTCATTAAACCAGGTACATAACCAAACTCCACGTAATTCTTTTGATCTATACCCTGAGATCTTCTACCCAGGGAAGATGATAAATTGAAAACTTCAGCAAAGTCCCTCTGGACAGCTCTGCTACATGAAATCATTTCTTTGCAAAAATCATCACAAGTATTGTGAATTTTATTGGCCATGTAGACTTCTTACCAGAGTGGCTTTCCCCAAAGGTAACACTCATCAGGGTATTCTGAATTTTAAAAAATCAGGGTTTTCAATATGGCTAGGGTTTATTTTTAGAGTGTTCAACTGACTTGTAATTTGAAATCTAGCAGAACAGCCTGAGGTTAAAAACATTTCATTTTGAGACGGGGCTAACTTCCATCCTTGGTAAGTCTGTGTAGATACATGGCTACAAGGTGAGAGATCTTTTGCCGCTGTAATTTTTTAATACAGCATTTGCCATGCCCCTGGCACTGTGCTGTATACTAAAATTGCATAGTGAAAAGTACTTGGGTCAAAAGATTATGTAAGATAGTACATTTATTTTAAAAAAATCAAGTAATAGGGAGGAGGAAACTAATGCTCTTAGAATTCATTACCATAAGACAAGCAGTTATTTGAGCTCTTTCCAATTAAGTTTTTCCTGTGCTTAGTTGTAAACAAAGTATACAGTTTGGTACTTGCACTACAGATTTTCCCACGTGGTTAGTCTTCCTAACCACTGTTTTTAATGACTATGTTATAGGCCAGAGTGGATTATCTAATTATTCCCCTATATTGGGCAGTTTCTAATTTTTTTTTTTTTTAAAGAGTTTTTATTTATTTATGTATACAAGCTGGGGTACAGGCCAGAGGCGCGGGGCGGCGAGAGGGCTCACCAGAGACAAAGTGGGTAACAGAACAGGCAGAGCAGAGATACACTGCTGAGGAGAGCAGCGGGCGAGGCAGGAGAGGTCTGCCGCACCATGTGGGATTCTCCCTGGCCGGGCGTCGAACCAGCATCGCCGGCGGCCAACAGCTCCACAGCGCAGCGCCCAACCGCTGCGCCACCGGGGAGGCCCCAGTTTCTAATTTTTTTTATTGTTAAGTACTGTGCGACGAATGACATCTTCATCCCCACAGTTTTTCGTTTTGTCAGTAATTTCACTGTAATTAGATGAAAGGGCATGAACATTTTAGTGGTGGATGCACATCACGAAGTGCTTTCTGGGGAAAGAGTGCTGTATCCATGTTTGAGTGCTTTCTTTTAAATGTCTCTAATTGGCTGATCACATCAATTGATTTTTCCAGTAGTAAAATTCAGGCTTCTGTTCTTTTCTTTCATGTGTCAGTTTTATATTTTCTCCTGCACCATTATCTATCCCGCTCTTGTCCAATAGAATTTTCCACAGTGATAGAAATATTCTGTAATCATCCCTGTTTAGTACTGTAGCCACAAGCAGCTTTTGAGCACTTGAAACATGGTTAGTGATTGAGAAACAGGATTTTTAATTTAACTTAAAACGAAATAGCCACATGGCTGATGGCACCGTATTGGAGAACACAGATCTCACCCATTTTATGTCAGGGATGCTTTTCACTTTTCTTCTTGATTGCATTTGTTCACTTCTTGCTGTTGGTCAGACTGTTTTTTTTTCTTTTTTTTTCACCTAAACTTGGCCTTCTTGACTAGCTGGGGCAGCAGATGCTTTCCCCAGGTAGAGTATCTTGTTTATAAGCAAGCTGGGTGTACTCAGAGATCTTACTGCTTCCATTCCTTAATAACAGCAATCTGCAGACTAAACCAGTTTTCTCTCCCCACTGCCCTCTCTTCTAGAATATGCTCATTTAAATAGTGTCATCCTTCTTAGACTGAGGACTTTCATCTCATTTTGCTGGCTGGATTTCTTTTTACTATTAATAGTTTTCACTTTTCAGTCTAATGTCTGATACTAACATGCATTCTATTTAGCAGGGATGGTGAGAGAAGGTCAGCTAAATGGCTCATCTGCGGCACACAGTGAAAGAAGAGGTATACTATTTCCTATTCTATTTGTCGATTTGGCAGCAGAAAATGTTTTCCTAGGACTTAGTTAAGACCTTGGAGAACAATGATTTGTCTTTCCTTACAGTTAAGAATTCTTTATTTTGCTATCAAGTGTATTACAAGATATCTAATACCACTGTCTTGCCTTCTGAAGGATTAAAGCTTGACTTAAGTATTTGTAGCTTTAGATGTGTAAACCTGTTTTGCGACACTTCGTTTTATGCTCTACCTTTTCTTCCTCTCCACAGACTGTAGTACATGAGGGCTAGAGAAATCATCACCATTAGACCCCAGCTGTAAGGCCCTGCCATGGACAGTGTTTAACAAGTAAACTTACAAGAACCCAACACAGCTCCTAGGAAGTTCCAAACCCAAAAGCTGAAGGACCGGGGGGCTGGTTGGGGGAAGAATGTTCCAACTTAATCTTCATGGCAGCCGGTTGATATTCTGCTACCTGTTCCAGTTCAAGAATCCCTGAGAGACCATGGGACCCACATGCAGCCCCCACCCCAACCCCGACCGGACATGCCTGTGTCCACACAGCAGACCAGTGTGACACCTCCACCGACTGTGGCTGCAGCTCTGCATGAAGGACTTGGGCTCCTGAGGCCATGGAATCACCACACCCCTTGTTGCCGTTTTGTACTCGATCTGGTTTTTCAATTAAGCTGAATGGCTTTTTTAAAACATGACTTGAAGCTCTAGTTTTCTAGATCTTTTACAGTGTACAGTATTTTACATAACTTGAGTTGTATTAAAAGCTTGTTCATTTACTTCCCAGGGCTCTACTTTTAGAGACACTTTAGTAGAAAACTCCTAAGCAGCACAGGCACTAAGAAGCCTAACTTTTACAGTCCAACCTAAATTTCCTAAGTTCGTCTCTCACCTTGGTGATCTCCTCAGGACAATCCTTAATATATTTGCCTGATTCCTCAAAGCTTTATCAATTCCTGCTTTGTTGCCATAATTCTTAGAACTGTAGAGTGTTAGGTGGGATTTTAGTTTTGAACCCTATATAAAATAACTCCAAGACCTACTAGGCAATTTATTTATGAAATTTATTTTCTTATATAAATTATGTATTTCTCTGGGCAGACAGCCTTCACCTTATTGCACTAATAGCACATCTGTAATACCAAGCTACAGGACAAGTCTTAACAAGAGGTTTGGATTCTTCAGTGTAGCACTTGTCTACCAGGCACTGTAGAGAGGAGGGTGAGGAAAAGCTAGGACCCACTCAGGAGGTGATGAGCGGGGGGGGAGGGGCAACGTAGAGACCCTTCTGACAGCTGGTTTTCTCCCAAGAAGGGGAACATGCAAAGCTTACATCTGGATTTGGGGAGTAGGGAAGAACTGGAAGGCTGAGTAGCCCAGTGCAACACTGCAGCTTGGCTCCCTTTATTTCAGAGGGAAGTGGGGACTTCGCTTTCACTCATTTGTAACAAATCACTCTGGCCTAGCTGATGCTTTGGGAAAATTATGGGGCTAGGGGTCATTATCAGAATTAGCAGCAATTAAGAACACGCCATTTACTGCCAGGTGGTGGGTGTGGTCCTGGCTCAGGGTCCTGGGAGCAGTGTATCCTCAGACGGGCCACTCAAGACCCTGAGCTGGCTCTGGACGTCTCTAACCTAGTGGAGCTGAGCCTTCGCACGGCTCATTTATGCTGAGGTGTCTCCATGACCACACTAAGCAAAACCCTGGCAGGAGATATTCCAACCACTGATCAAAGCTGTAATAAGACCAAGTCTGTCGGCAGAGTGAAGGGAATGCCTGAGTAGGAAGGGGAGGGGGCATGAGCAATGATTGTAACATGATTAGGCCCTCCTTGCCCACGGAGGCAAGGCTGAGCAGGGAGCGGGGTGGGAAGAGCTCCCTTCACTCTGCCTTTATACTACACCAAAGACAAGTTGCTCACATACTCTAAAGCACATTCTTGATACAGGAATAGGGGTTTGGGGTGGGGGGGAAGCAATGATTTGGTATTGGGCAAGAGCCACATTAAGCCTTCATGAGGGCAGCCACCACAGCCTTGGCGTTGAGACTGCGGAGATCAGAGTAGGTCTGTCCAGTGCCCACAAAGACGATGGGTTTGCTTGTGATGTAGGTCATAGAAATAGCAGCGCCCACCTGAAATGGAGAAAAGGACACACCCAATCAACTCAGTGCCACTTCTTTGTACTTCCTCGGTGATGGGAAGCTTCGGAACCGACAGCTCTCTAGAGCCTCAGCACCTCTGAAGATGGTCATTCCCTCCCCTGGTTTCACTCTGTCCTGTGTCATCCATATTTACCTTGTCATCAATGGTATCAAATTTGGTAAGGACGATGCCATCAATGAGCCGAGGTGTTTGAGCCAAAGAATGGTCAGCCAAGGCTCTGTTGAACTTGACCTGGAAGGAGAAATGTGAGGTGAGTCTAAGAAACGGGATGTGAGCACCTAACTGGCCAAAGCTGAGGTGGGAAGAGAACAGGCCGTAGCCCTCACCAGCTGGTCCACAGCCTCGTTGCCTACTAAGGCCTCCCCCACAAACAGCACCAAGTCGGGTGTGTTCACAGTAATGAGCTTGGCCAGGGCAGTCATCAGAGGGGCGTTGTCTTGCATGCGGCCAGCTGTGTCCACCAGCACCACATCAAAGCCTTGGTTACGTGCTAGAGGGGAAAAACAGTGGTCAACTCAAAACCGCCAGATTCTCACTCCCATTTCCAGCTTCCTTTCAAAATGGTGTAGCTATTTTATTTTCTGGGGCTCTGGACCTGGTTAGTTACAGGGTGTAAGGAAAAAAACCTGCCTGGCCATCAGGCATGTTCAGGAAAAAGAGGGCAATGTTACAAAGGTGACCCAAGAGAGGCTTCTTTGGTTGGGAAATAGTACTAGCTCCAGTTGCAACAATACCTACTACCCGAAAGCCGAGCGTGGCAAGTCCCTCATCCTGACCTGCTGCTTCGCAGTGAGGAGTAGGGTACCCCCACCCTTGCAAAACCAAGGAAGCCCAAGGCGCAAAGGGGCCCAGACACGCTGCCGGCTTTCTGCGCGCTTTACCAAAGGAGATGGCTTCCATGGCGATGCCAGCCGCGTCCTTGCCATAGCCCTTCTCAAACAGCTGCACCATGGTGCGGCCGCCATGCTTCTCGGGGGGGTGGAGGGTAGTCAGCCGCCGGGTGTGTGTGCGCAGCTGCTCCACAGCCCCAGCGCGGAACGTGTCACAGGCAGCAATCAGGACGCTGAAGCCGTTCTCTAAGAGCCAGAAGGAAATCTGCAGAAGAGGCCGAGAAAACTTACCTAGAACCAGAGCTGCTGGGACAAGAGTGAAGAAATGTCAGGGACAGGCAGGGGAAGTACACGGACCTTGGCAAGATTAGTAGACTTGCCCACCCCATTAACACCGCAGAAAGTGACAACGTAAGGGCGCTGGCGACGCTGGGCATCCATGATGTCCCGGAGCATGTCCACACGACGCTGTGGCTGCAAAATCTGCACCAGGGACTCTTGCAGAGCTTGCTTTACTGTGGATGTCACCGCTGAAAAAGGGAGGAAGGGGGTGCATTCGTGAGACCCAAGAAATGGATTCCAAGAATGCCCAACACCTTTCTGAGCTAAGGGAACTAATATCTGGATGACACGAGGATCTGTCCCGGGAGTCATGGCACATCTGATACTGTCCTAAGCACTTTACAAGTATGAACTCATTTAATCCTCCTAACAACTCTTAAAGGTTCAGTTGTATAGGAGAGGTTGGGGTAGAGAATGTGCCAAAAGTCACACCTCCTGAGAGTGGAGGTGAGTGTGCTTAACCTTCTGGTAACTGCACAATACCTCTGGGTTAGGAAGATACTTACTGCTGAATGTCCCCATGACCTTCCCTTCCAGCTTGTTGGCCACAGATTCACAGAGCTGGACTGCAATGTCTGCTGCCACATTCTTAGCTGAGGAGAGGGGGGGACAGGTGTGATGGTGCTGCATCACCAGTGAAGCACCTTCTGGTACAGATAAAATTCTAGATGGTTCTCTGTTTCTCTACCCCACGAACACTGCGTCCACCTGTCTTCAGAACTCACCAATGAGGTGATCACGCATCTTGTCCAGTACAGATTCCATGTCTTCACGACTCAAGCTCTTGGAACCCACAAGGCCCTTCAGCATCCCAAACATGCCACCCAGAGTCCCCTTGGTAGCACTGCAGAAACAGAAGATCGTGGACACACAAAGCCAGTGGGCAGGAGTCAAGTCTCCAATCTGGAGCCACACATCCCAGCCACTGTGAAATTCCCCTACCTAGGTTTGGTGGAGTTTTGAGTGGCCCCTTCATCATCTGAGCTGCTGCAGTCCAGATCCTGAAGCTGTCCCCCAAGACCAGTCCCTCGAATCTGGAGGGTATAGGGAAAGGAAGGAGATGGATGGGGTCAGAACACTAAGGGCTGCTCTGAGAGGGCAGAAAGTCCAGGATTTGCCCTGTCCGCATTGCTCCGTCTGTGGGAAGTTCCAAATATAACTCACCCCCTTGCTTTCAATTAGTACCTGACTTAAAGAAACCTGATACCAGCCCTCCTAGTCTCTACTTCCTCCCCACTTTCTTATTAATGGAACCTTCACTTTGGCCCGTTGCCTCTTACCAAGTTGATGTCCTCAGGTGGGGCAACCTCTGGGGCCCCATTGGTGGTGGGAGTGCTATAATCCAAGACTTCATTGTTAGTAGAACCACCCAGTGGCCACACCCGGGGTGCTTTTTTGCCCTTCTCCTTTGGACCATCTGACTTCATGGACTTGCTGTAAACAGTTACATACAATGGGTTATGATGGAGAAGTAGGAACATCCACCCAAGAGCCAGAGACCAAAATTCACTCGCCCCCCCCAAGCACGGCTAGATAACCCTATTCCTAGCAGAAGTTAGAATGCTCACCTGGACTTCTCTGTACCCCTCCCATGCTTCTGAATGAACTCTTCTCGCTTCCTGCGTATCAGCTCCTCTTTGGAAAGTTCTACCCCATTCTCAGGCCCCACTGGGAGACCTGACTTTTCTACAGGAACTGTTTTGCTGGTAACCAAAGGGCCATCAGAACCTGTTAGGAGAAAACTCACTTAAGAAAAAGGACCAAATTCTAACAAAACAGAAAATGGTGAAAACTTCTTTCTTCCTTAAGCAGAAACTAGGAGCAACTATGTCTTGGGGTCACAGGATGGAATGACAGGGTGGTGAGCACATGAGCAAGGGATGAGCAATTACAAAGGATGGGCAGGGACCTCAGTATCACACTAATACCTTTTCATACCCCAGGGTGTTCCAGGAGCTCAGACTCACCTTCCTTCTTGGCCCCCTTGTTTTTTTTGCTGCTCTTTGCTTTTTCCTTGGGCTTTTCACCCCGTGTCTCAATCATGGATCTCACAGGTTTCTTGGCCTTTTCAGAATCTTCAAATTTCTTCATGGTAGTGGGAGCGCGGATCTTACTGCTCTCCTCTGCTTCACTGAAGAGAAGAGAAAAAGGTTAAAGTTCAGAGAAAGGACCCTCATATCAACAGAACAATTAGAACCAGGCAGCAAATCTAGTAGTGTCTTTCAAGACAAAGTTTATTGCCCTTAGACCACAATCAGGAAGGAAGGGTGCTCATCAAGTCACAGAAATTGATTTTGGAGATGGGAGGCCTCTTACCGAAGGAGCCGCATAAAGTCATTCTGGAAATCAAAAGTGCCATTCAATAGACTTAAAGCACTTTGCTGTTGGATCTCTGTCCGATACTTGTCCCGAAACAGCCGGTGCACATCATCTATCAATTTGTCTACATACGTCAGTGTTAGGATCTTCTGAAAACCAACCTGGTTAGGGGAAGAAACAGAGCCAACAGAGCTGCTTACATTCAGGCCCAGAACAGGGAAGAATGCCAACTCCACCCAAGCATCTAGAGACTGGCTGAGCACCTGGCAGGTTTCCCTGACCTGAGGGGCAACCAAGCTCCCTGATGGCCCAGAAGCTTCTTCCCTTTCTCCCCCTACCTTTCTTGTCTTCTAAGTTAACAGCCGATACACATTGGGTACAACTGATCAAGAAGGGTCCTCTTCATAATCAGAGTTGTGTTAAGAACATAATCATTTTACCTCTAAAATAGCCCCACTTACCACAAACACCAGCTCAAACTGGTTGTCCAGTTTATACTTGAGTGTGAGCGCCTCATGGGTGAAGGAGTTGTTACCGCCCCTTTCCTGAAGAAACAACAACAAAACAACAAAACAAAACAGTATATCTCAGAGTTCAGACTATTCCTAGAAAACCTAGACCTGGGCCTCTCCAGGATTACCTTCAGGAATGAAGTAGACATTCCCCCAAAGTCAAACCTGTACCTAGGGCAAGAAGATGCTGGGGCACTACTCTCTAGTATGCTACCAAAGAAAAGGAGCTAAGTTGGGTGTAAGGGGAAAACAGGTGAGGGGAGGTAAGACACGTGGGCCCAGAAGGGAAGTAGCCCTGATGTCAACAATCAGATCTACTACCAGCTGTACACAGTTAGTTTTTAAAAGGCATTTTCCATTTATTATCTCATTCGGTCTCAAACAACAGAAAATCTCATATTATCTCATATTATCTCAAACAACAGAAAAGCAAGCTGCTGGGGGTGAGTGGAGGGAACGATGACAAGTCTCAAGAGGCGCCAGCAGCGGGCTAGCGTCCCAGAAAGCCCAGCGGAGAGGGGGCGTCGCAAACTTGCGGAATTGTCCGATGGAGGCGGGAGAAAAAAGTAAAGGCCGAGTTACGAGTGAAGGGCCAGTCTGAGATGGGAGGAGAGGGTGAAAAAGAAGTACGGGATGAGTCAAAGGGGAACATGGACCGGGTCAGGGGGTGAGTCCAGAGTTCTGATCCCGCGGGGGCGGTACCTGCAGCAGCACGGAACGAATCAACGCATTAACCGGCCCGGTGCATGAGTCGCTCACGCCCTGGAAGCACCAGAGCACGAGCCCGCCCTTGGAGAAAATGGTGAAGAAGTCGAGCATGGCGGCAGCGAGAAAGGAGCCGGGGCCGGCGCCGGGAGCTCAGGCCGCGATCGCCGCCGCTTCCTGCTGCGCC
Organism: Scalopus aquaticus; assembly: GCA_004024925.1. Classification (NCBI taxonomy): domain Eukaryota; kingdom Metazoa; phylum Chordata; class Mammalia; order Eulipotyphla; family Talpidae; genus Scalopus; species Scalopus aquaticus. The sequence goes on from PVIJ01000313.1 coordinate 155,898, forward strand.
AAGCGCGGGACACGTCACACCAGCGGCCCCGGAAACCTGCTCAGCCGCACTTCCGTTCAGAGCCGCCGGGTTCCCTACCCGACCCCCCCCGAAGGCGCCCGAGACTGACGTCAGCGCCATATTCGCCAATGGCGAGCCTTGCTGGGAACTCTCTGGGCGGTCACAGGGAGACGGCCGCCTATAGCACAGAGGGGCGGGGTAAAAGGGGCCCTCTGACCAATGGGCGCGCCCACCTGAAAGCTCGAGGCGCGGAGCAGTGACGGCAGGGTGCTGCTGTATTACAGGTCGAGTGTTGCCCGGAAGGGGTCAAGCTCGGACCATGCTCCGAAGGGCGCTGCACCTCGCCTTGGCCCCCGGCCTTTTGAGCCGGGGACTAGGCACACGCAGAGGAGGCTCTACTTTGGGTAAAGTTGAGGGCAGCGAGGGTATTGTGTGTGATGTGACCTTCAGAGCTCGGCACCCCGGCCCACTTTGGGAAAACAAAGGGTCAGATGGGATAAGGGGCTACCTTCCTGCCAGAGCCTGTAAGTCCTGAGCAGGTATATACACCTGAGGGTCTTTATACCCCAGGTTACAAGTCCCAGATCGTTATATGCCTCAGCTTACCGCTAGGTTAACAGAGAGCCTGGCTTATTCGTTTGTTGCACAGATGTGCGTTCATGCCTGTTCATGTGCAAGATATAATGCCTTAACCGTGAAAGAGGGAAGAAGAGAAAGGGAGAATTCAGTATATGTCCTGGAGGTGCTTGAAGTCTAGCTGGCGAGGGAAGACTTCAGTAGGCCAACTCAAGACTACATAGAATCCAGTTTGGAGAATATCCTGCACTGCTAGTTCCCAAGGCTCTATAATTGTAAGAAATACATGGAGTAGGTGTGAACTGACATCAGCCTTGAAGGATAATGTCTTCGGCTCAGGAAAGGTTTTGGACATATACGCAAAGGTTTGGAGGGGGAAAGACTTGTTCTTGTGGAAGGAACTAGCAAAAAAGATTAGATAGTTCGGGTAGCAGTAATGTACAGGTAAATATTGTGTGGACAAGTAAGGTAAGCCCAGATCAAAGAAAGAGTCAAATGCTGCTGAGAAGATTTTGAAGGGGTTTATTGGAGACAGGGACAAGACTTGGAGATGTGAGAATTAGATATGAAAGACAAAAGGATTAAGTTATTCAAGACATTTATTGAGCACTTATGATGTGCCCGGTATTGTGCTAGACTGGAGATTGAGAGGTGAAGAAGAGAGACATATTAAGTTAGTATAAAGTAATCACAAATAAACTGAAAATTGCAAATGTATCGAATTCTGCAAAAGAGGTTTACAGCTCTATGAGATGGTGTGACAGGATAATTTGACTTCTTCTGGGATGGTGGGGGGAGTCAGGAAAGTCTTTCCTGGGAATGTAACTAAGCTGAGATGTGAAGGAAGCAAGGCGTTTGCTCAGCAAAACACAGTTTCAGAGCAGAAAGAACACCCGTGTAGACTTCCTGTCATGGGAGGAACTAGGAGGCCATTAAGAAACCTAAGGGGCTGGACTGTGAGGGAGAGGATGAGGTAACAGGAGCCAGCTCGTACATTGGGCCACATTAAAGATTTTGTACTTTTATCTTAGAATAATAGAAAGCCATTGGAGGGATTTAGTCAAGAGGCCAATAGTAATTTGATGTGATTTAGTACCACAGCTCTAATTTAATGTGACTAAACTAGCACTTGGAAAAGGTCATGTAGAAAAGAAGTTGGGGGTTGGGAGGTGGAGATGTGGACAGGAGAATTTGTGGGAACAGGTAGGAGACTTTTATGTTATTCTGGGTGAGTGATTATGGTGGTGTGGTCTAGGTGGGCAGTGGCTAAGATGGAAAAAAAGGGGACAAATTGAGGATGCAGTTACCAAACCTTGATAACAGGGCATGAATGTAGGTTTCCGGGTGGTGATGGATATCCGGGATAAGTGCCACTCAGAAGTACCATGTTCCAGAGGATGCTGCAGCTGGGCGTCTTGATCCAGGAGCCTTGACTGCCCCTGCAGAGATGACATTGCAGTCGAATATATGATCCTGGGGGTTCACAGGGAAGAGAAATCTGTGCAGGAGATGAATATGTGTAAGTGGCCTAGCCTAGCGAAACAGTGTAAAGTGTTAATTTTAGGAAGTTGGGCCTTGTAGTGTGAAGCATGATGCATGAAAGGGAAGAGAGACTAGTGACATCCACGGCAAAGCTGTGGAATACTGCTGAGTGCAAGTCACCATATGAGAGGGAATGACACTGGGACTGCCAACTCAGTGTCAGGTTAGCCTTTCACTGTTCCCATCTTCTAATCCCCCACCACCTGGAAAGGAAATGGATGGCCCTCTTTGACTCTAACTGCATCCCACAGACTGGGATGCAAAGGTGTCCGAGATTAAGAAGAAGCTCCAGTCAGTCCTTCCTGGAGGGACCTTGGATCCACCATATGACACGAGGCATCTACCCCCTGAACACGCGGATGTGGTGATTGTGGGGGGTGGTGTGCTTGGTTTGTCTGTGGCCTATTGGTTGAAGAGACTGGAGAAGCAGCGAGGTGCCATCCGCGTGCTGGTGGTGGAACGGGACCACACGGTGAGGTCCAGGGGAGGGCGGAGTCCTGAGTGGGCACAGATTCATGTTTTATTAAGGACTGGAGGGGCAAGAGGGTGGGAGGGGAAAGACCTCAACTTTTGGAGGTCCTCAGGACTGGGACTGCCCTTTGGACCTTGTTGAGAAATAGTCCCAGGTTCTTCGTCAAACTGGATCCCTTGGCAAACGTGTTTGCCTTTGAAAGCAAATTTCACAATGTCAAATGGCTGGAGAAGTCCCAGGTCTGGCCAGGAGAGCCTGCAATTAGATGATAATGACACACACGATGATCTCCTTGCTGTTTTCGGCTCCATACTTCTGAGAGTTGTGTACTTTAGTTTTCCCTTTTTGCCACTGCCAGCCAGCTGTGACTCTTGCAACTTTGGTCATACCCTTCTATTTTCCAGTTTGTAGGTGAAATGTTAATCTCTTGCCCTTGGACTTCTAGGCCATTGCCATTTCGTATTACCTCACCCAGCCCATTTATAAAATGACTCTCTGCTCTGCATATCTGCTAATATGGATGTAATAACTTTCTGTCCTCTTTGGGCTGCTGGCTGACTGACTTGTATAAGGGCTTATCTACCTCAGCTTCTCTTAGATTATAAATTTGCAAGTAGGACTGCTGTTTAACTTTAGGTGGGTGACTCACACTTCTGCTAGTGTTCTGCTCAGTTGTGACAAGGCACTGGTCTTCTTAATTTCTCGTCTTTCCACAGTATTCCCAGGCCTCCACTGGGCTCTCCGTGGGTGGGATTCGTCAGCAATTCTCGTTGCCTGAAAACATCCAGCTCTCCCTCTTTTCAGTCAACTTTCTACGGAACATCAATGTATGTGCAATGAGGTTTGAGGGTTGGGGTGATGACCCTTTTCTTAGCCTAGAGAGAGAAGCAGCCCGTTGGCTAAGGGGAGCAGGGAGCAGGGAACAGGAGCAGTTGGGGCCTTTAGGAGTTAACCCCCTAGTCCCTAGTCTTCCCTGCGGTGGGGTGGCGCTGGGGGAGAGCTTACTGGCTTGGGCTACGGAGCCCTAGGAGCTGTGGGTGAGAACCCCAGGAAAGCTCTCCCTTCCTTTAAATCCACTGTTTTGAGGAGCTTTTCTCTGCACACAGGAGTATCTCGCCGTAGTTGATGACCCTCCCCTGGACCTCCAGTTCAACCCCTCAGGCTACCTCTTGCTGGCTTCAGAACAGGGTGCCGGGATCATGGAGAGCAATGTAAAAGTGCAAAGGTGGGTGCTGGGTCCAGTGCCAGCCACACTCAGCCCCGTGTGGGCCCTCCACTTCTGCAAGCTAGGAACTGGGGTGGCAGGGGTCTAAGACAGTTCCCTACTCTAAGATCTTACTCCATCAGGAGAGATGGACATGGGCAGACCCTGTGCTAGGTGCCATGAGACAGCACTGCCATAGTGCTGCCTAAATTTGCCAAATCCTAAGAATCATCTACAACACATCCTAGGCCTAATAAACCAGATCTCCAGGCAGGAGCCCAAGGATCTATAAACTATTTCTGTAAGGACATAGTAAGTTGGCCTTAAGTTTTGCAGCCCATGTGGTCTCTGATGTAGTCACTCAGCTTTACAGTTGAAGCATAAAAGCAACTATAGAAAAAATATCCTATAAATGAATAAATGTGGCTCATTTATAAAAACCGGCAGCAGGCCAGATTTGGCAACCCCCACCCTGAGTGGTTCTCCTGATCACTCAGGAGTGGGCACCTGTGACAGGCACTTCCACAAGTCCCGCGAGTGACATAGGTATTAACTTGGTATCAGAAAATCCTCACCTTACATGTGGAGAAAGTAAGGTCCAAGAAGCTAGTAAGGGTGGCACTGGACTTTGATCCACTGTGTTCTTTTAGCACCTACAGTGCTGCCTCGGTGGGACTCTGGAGGAGACAGTGCTGATGAGGTGGCAGGAAGGCTGTTCCAGGCGGGAGAGCAATAGAGGGAAAAAAGTGACCCACCTTGCTGGCAAAGGACAACATCATTAGGGGATAGCATCATTAGTGTGGCCACAGGGATCTAAGGGGGGAGGAAAGGAAAGAGGGGCCAGATGCCAAAGAACCTTGATTAAGAGGCTTGGTCTGGGGCCTCCCTGGTGGTGCAACGGGTTAAATCTCAGCCTATGAAGCTCTTGGCAGCCACTGCAGCACAAGTTCTATCCCAGGCCAGGGAGCTTCCCACATGGCACAGCAGACCTCTCCTGTCTCGCCCGCTGCTCCCCTCAGCAGTGTACTTCAGTACATCTGCCTGTGCTTGTCTGCTCCACACTCTGTCTCTGGTGAATTCTCTCACATCCCCCCACACACACCTCTGGCCTAACCCCAGCTTGTATGCCTAAATAAATAAATTTTCAAAAAAAAAAAAAAAAAGGCTAGTCTGTACCCCTTCGACAAGGACAGTTTGAGGGGTTTGGAGCAGAAAAGTGACATGAACAAGATGGAATCTTGCTGTGGAGCTGGGTCCGCACTTCTCCCTCGAGGTCTGCACACTCGCCCTGTCTAACCCACATACGCACACCCGGGTGTTTCTCTCAGGCAGGAAGGAGCCAAGGTTTGTCTCATGTCTCCCGAGCAGCTTCGGAACAAGTTTCCCTGGATCAACACAGAGGGAGTGGCTTTGGCATCCTATGGTGAGGCTCGCTTGCAGGGAGGTCAGGGGTTGAGGGGGGCCTCAAGTTGGAAGAGTCAGTGCCCTGTAGCCAAGCCAAGGAGGACCACTTCCCTCCTCCCTGTCAGGACCTCCCCTTGGTTGTGCCTGTTCTCTGTCCCGCAGGATTCAACCCAGCACAGTTGGTCAAGCATGACTTTCCCAGCCTACAAGCCCTCAAGAGGAGTTGGAGGCGCAAGAAATTGGGAAAAGGAGGGCCTAGGTCCTCTTCCTGAGACCTCTTTTTCTCATCACAGGGATGGAGGGCGAGGGTTGGTTTGACCCCTGGTGTCTGCTCCAAGGACTTCGACGAAAGGTCCAGTCCATGGGAGTCATTTTCTGCCATGGAGAGGTGACACGTGAGTCTGAGGCCCCAGCCCCACTTTTACCTCCTCTGCCAGCCAGGCCTTAGGCCTAGACTGAGTTTTATCTTCACTCAACAGGCCATGCAAGAGTTGGTGGGAAGGGGGTTCTCCCCGCGGCCTGGTCCTGGGCATCCTGACACCAGCTCTCAGCTTTTCATGAGTTGAGACCTGCTTGCCCACATCAGCCCTCCTCTCCCTCGTGCAGCCAAGTTCACCCCAGTCACCCTGCCTCTGTTTGCCTTTCGGCTTTCCTTACGAAACCAGTGGAATCCCCATCTCCTTGCCCTTTAAGGCCTTAAGGGGTTTTTTTTTTTGGTTTGTTTTTTTAAAGATTTATTTATTTATACATAAATATATACAGAGTATATATTTATATATACTCTGGCCTGGGGTACAGGCCAGAGTTGTGGGGTGGTGAGAGGGTTCACCAGAGACAGTGGGGAGCAGAACAGGCAGATCAGAAATCCACTGCTGAGGGGAGCAGCGAGCGAGGCAGGAGAGGTCTGCTGCACCATGTGGGATTCTCCCTGGCTGGGCATCGAACTCGCATCGCGCTGCCGACAGCTCCACAGTGCAGCACTCAACCGCTGCGCCACCAGGGAAGCCCCTTAAGGGTTTATTTTTATTTTGTTTTTCCCGCAGGTTTCATCTCTTCATCTGATCACATGCAGACTGTAAGTGGGGAAGAGGTGACTTTGAGAAGAATCCATGAAGTCCATGTAAGTACCTAGCCTTAAGTGTCTTCCTTACCAAAGTTAGAGGAATGAGAAACGTAAAGACTGTCATTTGATCTTCTGCCCACTTCCAGTCTGGGTAAACTAAGGCTTGGGAAGAAATGTACCTTTTAAGGTACCCGATATGTGGGCCCAGCCCTGCCTCCCTCCCTGTTCTGTGTCTGCAGGTGAGGATGGACCATAGCCTGGAGTACCAGCCTGTAGAGTGTGCCATAGTGATCAACGCAGCAGGGGCCTGGTCGGGGCAAGTCGCAGAGCTGGCTGGTATTGGGAAGGGGCCACCTGGCACCCTGCAGGGCACCAAACTACCTGTGGAGCCAAGGAAAAGGTGACTTCCCTCAGGGAGCTGAGGAGGTTGGTAAGAGAAGGAAAGAAATGACATAAAGTTGATTGAGGAGGAGGCGGGAGTTGTCATCCCGCCGCTTCCTAACCCCAGTGGTTATGGCAGGTATGTGTACTTATGGCACTGCCCCCAGGGACCAGGCCTGGAGGCTCCGCTGGTTGCAGATACCACCGGAGCCTATTTCCGCCGGGAAGGACTAGGCAGCAACTACCTGGGTGGCTGCAGCCCTACTGAGGTAAGCTAAGAGGGGTACAGGTGCTGGAAGGGGACATAGGCCAATTAAAGACACAGGAATTTTTGGAGGGCCCAGCCCAGTTCTTGATGTCACCACCCCCTCTGGGTTTGAATTCGTCTGGGTCTGCCTGTGTCCCAGGTATTACAGGCCTTGTCCCCACTTCTCACCCCAGGAAGAGGAACCAGACCCAGAGAACCTGGAAGTGGACCATGACTTCTTCCAGGACAAAGTGTGGCCCCATTTGGCCCGGAGAGTACCAGCGTTTGAGACTGTCAAGGTAATAGAAGGAGACAGATGACACTGGAACATCTCAGTCCCCTTGAAAGCGCGTCCACCGCCACACGCCCCCTACCTCACAACTGCTAAGGACTGTCGGTCTGAGGACCCATCCCATCGCCCCCTCGGCAGCCGGCAGAGGGTACCATGTGCTGCCCCCTGACTAGGAGTGCAGGTGGAGCGTGCGCAGCTTCCTGAGAAGCCCGGTGCCTTCTGCACTCGCAGGTTCGGAGCTCTTGGGCTGGCTATTATGACTACAACACCTTCGACCAGAATGGCGTGGTGGGCCCCCACCCCCTCGTCGTCAACATGTACTTTGCTACGGGCTTCAGTGGCCATGGACTCCAGCACTCTCCTGCTGTGGGGCGAGCTGTGGCAGAGGTGGTGCTGGAAGGCCACTTCCAGACCATCAACCTGAGCCCCTTCCTCTTCACCCGCTTTTACTTGGGAGAGAAGGTCCAGGAGCACAATATCATCTGAGCCTGTAAGTTCTTCACTGGGCCCTCTGCCCCACCTGCCATGCCTCTAATTCTGTCCCGTGCTCATATCCCTCTCTGTGTTTTGTCTTCCCCAGCCTCCTCTCCTCTCATCCGAGTCGTGTTGCCCCCAGATGGCTGGGCAGGGTGGACTGCTGGCTCCCAGGGTCTGTGCCTGAGGCCCGGGCTGACAGAGAATGAGAGGACCCTGAGACTGATCCCTGGCCCAGGCTGATGCCAGGGCAGTTCCGCCTGGACAGAACACCTCAGGGGCCTGAGGACTGTGGCCCAGGACTGGCTTGTTCCTAGTACAACTCAGAAAGAGCGCTTCTGCCCTTCCGGCAGGGCCGTGCAGAGCCCGGGCAGGGGGCATTATGGGACAGCCAGGTCCAGATTTAATTTGTCTGTTCCCCCATTCATGTTAATAAATGTGATTCATTCCTTCCAGCCTTCTCTCCCTTCCATTTTTCACCTCATGGCAGTGGCCTTGGAAGCACCCCACTGGCCTCTGCTACCAGGCTGGGAGGAGCATAGCCTCCTTCCAGGAGCACTCTGAAGTCCCAGGTTTCAGCTAGTGCCTCCTCCTCCCAAGCTTCCGCAGGGGCTCTGGCTGTAGAAGGAAGAGATGGGTTCATTGATCTATTCAGTATTTACTCAGTTGCAATTCTTGGCCAGCCTGGGGCTGTATGATAGAGACCCCCCAGTACTCAAAGCATTGCATAGACAGTGTGCCCCCTGCGATTGTTCAATTTAAGTTTTTAGACTTCATGATGGTGTGAAAATAATACACATTCAGGAGAAAACCATAATCTTGTCCTTTGTTGTTTTCCTGGACTAGTGCTATGTCTACCGTACTCTCTGGATGCTGGCGGCAGTGGCGAGCCAGATTACAGCTCGTATGCTATCATGTAGACTCACCAGCATTTTTGGGATATTGTGTTTTGTGTCTCCCCATTCTGTCATGTCTTTATTTTATTTTCAATGCAATATTAAATAAATGACGTGAGCTATTCAGCGCTTTATTCTAAATGAGGATTTCGCTCTCCTGTGGGCTCAGGTAGGCTAGGCTCAGCTACATTCACTGGGTTAAGTACATTAAATGCATTTTCAGTTTACAGTATGCTCAACTTAGAACAGGTCTAGCAGGACATAACCCCATCGGAAGTTGAGGGATGTCTACACGTGTTCTCACTGGAGCATCCCTACCTCTCCCTACCCCTGGCTCCCTGGTCAGATGTAATGTGGTGCTGAGTGTGGGTGCAAGACGCCTCCTCTCCCTGGGGGGGCCCTGCATGAAGCTTCCCAGGGCAGCTGATCTGTGGGCTGAGCCTAAAGGGTGAGTAGTTTAACAAACTGAAGGGAGGAGAGCAGGAAGGGGGTGATTCCAGGCTGAGGGAAAAACATATACAGAAGTCTGGAGGTGAGAATTAGCATGATTCAAGGCCTGCAAGTGTGCGCGTTGGTGGTATAGTGGTGAGCATAGCTGCCTTCCAAGGCCTGCAAGTGACTTGTCCTGGCTAAATCATGGCGTGAAAGAAGGAGCAGCGTGGTAGGCAGTAATTAAGGGCCCGGGACCAAAGAGCCATGCTGCGGAACTTGGGTTCTGTCCTGTAAGCAGGGCGCCACTGTAGGATTTTTCAATAGGGAAGTGAGATGAGCTGATATTTCTTTCCGAAAGGTCATGCCAGTGCCTTGTGGAGAACAGGTCACGATGTCCAGGCAGGAGGCCAGAGGGGGCCTGTCTCTGTGTCCACGTGGCAGAGATGACAGGGCCTGCACTGTCATGGGGAGGGCTCAGGGGTCAAAGAGGACAACAGAACAAAAATGGGGTCAGGTAAGGTTCCCAGGTTTCTGACTCCGATTACAGAGTGGCTATGCCTTTCACTGAGATGAGGAACACCAGCGTGGGACGAGGTGTGGGACAAAATGAGGGGTACAGTTTAGTAATGGTGCCTGTCGATCCTCCAGCAGAGATGTCCGCAGGGGCTGAATTTATTTCTGTGGCCCTCAGGTAACCTGGGCTATAGGTAGGGAGGTAAGCATCATGGAAGAGAATGGCCTCACCTGGGAGGACAGAAGAGTTAGGGAGCCAAGGTGGGAAGCTGGAGCGCTCCCACTGACATTTAAGAAATGAACCAAAGATGATGACATTGAAGAGGTAGCCCGGGGGTGAGGGGAAAAGCCAGGGGAGCCGTGTCGTGGGAGCCTGGGATGATGGTCAGTGGTATAAATACGGTGCCAAGTGGATTTGGTACCAAATCGGTCAGTGGGAACTACAGGGAAAGCAATTCTAGTGGGTTTGAGGTGTGGGCAGTTATTCAGAAGGGAGAAGTAGGGGGATAGAGGCAGCTAGTGAAATGCCCACTCGCTTCAAAATGGGTTTTGGAGACAAGTGAAACGTGAAAGATGGGGGTAGACTTAGTTGGTGACAGCAGGGGAGGAGAGATGTGCTACCAGGAGGTAACATTAGAATCACTTGTGCGGGGGTTGGGCGGTGCGGGACAACCAGGAGCAACAATGAAGTGAACAGAAGAGGAAGAGCCACCTCAGCATGGGGAAGGAACTTGCCAGGGAGGGACACTTAGGCCAAACCCAACATCCGTGTTAACCCTGTAAGGAGCCTCCTTAGGCGCAGTATTCACTCACCCCCCTTCAGCACAGACACCCTGTATATGAATCAGAAGGGAAAAGCGTCCCTCTGGCTCCTCACCAAAAGCTGCTTTTTTCAAGACAATAAATGCTGTGCTTTTAAAGAATGCATTCACGAATCCGCTACTCCCACAGAGCTTTCTTCAAATTACAGGAGAACACTTATGCCACAGGCATCCTTCCTTTGTGCCAACACCAAGCTGTTCACGGTGCTTGTTCTGCACCTGCTCCTGGGTCAGAGTTGCCCTGAGTGTCTCCCTGCTTCGCTGCTGGCTCCTGAGCTGAAGACAAGCCCTGGCCCCAGGGAAGGGTCTGGCTAAGGGAGGTCCAAGGACCACAGTCTCAAGCTCCAAATAACAGCAGGGCACAATGGGGATTTGGGGAAGGAGGTGGGAAGGGCAGGGTTAAGAAGGTTTTTCCTGCTTAAGGTGCAAAAATGACTTTGGCCTAAAGAGGGGACTTTGGAAGAGCTGAGTTGGAAAGAGGGAGGGGGTGCGCCAGTGGAGGGAACAGCTGCACTAACACAGAGCAGGGAAAAATGTTTGTTAAAGCTTAAAAGATCCCCTTCCTGTACTCCCCACATTACCTCCGTCTATGCATTAAAACAAAGCTCAAAACCAGACTAATTTGTATGAGGAAAATAAGCCCAGACACGTCACAAACTTCCCCCAGTTCACATGGCTAGTAAGTGATGAGCCCTGGAGAACATCTGACTCCAGGGGCTCCCTACAACCTCCCAGGATTGAACACTCATTCCCTTTGGCTGGCTGGTGAGAAAAGCAGGTTAAGAGGGAGCTCATGAGTCAGCTTGCAGTCCCGTGCCTAACCAAGGAGTTTCCCAAACCACATGCTATGGACCACTGCTCAGGAAGATGTTCTTTCCATGGTGAAACAAGTTTGGGAAATGCTACAGGTTGTATATCCCCTGGGTGCTTCACAATGCCACATCTCAAGAGGGAAAGGAATCACTTCCCTGTGTTTAAGGCAGCACTGGCAGAGATCTGACCCATTACACAGTTGTACCAGCTCCATCAGCGCCCTTCAGAACCAGGAGACAAGCCCTTTTGGGATTCTGCCCAGGAGTGGGGCCTAGACTTTAACACTAGCATTAGACTCCAGCTGTATGCCCGTGGAGCCGGCCAGACTTGTGTCCTGCTGGTCTGACCTACAGCTACCAAGCCACACACACCAGCTCTCCTGGACCCCAGCCCCATTTTAGCAGCTACTGTGCATGAACTTTGGAAAAATCGTTCCATCTTCAAGCCTCGTTTTTCTCGTGTATAGAAAAACAGTGTAAACATTTCCCTTGCAGAACTTTAAGAAGATTAAATAAATGAAACAAAGGGTTCTGTCCTTCTATCCCACATAAAGCAAAACCGAGACTTCATTTCTCCTGGTGGGTTTCTAGGGAACTCAGAGTAAAGGCTCATCACCCAGTTCCTGCCGAGCGGGTAGCTACCAACACCTACCTGCAGGCACTGAAACCCCTCTCTGGCCAGTCCCGGGGACTCCAGGGGAGTCTCGCAGAGAGCACTGCAGGGGAGGGGAGAGACGGCTCCAAACCTGGAGCGCGGGGGGAGGCCAAGCCCGCCAGGCTCGCGGCTGCCAGGGGTCCCGGAGGCTCTGGGTTCCGCACCTCCACAAACCAGCGGCCCCAACGCCTTCAAGCGTCAGAGGGGGTGGAGGAAGGGCCGCGGACCCGCCTTGCGGCTTCCGGGAGAGCTGGCGCTCTTCGGCCGGGGCCTGCGCGCGGCACTTCCCTTTAGCCAGGGTCCGCTGGCACCACGCGTCGGATCCCGACCCCGTCCGCACCCGCGCGCACCGCATCTGCCCGCACCAGCGCGCGCCGCGCAGGTGAGCGCTCCGGGTCCGCGCGGCAGACCTGGGCAGGCATCGGGCCCCGGGCGACGGGAGGGCGGCGGGGCGGGAAGGCAACCTCGGGCCCCGCCCGGGCCTCCGGAGGCAGCAGGATCCCGCGTCCCCGCCCCACCTTGAGCTCAGGAATGCCCCTGCTCTGGATCCCAGCCTTGTTCCATTTCTACGCCTTATCTGCCCGGTTTACTGCCTCCCTCTTTCCTGCTCTCTTTACCCGCTGCCTCAAACACCCAGGACGCGGAAAGAAAAGGGAAAGGCTGTTGGAGAAAGCTGTCACCTTACTGTCCCAAATAAACCCGTGCAATGAATCCCGCCATTAGCCTGACTTGAAAAGCCGGCCTGAGTTTAACTGTAGCTACTGTCTCTCCCGCAGTGCACTTCTAACTCATTTCTTCACATAGTCTGCCCGGCTCACAGTCACTCCTCTCTGCTGGTGGTCTTGGCAACAGTGCTTTGGCAAGAATTTGGCTTTACGTAGGGTTAATGATTTAAGGCATTCCTTCCACAATCACTTCATGAATTGACAGCCTTTAACAGTACAGATTCAGGCCTGGAGAGGTAAATTAGAAATCACAGCCCGGCAGCTCCCCCACCTGCCTGTGACTATGCAGGCCTTTCTACTCTCAAACCTTTCCCCTTTGCAAAGCAGCAGTGGGAGCCCTCTGCCTGCTTGTGTCTGTGCAGGTGTCTCTCTTTTCCTTTCTCCTTTATCTAATAAACCTATCCTGTTAAAATGGAAAAAAAAAAAGAAAGAAAAGAAATCACAACACCACAATACACCTATGTACTAAATCCTTCCATTAGCTTGACTTGAAGATCTGGGCTGGGTCAGATTGTTTCCATCTTTAACTGTAGCTACTGTCTCTCCCATTTCTATATAATTTGTTTACACCCTTCTCTGCTTAGGTCAGCTGAGAAGTATGGAGAAGTATGACATACTCTAGGAACTGAGACCCCCTTACCCAGGGCACATGGCTGGGGTCAGGAGTGACTGTCGGAAGAAATCACATCTAGTTATTCTTCTAACTTTTTTTTTAAATGAAATACAACCTACATTCAGAGAAGTGTACACATGGTGAGTGTACAGCTTATTCTGCTTTCACACAGAGAACATGTCCCCTGCAGCCTGCATCCAGGATGAGAAAAAATATTAATACTGCAGAAGCCCTCTTATGCCCACTCCAGTCACTACTTAAGAATAGCTACTATCCTGGCTTGCAGCATCACAAAATAGTTTCACTTGATTTTGAACTTTTGATGCATGGAATCTTAAGTTATATGCTTTCTGTATCGTGCATTTTATGCTCAATATGTCGGATTCACCCATGTAACATTTAGCAGGAATGCATTTGTTCTTATTGGTGTGGCATGTTGCACTCTATGGCTAAACCACAATTTACTTCTGCATCCTCTTGGACTCTTGGATTCAGGGTGTTCCATGTGGGATTATTTTACTGCTGCTTTGGCATTCTCGTGTTTGTCTCTTAGTGAACAGGTGTGAGTACTTCAATAGGTCTATTCCTAGGAGTGGAATAATGTGTCTCTGTGGGGGGGGGGGAGGTGGGAGTGTGGGTGTGTGGGTGTGTAGTTTTAGTATGAGTGCCAGTTTTTCCAAGTGCTTGTACCATCTTACTCTCCCACTGGCAGTATGTGACTTCCTATTTCTCCACACCTTTACCAGTACTTGACATGGGCTCTCATTTTCATGAAGTCATTCTGCTAAGTGTATGAGTCATGGTGTGAGTAATGGCATGGAGTCCTTAATTCATATTTCTCTGGTGACTCATGAATTGTGCATCTTTTCATGTCTGTTGACCATTTGGTGATCTTGTTGGTGAAGGTTCTGTTTGGTTCTACCCAGACACACAGCTAATAATAAAGTGTCTCTTTTTCTTACTAGTTTGTAGGTGTTCTTAAATATTCTGGATATGAGACATATACTGGCAATCTTCTCTCACTCTCAGGAGATTGCCTTTCACTTCCTAGTGATGTCTTTGAACAGAAGTTCTATATTTTAATGTCCAATTTGTCATTTTCCCCCCTTACACTTGTATTATGTATGACCAGTTTAAAAATATCTTTGATTTCCTCAGAGGGTGGGTGAAATGGATGAAGGCGGTCAAAAGGTGCAAACTTTATAAAACAAACTTTATAAAATAAATAAGTCCTAAGCATGAGATTATAGCATGGTGACTATAGTTAACAATATTGAATTTGTCTATTTGAAAGTTGACCTTAGAATAGATCTTAGAGTTCTAAGATAGAGAATAGACCTTAAAAGTTCTCATCACAAGAAAAAAAATAGAACTATGTGTGGTGATAGATGTTAACTAGACTTACTATGCCGATCATTTTGCAGTATATACAAATATTGAATCATTATCTGTACACCCAAAACTAATGTAATATGTCAATTATAGCTCACTTTAACAACATTTTTTTTTTACCTAGCCTAACGTGCAGAAAACAATCTTCTATGTTTTCCTATGAGAACTTTGTTATTCTCACTTTTAACTACTAACCATTTGGAATTAATATTTTTTGTATTGTGTGAAATATGAATCACCATTCATTCCCCCCCCCCACAAGGTTATCTAAATTGACCCCTCGCCATCTATTTTTAAAAAAAGCAGCTTTCCCTACTGCTCTGCAGTGTCAGTTTCGTCATAAATCGGGAGATTGTTTAGATGTGGGTTTATTTCTGGACACCCTGTTTTTTAATCTATCCTTTACCCTGTCTTAATTACGACTGCTTAGTAGTAAGCCTTTATTATTGTTTTCTATAAGACTTTAAGTGAAATACCTCAGTCAAATGCTTGAAATGGATCAGCCGTGTACATTCCTTATAGAAACTCTAAGGAAGACTCCATGTAGTTGCCCATTCTAGCTTCCAGAGGCTGCCTGCAGGCCCTTGCTCATGGGCCCATTGAGGTGGACTTCTGCTTCTGTTGTCAGATACCATGTTTATCTTTCTCCTTCTTTATTTCACTAAGCATATTACCCTGTAGGTTCATCCATGTTACAAATAACAGTATTTCCTCTTTTTTTATGGGTGGGTAGTATTCCATGATGTATATATACTACATCTTCTTAATCTAATTGTTTGTTGACGGGCACTTAAATTGTTTCCAGCTCTTGGCTAGTGTGAACAATGATACATTGCACATAGGGATGCATGTATTTCTTTGAATTCATGTTTTTGAATCCTCAGATAAATGCCCAGAGGTGGGATAACTGAATTCTAAGGAATTTCTATTTTTAATTTTTTTAGAAATTTCCGTACTTTTTTTCATGCACTAATTACATTCCCACCAATACTTTATAAGTTGTTAAAAAGCACAAGGAATTGACTTACACATAAGGCCACACAACAGCTCAGAAAATAGACAGAGCTAGTGATTAGAGCTTCCACTTGGAGATTTGGATTCCTTATCTTCTTGTCTGCTTATCTCCTGTATCTCAATATGTGACTATTACTAAATCTTGGGAAGATTAAAACATACTTGAGTGTGGTAGTTGCACTGCTTTAGCTGCACAAGAACTGAAAAGTAACAAGGAAGTTGCAGTGAGGTTTTAGACTCCGTGAAGTAGACTGTGTATAGTTAATGGACCGTTTCTGCCATCTTGCTCAGACACACAATGTCAATAGATGCTGCAATTTCCTATGTTTAAACTTTCCTATAATGTTTGTCACAAGGGATTATGCCATGTGGCACATGCTGTTGGGCAAGTAGACTTCTTCTTAACCAAGCAGTTGCCAAAGATGCTCATGTATTGCCAAAAGGAACAAGTCAGTTCATAAAATGAGAAACTGAACCATGTAAATCTGTTAAGTAGATTAGAATGTTGTCTTATACTGAAAGATTAATTTTAACTTTTAGGCTGTCAGCTGAGTCTCCAACTTATAAGTATGTCAAGGCCAAATAATGAATTTTAACATTAAAGCAAAATTTAAAAAAATCTTTAAATAATATAAAAACCAAGTGATGTTCTATCTACTAGTAGGAGAAAAAAGGATGACTTGAGTGACTGAAATGAAGGTGTAAAGAGACAGCAGAAAAGCATTTCAAAGCCTACAGTGGTGATCAACTACTGCCTTCACATCAGCCCACCACTTAGGCTGTCTGAATGCAAAGAATATTAGGTAGGAAGAGAAGCACAGATACACACTCATCATTAATGTTTCGTGTCCTTTTGGCTGGCTTAGCAGCTAACTGCTTTCTTTTTTCAAACATTTTGTCTGGTTCCTGCATCCATTTGAACTCTTCTTTCTGCTTCTTTTGCTGCTGCAGTTTAAGTTTTCCCTTATTTTTTGTATCTGATGGGTTTTTGTTTTTATATTTTTATCATCACTATTTCTTTTATATCCATCCTCTTGACATAAGAGCATTTAGCATCAAGCAATGAACAAAGCATTATTGTTCATCATTGAATGACACTCCTTAAATTTTGAAACTTTATTAGGGGGTTATTTTGACCTCTGCAGATCTGGCAAGTGTGAGAAAGCAGTCCTCTGTCACTTGCTCCAAGTTTTAAGGCCCCGTTCTCCACCAGTCCTTCCTCTGAGACATCATTAGATTGTGTCACCAGAATGTCAATAGAACTAGGTCCATCTCGGATCAGGGCAGGCTCTGCTCCACATACTTTCCTCCCAGACAGCCACACTGAAAGGTCTCCACCATCAGGGGCATCCAGGTCATTGTGGTGGGGAGAGAACTTGGTAGGCTGCTATAAAAGTATTCTTGGCCCCTTGCATTTCTGTATGCATTTAGAAGCAATGTGATGACCTCTTTCCACCCCCCTCAAAACAAAGCAACGAAACTGGGATTTGGAATAACATTGATCGAAATATTAGCTTGGGGAAAACTGGGTTACAGTGCTGAGGTTTTTAACCATGAACATAATAAATCCCTCTAAGATCTATATTGTTTTAAATACATGCTAACCTGCAGTATTTTCTGGACATTATATCCTATGCACCATTAGCACTTTACATAAATGATCTCATGCAATCTTTGAAATAATGCTGGAAAGCAGAGTCTGGTATTATTTCACAGAAAAACTAAAGATTGGTGAGATTAAGTAGCTTGCGAAAGGCCACAGTTAATATGAAGTACAAATCCAAGCAGCCCACACAAAATCTGCACTCTTCATTATTATGAGACAGCTGTCATTTTCCTGAGCTGACAGCTGAGGGCAGGAGGGAGGGAAGGATGCAGAGGGAGGGCTTAATCAATGACTAGATGGATGGATGGATGGACAGATGGATGGATGGATGGATGGAATAATTTACTGGAAGGCAGACCTAGAGGAAGTTGCCCGAGGTTTTTTGCATGTGTTCAATAGCTACTGCTCAGCATCTGTCAACCTGAACACATAATTATTTGTCCAAATACCAACTCTCCTTCTTCTTCCATTTCAGCACTTACACCAGAAATCTAAATATAGAGCTGCCTGCCTGCTGCCTGCCCCCATCCTGAATGCACTCCAGACCAGGTGGAGCAGAGAGCAGTCCCTTTACTGGTCATGCTGAGCTCATACTCTGTAAGTCTGACCATACCATACAGATCTGGGATTTCCTAGAAACCAGGTCTGTCCCTGACCCCATAAGAAATAAGGGACCCATTTAATGACTGAGCCTCTGTCAGGCATTTGGAGAGAAAGGACATGCAGAGCCCACCCACTGGGATGGAGGGGGGCGAGCACAGCTTTTATGATCCTTTCTCTCTGTCCCTTCTAGGATGGCTATTCCATGACTTCAAGATTGTGTCCCCACCCTTCTCCTTCTTTACCAATGCCAGATCTCATGGGGTTAATTTTGAGCCCAACACTATGGCATCATCCTCCCCAGCTCCTCCCTCTGGGTCCAAGAAGCCCCGGGGCAAGATGGCTGGTAAGTGGAAAGCAGACTCCTAATTCTCCTCTTATGAGTGCAGTGCTCAGTGCTGCTGTGGGCGGGAGGATGGCCTGGCCCATGCCTGGGCTGATGGTGGGTGATTCCAGCCTTGACCACAGTCTCTGGGTGCTTTATGGTGAGTTCTAGAAGTTCTGCTGTGAAACCTGCAGTTCTTTTGGCTCACGAGCTTTTCAGATACGTTTGGCTAATTTCCCTAGCCTGGAAACTGTGGTGCTGAGTGTGTAACATTGTCTCTTAGCATCTAAGTCTTCCCCAACAATTCAGAAGGAGGATCCAAGCAGAGTGAACGTCTATCTGTTTAACAACAATCTAGGATTTCTCATCTGTTGGTTCTCAAACAGATGCCAGTCCCACCCCACGTTTGCCCCCATAATGGGTAGCCCACCTTAATCTAAACCCATTTCCCTTCAGGGCTGGGAGTGGGTTTGGGAAGCGAGGCATCCTTCCTAGCTTCCCATTGCACTACTTACAGGCTCACAGTGGTTGACTAGTCAGCCTGTGTGGAAAGTTCTGGTTAGGGCAGGCTGGGTACCAAAAAATACAGGGTCTGGAGCAGGCCAAGGTCATCTTTCCCAGTTAGTCTATAAAACAGCCAGAGTGCTACATATTCCTGGAGCCTTTAAAGATAGTGGGGAAATTTAGGCACGCCTGGAGCATGTACAAAAACAGCAGAGCAGCCGGTGCCTGGGAATGTGTTGTTTGCCGGTGCAGGGAAGATGGGCTAGAGCCCTGCTCTACCTCTGCGTCCTCCTTGGGGCCACTAGGAGGCAACATGGTAAGAATACCAGGCCCAGAAGTGTTTCTCCCCCCGCAGACTGGTTCAGGCAGGTCCTGTCGAAGAAGTCCAAGAAGATGCCTGCCTCAGCAGAAAGCATCCCCAGTGATGTGTCACAGCCGACTTCACATGATGACCCCTCACTCCTGGGTCTCAGTTCAGTCGTGTCTTCCACCCCACCACCACCATCTGAGGGTAGCAGCAGCAGCGTCAGCAGCGCCAGCAGCGCACGCTGGAGCAAGGACTATGACGTTTGTGTGTGCCACAGCGAGGAAGACCTGGTGGCCGCCCAGGAGCTGGTCTCCTACCTGGAGGGCAGCGCTGCCAGCCTGCGCTGCTTCCTGCAGCTCCGGGATGCAACCCCAGGGGGCGCCATTGTGTCAGAGCTGTGCCAGGCCCTGAGCAGCAGTCACTGTCGGGTGCTGCTCATCACCCCAGGCTTCCTCCAGGACCCGTGGTGCAAATACCAAATGCTGCAGGCCCTGAGCGAGGCCCCCGGGGCGGAAGGCCGCACCATCCCGCTGCTGGCCGGCCTCGCCAGAGCCGCCTACCCCGCCGAGCTGCGGTTCATGTACTTTGTGGACGGCAGGGGCCCAGACGGTGGTTTCCGCCAAGTCAAGGATGCTGTCATGCGTTGTAAGTTTCGGAAGGAAGGGAGCGGGGGAGGGGCTCAGTCACAACTGCCTGATCTGCTTTAGAGGGCCACTGTTGCAGTAATTCAAGGTGCCGCGTGGCAAAGACTGCTGGTTAGGCCAGTCGCTTGACCCCTCTATGCCTGGATTTTCCTCCAGGTTTAAGGAGGTTAACAGTACATACCTGGTTAAGTATAGACACTAAGTAAGTGTTCAGAACCTGGCGTGGCACATGTGAAATACTCCTAACAGGCAGGACCTAGCACCTAACCAGTGCTCAATAAATATTAGCCATTACTGTCACGCTTAATACTATTAAGTTGCTTTCACTGCTGTCAGGTTGGAAATGCTCACCAAGAGCTGGGAAAATGCTGGGAGGAGCATTGGTTTAGTAAACCTAAGTGTGCAAAATCATGAGAATCACCTACTACAAGTGACTCCAGGGGAGAGGCTTCTTATCACAGTGGCTCTGACAGTAACAAAGCAGACACAAAGCTGGAAGAGGGGGGACCTGCTGGGGGTAACAGAGATGCTAAGATTTGGGAGGGAGACAAGCCCTGTGATTCTGTTTGGTCTCTTTCAGATTTGCAGACACTCGGTTGAGGCTTTTACCACCCCAGGACTCATAAAGTCAAAGCCAAGTTGCAGACTGAGTTAGAGCCCATGCAGGGCCTTGGATTTCAGCAAGGAGCGTAAGCAAATGTGACAAAAGGCTGGCGGCTCTTCATGTGTGACCCTGGATCAGATTGCCCATCACGTTTCCATCCCCGTGGGTCCCCCAAGAAGAGCATGGGACTTCCCCAGGATGGTTATGGGGAGGCTGGGAACTCCCCTAGGAAGGTCATGAGGAAGTTGGGGACTCCCCAGGAAGACCAGGGAGGAAGCCGGAAGTTGGTGATAGCTGGTCCCGACATCAAGACGATCACCAAGGTTTGGCCTTCTACCTAAGTGGACCTATGTTCCTGCCCTGGTATCGGGGCCTGGTGGAGAGATGCACTCCTCCTGCAGGGGGTGCTCGGAGCTGCTGGGGAGACCCGGGAATCAGCATTAGCAGAAAGCAACAGCTCCCCTCCACACTCGCACTACTGCCTTCCCAGTGACATCCATCTCTTCAGACAGCTGCATGACTTGCATGCAGCACTGTACTGCAGTTTATTTTTGTTGTTATTGCATGCATGTCACTAAAGACTCAAACCTAGAAACCCTCCTGAGTGGACAGGAGAGGAGCAGCAGGGTGAAGAGGAAAGCTCAGGCTCTTCACCTGGAATCGAAAGTCCATGCAGGGATGCTTTGACACCTGGGTGCCCTGTAAGAGGCCTGGCTAGAAGGCATGCTTGTACACTTCCGGACTGAGACGATTCCAGTTTTCTTCTGGCAGATGCATGTTTACCTACATATACCATTGTTCTCAAGTTTGTCCTTGAAGGGAGTTTTTTCCTCCCCCAAGGCATACTTTTGTACCTTCTCTCATTTTCTGTACCACCATATGACATTGTTTTACAGTGTTTCGGTATTTGTATATATTGTAAAAGAGCACTGTAGTTATGATTTATTTGATTACATACAAAAAGAATAAAGAATAATATAATGTACACTCACGTACCTACCTCCCACCTAAGATCCCTATGGTGCCGTTTGCCCTTGGTTCTATCACCTCCTTTCTTCCACCAGAAGCAAGCACTCACTAGTTTGAATTTGAAATTGCTCATTCTTAGTTTTTCTCTATAAATGTATTACACATGTGCATTCCTAACAACATATTTACTTTCTCATGCTTTCATACTTTGTATAATCAGCACTGTGTTTGCATTCTGCAAATTCCTTTTCATTTTTTGGTTTACCATGTTGGCAAGATTTCACCATGCTAATGCATGTCATCTCGGTTAATCCCCTTTTATTCCACTATGTAAATATATCACTATTTAGTCACACATTCTTCTACAAGTGGCCATTTGGTTGTTCCCAATTTTTTTGCTATTAAAAACAAGGAACCTATGAACATCTTTGTGCAACTCCACAAGTAAATTTCTAAGATACAGCCTAGATGGGGAACAGCTGGGGAGTAAAAAATACACACCTTCACTTTAGGAGATTAGACCAAATTTTCTTTCAAATTATTTGTACCGATTTATGTTCCTATTACATGTGTGTAAGCGTTCTCACTTTTTCATGTTCTTGCTAACTCAAAATTATCAGATTTTAAAATGGTGGATGAACACTGGTACCTTCGTGTCATATTCTTTTTTCCCTATTTGCCACTTTTTTTTTTCCTAAAAACTATATTATATACTAGAAGGGGAAAGTTTAAGGAAATCCCATCTATCCATCATCCAGCTTCCATAATTTAATTACCAACTCAGAGCTAAGCTTCTATCAACAATAACCCCAACCATTTCCTCAGTTCCAGATGGTTTTGAAGCAAAAGGCTGGCATTATTTTATTCCTCCCCATCTAAGTATATATCGCCAAATTGTTACATAATAAAGATCAGCAACCCAAACTGGGCATCAGAAACCTGAATTTGAGCCTCAGTTCTCAAAAGACCAATGATTTTCAGCTTCGTGTTTTGTTCAATGTTTTGCTGCATCAAATACCAGTTGGTGGTTTCAAGCCACTCATATTGAACAATAAAGAGAAACATTTTCAAACATGTTCAGAAGTTTCACTTTTAATATGACAACATACCACCACCTTTTAAAATTTTATTTTTTAATATGAAAAACTTTTTACCTATTTCTTTATAGTCAGGGCATTTTGTGTCTTATTTAGGAAATCTTTCCCTACTCCAGTTATTTTCTCCTGAAAGTTTTTCACATTTACACCTTTAATCCACTCAGATGTTTTGTTTGGCTTTGTTTTTGTTGGGATTATAAGTCAGCGATGCAATTTTTTCCCCATTTGTAAATAATGACTTACTGACTAGTCCATCCTTCGCTGATTATGAAGTCGCGGCTGTCATATATTGTCAAATGCGGGTCTACTTCTAGGTTCTCCGGTCTCATATGTGTTTGTGGATCTGTGTCAGTGGCACTGGCTTTGTTACTGTGGTTTATAACAAAGCCTTGGTAACTTGTAGGTCAATCCTTCCCACTCTTCTTACTCATCAAAATCACTTTGACTTGTCTCTTTACTCTTTCATATAAATTCTTTATTCAGTCTGCCAGCTTCCAGGAAAATGCCTGTTAGTGCTTTTATGGGACTTATATTGAGCTCAACTTGGGAAAAGATTTTTTTTATTACGTTGAATTTTTCTCTCCCTTAAGATAATGGATCTCCATTTATTTATGTCTTCAAAAGTATTTCAATAAAACTTTATAAACCTTTTCCATATTGGTCAGTCACATCTTTCATTAGATTTATTTCTTAAAATTTCATGGTTTTGGTTGCCAGTGTTAAGAGGTATTTTTAAATTATGGTTTCTTGCTACTATAAGGTTTAAATTGTTTTTATGTATTACAGGATTGCAATTTACTTATTTTATTTTTTATATTTATCTGCTTAATTATTATTCTACAAGACTGCAGATTTTGGGCCTCCCTGGTGGCATAGGGGTTAAGGCCTCAGTGCTATTAGGCTATCAGCAGTCACTGTGGCACGAGTTTGATCCCCAGCCAGGGAGCTTCCAACATGGTGCAGCAGATCTCTCCTGTCTCGCCTGCTGCTCCCCTCAGCAGTGTATTTCAGTAGATCCACCTGTTCTGCTCCCCAATCTGTCTCCAGTGAATCTTCTCACCCCCTGCACCTCTGGCCTACACCCCAGTTCTTCTATGCATAAATAAATAAAATAAATATTTTTTAAGAAAAAAGACTGCAGATTTTGTTGGGTTTCCACAAAGACAATCAAATAACTTGCAAAGCAAAACAAACTTTAGTTTCTTGTCTTTCTGTGTTGCTTAGGGCTGCCAGTCAATTTATTGAAAATGACAACAGTAGCCACCTTTATCTCATTCATTTTAAAGGAAATGCGTCAAACATTCACCACTAAATATGTTATTTGTTGTAGGTTTGGGTTTGGTACTTTTTAAAAATCAAGTTGTAAGTTTCCTGCTGTTTCTAGCTGATAAAGAGTTTTACTTCACTTGAAAAGGTTTTAAATTTAACCTAAAACTTCACATCTACTGAGATGATGTGTTTTTTCCCTTTTAAATGATTAATGCAGTGGATAACATCAGACTTTCTAATGTCAAGTCAGCCTTACATTCTTGGAGTAAACTCAATTTGACCATAATGCATTATCTTTATTATAAACCTCAGGATTCAGCCTAACATCATCTTGAGAATTCTGTATCTATGCTTACATGCAGGCCTTACTTTTTCTCATGTAATCCTTTTCTGAGTGCATTACTGCTCTACAAAATAGTGGGGGAGTGGCCCTTTTCCCTACTTATTGCAATCTTAAGCTTGAAGTTAATTGCTTCTTAGTTTGATAGACTCATCTGTAATCCACTTGGACCTGGCATTTGCTTTACTGGAAGAGTTAAAACCCCAATTTCAATGCCTGAGGTAGTTGCAGAGCTATTTCAAATTTCCTTTTCTTCTAGAATCAACTTGGCACATGGGAGAGCATGGACTGGTTTCAGGGGATAGTAGGGGACATTTTCCAGTGGCCACCAACATCCAATGGATGATCTGGCTTGACTCATCTCTTATGACCCAACCACCTACCTTGACATCTGAAATAACGGGTACTCCTCCCTCGTGGAATCTGAAGATTCTACAGATAAATCAGGTGAGAGCCAGACTGGTGGTCTGATCTGGAATTAAAGGGAGACTTTCATGTCAGCACAAGCCACATGACACTACCTCCATTGGACCATGGCATGAGACTCACTGGACCTACTTTTTGAAAAATTGTGGTCAAAATACACATAACATAAAATTTGCCATCTGAACTGTTTTTAAGTGTACAGTTCAGATGATATTAAGTACATTCACACTTGTAAATTGCAACCATTACCATCACTCAGACTTCTTTTTCATCTTGCAAAACAAACTCTGTACTTTTAAATAACACTCTCTCCCACCCACTGCCCTAGCAATGACCATTTTACTTCCTGTCTCTATGAAGCTGACTCCTGGGTACTTCATATAAGTGAAATTTTACAGTCTTTTTATGACTGGCTGATTTCACTTAGCATAACACTCTCAAGGTTTATTCATGTTGTAGTCTGTGTCAGAATTTCCTTACTTCATAAGACTGAATAACATCCCATTGTATGGACAGGCCACATTTTGTTTATCTGTTCATTTCTCTGTGGACACTTGAGTTGCTGCCACCTTTTGGCTACTGTGAATAACGCTGCTATGATGTACAAATATATTTTCAAGAGGCTGTTTTCAGTTCTTTTGCTATATACCCAGGAAGTGGAATTGTTGGATCATCACTGAGCTTTCTGGAGTGTACAAAGAGAATCCTTAATCTTAATATGTATGGTTTCTTCTAGTATACACACTGCTTTCTATTAACATGTATTACCTCTATGTGTACACTTTATAATTGATCTCAAAATTAAAGGATGTAATTAAAGTTTTGGCAGGAGTTAAAAATACATAAACTCACTAAAGCATTCCAAGAAAGAATTTGAATGTAGATTTTTTTTTGGTACCCAGATGTTGACTGCTAAATATTATAGTCTGATCATGATGCTGAATAAATGTCTCTAAAAAGTTAAAAAAAAAATGTTTCAGGTAAGTTTTGAGATTTCACAAGAAGACTAAAGGGCTGATGCTTATATAGACTGACCTTTTAATACAGCAATATCCTGTCAAATTTTCTGGGATAACGGAGATGTTCTCTTCTAGGCTGTCCAAATGGTAGCTACGCCTTGCTATCAAGCATTTGAAACATGGTTGTGTGACTATGAAACGGAATTTTAAATTAAATTTAATTATAATTAAATATTACCTGAGACACTGAATGTGTCACTGAGCCTGCCACTGTTTCCAATTTGTCTGATTAACAAGTACTTCTGAAGCACATGGAAGCTTAGAAGAAGGAGGAGAGAAGTTTCACAGGCCAGAAGCTGTAGGTGGGGACAGAAATGATTAATAGGTTGTTAAACCAGCTATGGAAGATCCACATGGACAGAAACCAGAGGTGTGGACGTGGAGAACTGTCAGTCATTACGAAGAGGATCACAGTCCTTACAGATTAACCCAACCAGACCTTAGAAAGATTCCACAGCAGATAAAATTTCACTAAGGAATGAATCCACCAAAGAACACTATATTAGGCTATGCCTTGCTCTGACAAAATGCAGCTCTTGCCCTAAGTCTGTGTGCCTGTGTCTACGCAGGCATCTTTTTCCTAATAAACCTGCCCTTTTCAAATGTAGCCATTGCCTGTTTGTCTAAGCAAACATCATTTTCCTTAATAAAATTGCCATGTGCTGCTGAATGGGGACACCAATGAAATCACTCTCAGAGGAACTAAAGACCTGCACTCACTGAAGCCCCCAACCTCCAACAAAGCCAAGTGAATAGATATAGTGTTGTCAAGTTCCCTTGCACCTTCCTGTCATATCTGGATAAGTCCTTTAGTGGCTGAGACTTCCTATGAGCTCATCTTTTTTTGTAAGACACTTTTTAAAAAAATAAGTAAAATTATGACCTTATGGATACTTTAATGAGAATTATACCCATATGGGTGATGCCACTAGTGAATAAACTTTTCTCCAGTTTTGTTTCATATCCCTCCCTCTTTCCTATGCTCCATACATTTCAGTTACAAGGGCCATTCCTATTCCTGTTTCTACCAAATATCAACTTACTGCTAAGAGCTTGAGTATCTGAGATCTACTCTGCCCTGGTCTCTTCACATGTCTGGTTCTTTCTGATCATTCAAGCCTCAGCTGAAATATCACTCCCTGAGAGGCCATCTGTGACTACCTTATCTAAGGCCCTTTTTGTCCCCAAGCTCTATCATATTCCCTTTTTTTATTCTATAAATAGCACTAATCATTATCTAAAATTATCACGTTAGTTTATCTCACCCTCATCTGAATATGAATTCTATGCAAATATAGGTCTCTTCTGTTTTGTTTGGGATTGATAGTGTCTGGCATTTAGAAAACTGGCAGCTATGGATGGTAAGTGACTTCCCAAAGGTGCAGAGCGGTTTGAGTGTGTGTGTGTGTTGGGGCGGGGGGGGGGGGGGGTAGACTTGAAGACTCCCAATTCAGGGCTCTTTTGTAAAAACAAAGGTTCTCAGCTCAAATTCCCTTCCCAGTAGCAAGAAAGGCAGACCTGGGGATATGGGTAGAGGGAGGAAGAAGGAAAAGAGAGAAAGGAAGGAAATGTCTAGAAATTTTCATAAGATCAGGACCTTAGATTTCTGAACAGGTTTTGCTATTGCCACTAGTCTCCGAGGTCATTTTGTTCTAGTCTTGCATACAGTTTATAACCTCTTACGTATGTATATTCCCAGGAGTGAGTAATGTATCCAGGAAACTTGTGGGCAAACAGCGAATTTTTTTGTTGTTGTTGAAGATAATTATTCCAGATTCTAAGTTTCCTCTACTAATGCTCTCTACTTCACAGAGCAGCCTTTAATCAAACTTACATAGTCTTTTTATTTCAAAGAAGAATTTCATTTCAAGTGGCAATTATTTTTCTGGAAAGCTTTGCTCTCCTGGAGTTTTCGCCAAAGCCACCATAATTTCAAACGGTCTTGCTGATAGCAAGTCATGGGGACTGGAGATAGGGAGCTAGATAAGAGGCTGTAAATCTAATACAGGTAGCACAAGTTCACCCAATAGGGCTTTAAAAACCTGCTCCTCAATATGCTTCCCCCCCCACACCATGTTGAAAAAAAAAAGGAGGGGGGGTGAGGAGTAGAAAATACCAATGGCTTTGGCAGAAGGGAGTCACTTCTGAAGAAGTGACAGTGACAGGCTGCCAGTCCCTGGAAGTACGGGCACAAGCACTAGAGGTTGCAGTGAAATTATGTTAAAATTGTATATGCCCCCCCATAAAAAAATAAACTCTGATAAGGGAATAACATTCCTGCCGCTGATCAAGTCCTAGGTTGGCAGAGCGGGCACGTGGTCAAACTGGATACACACGTGGCAAAACGGCCCAACCCGAAGAAAAGAAAAAGGTGAGGACAATGTCTGCCCGTGTTCACTTACCTTTCTTTTTAGCGAAAAGCACTGACTCTATAAAGAAAAGAACTAAGCACGACAAAAACTTCTAAAAAATGAAAATGGGTGTAAAGTGAAAATGAGTTAAGTGCTAATAAAAAAAAATCGACCAAGAAATAAGATTAGCTCAATAGATTTGACTCAGAAACATTCCTTTCAAGCTAACGAATCAACGTAGGTATAATTCTGATTTAAATATGTGTAAACAGGGCGTCAACGCTTTCAGAGGTCGGGGGTGTCTTCCAGCTCTTCCAGCTCTGGCCACTGCAACATCATCAGCGTGGCTGTTTAGGGACTCTCTGTCTGTCTTCTTCTCTTACCTATCTTGCACCAGCCCCAACTCGTGGCTTGCCGGAACCAGGAGACCAAAGGCAGTAGCTGGAATGAAAACGCTCATCCCGGCAGTCCGACACCCCTAGCCCACCGGATAACCGCGAGCCCGACGCGGAGTACGTCGGGAGTTGTAGTCGCCGCGGCTGGGAACGGCTTGGGAGGGGCGGGGCCGCGGCTGGGTTTGCGCAGGCGCACACTTCTTGCCAGGCAGCATGGCGGACGCAGTGTCTCAGCCTAGCAAGAGAAAGCGCGAATCGGACGTCGAGAAGACGGAAGCTCCCGGCAGAGAGGACAAGGAATCAGGCGTTGGGAATGGTACCTCTGGCCCTGTGCGCTTACCTTTCTCCGGCTTTAGAGTGAAAAAAGTGCTCAGGGAGTCTGCGCGGGACAAAATCATTTTCCTACATGGAAAGGTACCATTAGGCAACTCCGGGGTGGGATGCAACGAGGAGTGAACCAATCATCGCTTTGGGGGCGAACTCCCTCCCCCCTCCCGCCCCCTCCCAGCGCTCGGCCGGAAAATACTAACTTCCTTTCTGGGGGGAGGGTAGCGGGCAGAAGGCACAGCTGGATGCGTTGGGGTCGAGGCGCATAGAGACAGTATTACCTGTAGAATGAAGTGAATTGACTCACGTAGGGCTCATTTTTCACATTCGTCCCTAACTAAAAGTAACTACTAGTAAAGTGTATTGCAGATTAAAAATCACGTGCTAAATTCCCCAGACACTCACCATTTATTCATTCAGCCTATAAAGGGGACAGTAACCCTGTCAAAGTGCTGCGGAGGCTTGCTTATTCATGCCTCTGGCAACGACACAGAGACTGCAGGAGATAGAATCCCCGCTGTACAGGGCTTCAGCCCTAGCCGAGGAGACACTTTATTGAATTGGTAATTCAATTCCACACATCTTGCTCTGACAGACCAGCACTGAGCTGCGTGCTGGGGCTGTAGAGATGAAAGTTACCTTCCCTGATCTTTGGGAGTACCGAGTATCTTTGGATAGACAGTCACAGCTGGCTCTCATACCAGTTCAGCTCTCCCGCCGGGACTGAGGAAAGACTGGAGACCATTCAAGGAACTGGTGAGGAGGCCTAGCCATGGACAAGTATTAGGGTTCCCCAGAACTCCTAGCAGGAGCTCTCACTTTTGGAAGGATGGAGGCTTACGCTACTGTGCCTCTCTGTGTGACTCTAATTTTTACAAGGTTCTGTCTGGTTTTCTTAGCCCCACCAGAAGTTCTTGCTGCAGCATCTGCTGAAGACTTTAGCCATGAGAACCTTCATACTGGGAGTTAGTCAGGACCAACTAGCTTCTGCATCAACATTGACTAGTCATGTGATTTTGGGCAAGTCACTTAATCTTTAGACCTCAGTTTCTACATTTGTAAAATGGAGAGAATTGGACAGTGAACTTGGGAGCCGAATACAGAAAATAGCAAAGAAGCTTTGCATCTTTTAGGAGAAAGATTTGAGAGCTGCCACAGGATTTGGGTTAATGAGGTGCCTTTTCTGCAAGAAAAAACCTGAGTGCATTGGCTAGCCTTCCCCAGAGAGAAGACTACAGAAGCAAATCCCAAGGGTTGAAATTTCAGAGGCCCCATGAGCTTCCCTCTCTGTTCTCCAGGCCTTACCTGTGGCTCTGCCCTAATGGTGTCTCTGCCCACAGGTGAACGAGGCCTCTGGGGATGGGGATGGAGAGGATGCCATTGTGATCCTGGAGAAGACGCCATTTCAGGTGGAACAGGTGGCCCAGCTCCTGAAGGGCAGCCCTGAGCTCCAGTTGCAGTTGTCCAATGACATCTACAGCACCTATCACCTGTTCCCTCCAAGGCAACTGAGTGGTGAGCAAGTGGTGGCTCAGGTGGCTGCATGTTGGGACAGCATGACAGTGGGAAGTCAGGGGTTGTGGTGACCACTCGGTAACTGATTTGTGAATTCTGATGCCGTAATTCTGAATGGCAGGAGGAGACTTTACCTCTCAAGAGACATTTTGCAGTATCTAAATTGGTTTTTGCTACCTAGAGAGCAGAGGCCAAGGGTGCTGCTAAATATGCAACAGAACGTAAGATGGCTCCCCACAGTAGAGAGAGTCAGTGGTGCTGAGGTTGAGAAACCCTGCTTTGGGGTAGTGTGTTTTTAGGGAGTGTGATTCATGAGCTAGAATAGTTTCATCTACTAAGTGAGTGATAATGTCAGTCATACTCAGGAAACCCTTACTATTGTACCATCATTCTAAGTATGCTATTCTCAGCATTATCATATTTAATCTTCAAAATAACCCTATTGTGCTAGAACTTCACAGGTGAGGCATCTGAGGTTTTGAAAGGTTAAGCAGCTTATCCAAGATCACACAGCCAATAGGCAGCAGAAAGACTTGAAGATCTTTCAGGAGACTGAGAACTAGTTCACCTCTCCACTTGACTGAGCAGTGTGCTGGGATGTTGCAAAGATTAGTTGCTTCCCTGAGGGAATTCGCTATCTGGTCAGGCATGTGATGAATATGATGAAAGGGTGGATTTGAGAAGGGCAGAAACTTGGAGGTTAAAAGGCAGAGATTTTTTTTTTAAAGATTTATTTGTTTATGCATACAAGAGCTGGGGTGTAGGCCAGAGGTGTATGGGGGTAGTGAAAGGATTCACCAGAGACAGAGTGGGGAGCAGAACAGGCAGATTGACTGAAGTACACTGCTGAGGGGAGCAGAGGGCGAGCAGGAAAGGACTGCTGTGCCATGTGGGAAGCTCCCTAGCCGGAGATTGAACTCGTGTTGCAGTGGCTGTTGTAAGCTTTATAGTGCTGAGACTTAACCCCTTGTGCCACTAGGGAGGCCCTTGAGATTTGCTTTTGATCGCAAATATTTCTTCCATTTTGAAGACGAGGAGGAAGAATATCACACACTGCAAGCCAGCTGTTAGATGGGCGTTTACCCTTTTTGTTGGTCAGATTTAGTGGGCAGCTTTTTTTGAAGCTTGGGGGAGACTGATTGACCTTCAGGGTTCCTTCCAGCCGGGGCATTCTGGGATCTGCTTTACAGCACATGACAGTTTTGTAATATCCTCTTTTTATTTGCCCTCCAGCATTTAAGAACAGTGTGACATTATGGATATCTTGCCATGATCTTTTTGATAGATTTAGTGTTTTCTGCACTCCCAAAAAAGGGCACTATTGTGTCCTTTGAAAATATACTTGAGTGTTTGATGTGAGACAAGCAAACCTTTCTCAACTGAAAGCCCAACAGCCTGGTCTTCTGTTGAAGGA
Source organism: Scalopus aquaticus (assembly GCA_004024925.1). Taxonomy (NCBI): domain Eukaryota; kingdom Metazoa; phylum Chordata; class Mammalia; order Eulipotyphla; family Talpidae; genus Scalopus; species Scalopus aquaticus. The sequence continues at coordinate 187,138 of PVIJ01000313.1, forward strand.
GAGCCAGATTGATTGGTGCAAGTTGATGGAAATGGACAGCTGTATTTACTTTCTTAGACCTTGACATTTAAGCAAATGCATTCCTTAACATGGGTGGCAGAAGTATGACAGAAGGAACGGTAGCCAAACACCACTTGGGGCAGCCCCAAAACTACAGTTTCCGGGGCCATTCTGCTGCCACCCCTCCCCATTATCTTCCCTAATCCCACTATCTACCCTCCCCATCTGCAGCCAAAATTCAGAAGGCTCTGCTCTGTGGATTGACCTTGTCAAATTCACAGCCTTTTCTTTTCATTTGATTTTTTTTCCCCTGGCTTCTGTAATACTTCCCACAAGTGTGGTTGCCTGCCCTGCCTTTCTATTTCTGTCATTTTTGTCTAAAATAAGCCTTGAGAGAGGCAATTGTTTATTGACTCACCCCATAGGTCTTCACCACTCAGAACTACAAATGTTTATATATCTTTTTCCCAGTCCTACCTACTCCCACTTGAGAATCTGAGATGTTAGCTCATCTTTTCCAAGGCTTAGCAGAAGTGTCAGCATGCAGACAGTGCATTGTCTTTCTATTTCCCTGCCTAAACTAGGCGTGATTTGGAAGTCATAACAGTTTGCTTCAGGGGTCAAGCCTTATCTTTCATTTCACTGTACACCCTGACCCTGGATAGCGTTCTAGACTTTTTCTGTAAAAGGCCAAAGAATAAATATTTCAGACTTTTTGAGGCACAAATGGTCTTTGTCACGTATTCTTTTCTTTTAACCCTTCAAAAATGAAAATGCCACTTTTAGCTTGCTGGATGTAGAGAGACAGACCATAGGCCAGATTTGACCTTCAGGCCATAGCTTGTCATCCTCTGTTCCAGAATTTTCCCACTCAAAGGGTGGTTAGACTCACATCATTGGTATCATCCGGGAGCTTGTTAGCAATGCAGAGTCTCAGACCCTACTCCACGCCTCAGAATCTGCATTATAGCAAATCCCCCATTTAAGTTACAGGCATGTTAAACTTTTAGAGGCACTGGTGTTTTTTTTTTTTTTTAAGATTTATTTATTTATGCATACAAGCTGGAGTACAGACCAGAGGTGCGGGGCGGCGAGAGGGTTCACCAGAGACAGAGTGGGGAGCAGAACAGGCAGATAGACGGAAACACACTGCTGAGGGGAGCAGCGGGCCAGGCAGGAGAGGTCTGCCGCACGCACCATGTGGGAATCCTCGTGCCGGGTGTCGAATTCTCATTGCCAACTCGCATTGCCGCTGCCAACAGCTCCATAGCACAGCGCTTAACCACTGTGCCACTGGGGAGGCCCGAGGCTCTGGTCTTTAAACACCTTTTCTATGTGGGTGGTGCCCACATTTATTTCTCTATCTCTGACCTCTCCAAAAACTGCCAGGTCATATTGAAAAAAACCAAAACAAAACACCTACTTGACATCTCTGTTTGGCGGTCTCACAGGTACCTCACAGGTAAAATGTGAGAATCAGATGCGCCAATGTCTTTAAAGGCACCTAGCACCTATTAAATAGTAGCTGCTGTGATTATTCTGGTGTGCTGGGCCCTGGACTTCAGAGATGAGTAAGATACAGTCTCTGCCTTCCCAGCCTTGTTTGGAGATGCTACCCCCTCAAAGTGATGAAAAGAGGGAAGTAAAATCAACAGGGTTTGGTCACTGCCTGGATGTGGGAAACAGAGATCCTTGAAAGTCAGAGCCATGTCAGACTCATTTCCAGTCCCCAGCAGCCAGACACGTATTAGATGTTCAGTAAAAGACCGCTGAAAAATGAACTGACCTGTTTTTCCCTGTGGGCAAGAATACCCCCACAACCACAAGGTGGCAGCATTGCCTACACATTCCTGGGTCAGCACCTTTGTGCTCTGTGCAGGCCCTTCTCAGTCCTGCCTCTCCAATCTCAGTCTTGGTCACCAGTTCTTAACGTGTGCGGAGGGGTCTTAAAGAGGTTCCTGCAGCCGCAGTCCTCTGAGCCCACGGGACTGTTGCCCCTTGAAGCTTTTCTACTATCTCTGACAGTTTCTCCAGACTTCTTTCCCATAGCACTGCTTGCCCAGGGAAGCCCTCAACCCCCGATTCTGAACTGCCTGCTCTCTTGATTCTTCTGGTATATCTCTAGTCATTGGCAAATTTCTTCTTCTAGCCTGAGGGTTTTGCACTCTCCTCATTTATCCCTTTCAATCCTCAGCTGACCACAAGAGACTGTTCCTGTGAGCCACTCAGCGCCCCCTCCCCATTGACGTAATTGGGAGAGTATGGGCATCGGATTAGACGCGCTGGCTAACGCTTCCCTTCATCATGGTCTGAGTGCATGTCTGCCATGTTTTAGTATATAGTGAGTTTTAGTATATAGTGCAGGGGTTAGAGCAGGCTTTGCTTGCCAGACACACCTGTGCTGGAATCCTGGCATTGTTGTTTACCAACCATGAGGACATGGGAAATTTCTGTATTCACGTAACAAACAGGACGGACCTGCTGCATGCCAAATGCTGTGCTAGATGCTAGGTATGTACCTGTGAGTACATGAGATCTTATCTCTGCTGTGGTGGGGGAGGCAGACAGCAAACAAGGAAGCAAATGTCTAAGCAACCACAAACTGGAATGGGGCTGCCCGGGCTGGGGTCCAAGGGCTCCCTGACCCCCAAGCTGAGACCTGAAGGAAGGAACCAGCTGTGCAGAGAGCTGGTGAGGGGGTGGAACAGTGTATGGGCTGAGGGAACAGATGTGTGCTGGGGGAAGAAAGAGGAACAGAGAGGAGGCCATTGTGTCAGGAGCCTGGAAGGACAGTTGGTGACTGGGGTGTGTGATCCAGAGGAAGTTGGGGGAACAGCTTCGGTTTTTGTTAGGTTAGTAGCTGGATGTACCTCAGGGTGGTTATGAAGTAAAAGTCTTACAGACTTTTAGCCTCTGTCACAGGGAGGGGGTGTATTTTTCATTGAGACCTGGTATCGGAGAATAAATATACTTGGATATAAGGGAAACAAAAGGCTCATAAAACAATACTTGGCCTTACTTTATGAGATGCTCTCTAGTATGCTCAACTTAATTCCTGTCTTATCTGTGCCCTTATTTAAAAATGCTGCCTTTAATCTCCTAAATTAATTTCCTTCCCCCTCTCATGGGTGAGGACCCATCCAGATAAGGTCTATAAAGCACTGAGCACAGAGGCTAGCATATGGTGTGTATTCAATAAGTGTTAAGTCATGTTCTGTATTTGCTTTTCTACCTTTAAAATAGACAAGCCTTAAATGGAAGACTATATGCACACTATGGGCAAGGGCCTGGCCCTGACCATGGGCAGTTTCCTGTCTTCCCCCTTGATGGTGTGGCGAGAGTGGACAGCAGCCAGATGAGCCTAGCTGCTCTGGCCCTTCAGGCAGGACCGAGGCACCGTCAGCTCCTCCTACGGTCTCCTCAGGCTTGCCTGTGGCTGCAGATGGGGCTCTTTTGTTGAGACCCATTTTCCCCTTTACCTGGGAAACGAGAGGGGTCATATTGATAGAGGTGTGGCTCAAAAATCCAGACTGTGTCTAAAAGGCCAATTGTTTTCTCTGTGTAGAAGGGTGTGAGATCCGTGGTTCAGAGGAGGAGGAGGCATCTGTACGCCAGGGAGGCCGGTGCAGGGAGCAGAGCCATCTGGGGAAGACCCAGTACTTTAGCTCCAGCAGGTTTCCCTCCCAGTCCTCTTTGCAGAGTCAAAACCTGGACCACTGGAGTCCTGAGTGAGGACTGGTTTGGGAGGAGCATTTTAAAAGCCTAGCCATTCTCCTAAGAGTTTCCCTGGTAGCGTTGTTCATGGCAGAAAAAACTAGAAACCAGATATCAACTAACGATAGCATAGATAATAAATCAAGGTGTTTTCCTGCATGGCTGCTTCTTTATGGTAGTGAAAATGAATGAACTCTGGCTCCCCATGTCAAGGAGGATGAATCTCACTGTGTAGAGCAAGAAAAGCAAGACAAAATACACACGGTGTGATTCTGATTAGATAAAGTGGAAAAACAAGCAGAACGAAGCAAAGTGCTGCTTAGGAATGCCTACACACATGGTAAAATTAAGAAGGAAAAGAAATGGTAAACCCCTAATTCAGCAAGGCACTTTTCCCTGGTGGGGTCAGGGCAAACAGGAAGTTCTGGTGATGTTTTGTTGTCTTGGACTTCATGCTTTATGTCCCAGCGTTTTGTTATTTTATTTCAGGATATTAAATGGTACTTACGTCACGTATGTATGTATATGTAAAATATGTACCTATGGGTATATACACTTCTTTTATCTGTACGATGTAGTTTCCAGGGCCTCAGAAGAAGTGAGAATACTGGGCCTCGCTGGTGGCTCAAGGGATTAAGTCTCAGCACTATGAAGCTATCCACAGCCACAAGTTCAATCCCTAACCAGGGAGCTAACCCACAAGGATCAGAAGACCTCTCCTGTCTCATCTGCTGCTTCCCTCAGCAATGTATTTCAGTCAATCTGCCTGTTCTGCTCCCCACTCTGCCTTGGCGAATCCTCTCACCATCCTTCATCTCTGGCCTACACCCCAGCTCTTGTCTGTATAAATAAATAAATCCTTAAAAAAAAAAAAGAGAAGTGGGACTAACTCCTACTTGTTACAGGACTCCACCTCATTGTCAAGTTTGGTTTCTAGTCACTGTTTCTGAAAGTCAGAGTGGTTAAGGCCTCCTTCCTCTGGGGTTGGGTACCCGTGTACTTTCATTACTGCAAACTGCCTCTGCTCTGGGGCAGAGGAAGGCAGGGCCTGGCTCAGCTCTCTCCGGGTGAGGGCAGGGGTGCCCATGCTGTGCTGGGCAAGCTCCAGGATGGTGCCAGCCCTGGCAGAACAGGGCAGTGTGGGGAAGTCCTCTGACAACTGCAGGAGAAGACCCAGTGCCAGGCTCGGTGGCCTCCCCTGTAGCACAGGCTGGCACGGCCTCGCCCCCATCCCCTTTGGTGTCTTCAGCAGCCCTCCCCTTGCAGCTGAACGGAAGGACGAGAGTTCTCTGAACAGTGACCAACAGGGAAAGCCTTGCCTGGTATTGACAAGCACCTGCGTCATCTCCCATAAGCTGCCCTGAGGCTTACAGCCAGTTGACAACACCAGAACAAGTCACATAATTGCTCTGAGATTTCTTTGCAAGATTCAATGACTACATGCCCTGCCCTGAAAGTGAGGCGTCGAGTAGCTGGCTAACCTACTCAGGGGCTTCCGTGTCATAAGAGACCAGAGAACTGTCGTAGCTCAGGATGAATGGAATGCTAGAGTTTACTTAGTAATCTGGTTCTTAACTAGGCCTATTCATCAGAAATACTTAAGAAGCTTTCTTGAATAAAGCATCTGGACCTACTGAGTCATTGGCTAGGGCTGGCATTAAAGTTCCACAACAGCATGGGCAAATAATCAACTAGCCTCTGTAGACAACAGCCTCGTGTCTCTCTGCCAGCTTTTCTGAAGTATCAAGAAAATTTCTGGGTTTAGTGCCCCTGGTGCTTTCCCCCAGACCCTTAACTGAATATTATTCTAATGCAACTGTGTCTTGATTTATCAAAATTGGACATTATCAATTCCCCATAGTAGAAGATGAAAAGATTAACCCCTTTCCTCACAGTTTCCTCTCCTGTCAATTTTTTTTTTTTAAGATTTATTTATGCATACAAGCTGGGGTGTAGGTCAGAGGTGTGGAGCAGTGAGAGGATTCACCAGAGACAGAGTGGGGAGCAGAACAGGAGGATCTATTGAAGTACACTGGAGGGGAGCAGTGGGCGAGGCAGGAGAGGTCTGCTGCACTATGTGGGAATCTCCCTGGCCGGGCATCGAACTCGCGTGGCAGTCACCGACAGCTCCACAGCACTGTGCTCAACCCATTGCGCCACCAGGGAGGCCCTCCTGCCAACTTTTTGATGTTTATGTTATTACTTCTTGGGTTTCAAAAAAGTGGCCTTTAAAATCCTGACTATTGGACATCTTTAGCCCTTATTCCATCTACCAGAGGTTTATTTGGTCGGGTGAGACTATCAGTGCCACCAGCTTTCACGTTCCACCCCCAATTGTCCCCCGACTTCTCTGTCAGCTGTACTTGGGTCCCCCAGTGCCATGGTATGTTCTGCCTGATCACAGTGAAGACTTGTGTGCTTCTCCTGACAGTTGCTTCTACGTTGACAACTGTACATTGTGTTACGCTGTTTAGCCGTGTTAGCATGTGCTGCGCGCTCAGGCCGAGTGCTGGGCTAGCATCCCCTTCCCTCTGCCCACTGCGTAATCCTATGCTGAAGTCTAGGTCAAGTGGAGTCTCTTTTCTTACATTCCAGCATTTCCTCCAAATCACACCCTTTTTAGTTTGTTTCACGCTTCAACCATTATTTAACCAGCTTTCACTTTTTTCATGAAATTTCTATTGCCTTTTTTATGTGTGTGTGGTTAAAAGAATACCGTGCTTTTTACTCTGTTTTTGAAATTACCCCATCACTCAGTTTGATAATTCATTACATGGTAGCGCCTTCCTTTCCTTCCTGGAAACTTTATTTCTAGACCGCCCTTTCCTGGGGCTCCTGCTGCGTAGCTGATACCTCAACCCCTGACTTCCTTGCGCAGCCTTCCTGGGGTAGACCCGCTATTTTCTGGAAATTATGTCTTTTTCTTTGTTTTGCTCTCTTATTTAACTGAAGTACATTCTTTCTTTTCTTTTTTTTTTAAAGATTTATTTATTTTTGCATACAAGCTGGGGTACAGGCCAGAGGCATGGGGCGGCGAGAGCGTTCACCAGAGACAGAGTGGGGAGCAGCACGGGCAGATCGAAGAAATACACTGCTGAGGGCAGCAGCGGGCGAGGCAGGAGAGGTCTGCTGCGCTATGTGGAAATCTCCCCGGCCGGCCGGGTGTCGAACTCGCATCTCGCATTGCCGACAGCTCCACAGCGCAGCGCTCAACCGCTGCGCCACCAGGGAGGCCCTGAAAGTAGTTCGTTCTTAAGTAGTTCGTCAGAAAGATACATGAGAGCTAAACTTCTGACTTTATTTCATTCTCACTTCTGATTGATGGTTTTACTGAACACAGAACTTAAATTTATTTTCCCCCAAAATGTTAAAAGCATTGTTCTGTTGACTTCAGGCATCAGTGTTGCTGATGTTCATTTGATCCTCATTTCTTTGTAGCGGACTCGTTTTCTTGTTTTTCTTTTTTTTGTTTTGCTTTGTTCGTTTCCTTCTCTGGAAGTGTATAATGTGTTCTCTTTATCGTTGGAGTTCTGAAAGTTTTTAAGACAGTTTCTCGGCTGGATTTTTTTATTTTATTATTATTACTCATGCTGGGAACTTTTGGGCCCTTTTGATCTAAAATCTTATGATCTAAAGTTTTACTATTTCTTTGAGAATTTCCTTCCTTCCATTTTCTTTATTTCCTCTTCCTGGAAACGCTCTTCATTGTTAGACTTTCCAGATTCTCCCCACGTACTGCTGCTAATATCCCACCTCCCATTCATGCATGTTCTTTCTTTGTCCAGGCTAGTAGATTGCCTTAACTTCTTCTCTTCCAGATCTTCTAGAAAAGGCTTTATTTGGCAGTCGTTTTAAATTTTCTTCCCTCTTGTTCTCTGATGATTTCATTTCCATAGCATCTTGTTCTTGCTTTACAGAGGCCAAATTGGGTTGACTTTCTCTAACATACTAATGAGAATTGTTTTGAAAATTATCTCCTGACCCTTAAATGATCTCATTTCTACTGGGATCTGGTTCTGGTTGTTTATTTTGGTCATTCTTTTTCAGGCTGCTGGTTTTCCCTTAATGTCTGGTCAATGTTAAGTTATTTGTATTTAAAAATGAAGAATCAGACTGATAGCTCAGCGACTTGTGGGTTTTGTCCCTATCCATAGGTAGGCCTGTTTTCTGCAAATGGCTTCTACCCTTTACGGGCAGCTACCCTGGGGCCGCTGCTTTGTGAGCGGGGATTGGGGATCCTTGACTGGTGGTCCTGCCTCAGTGTGTGATGCACACTCCAGAGGTTCCAAGTCCGCACAGGAGCCCCCACACTCTAGTCCGGGGTCAGCACACTATACCTTATGGGGCAGATCTGACTCACTTGTTTCTGTATGTTCTAAGGTAAGAATGGATTTTACATTCCTATGGTGTTATTATAAAAGAAAGAAAACAAAATTAAGGATATGAGAGAAGAGACTGTGTGGGCCTGCAATGCCTATGAAATATTTGCTATCAAACTTTGCCTGCCCTTGCTCCAGTCTACTGACTTAATGTCTTTGGTGGACGACCCTCCTGTCACCCGGCATTACCTGCTGCCCCTGCCATGAGGCTGCAGCCGTGGGTGGGGGCCTGTCTTCTCTAGATCGCCTTTCAGTTGACCCCATCGACTTTATTTCCCAATCTGACCTCTGTACCTGCTTGTTCAGAGTCCGGATCTTCTTCTTGGCAAGGCTGGCTGTCACCTCTGGCCATGAGGTGCTCTAGCTGCAGCTCCCTCCCGGCTGCCTCATCCCTTCGTAGGTTTCCTTCCACTTGCTGACTTCCAGAAACAAACTGCAGTCTCCCCTTCTCTACTTACTCCCAACACTTGTTCCCATCACTGTTACGGCTTTGTTCCCTTTTGTTCTTCACTACTACCTTTGCAGTGGGTTTTTGAAGTGGTCTGAGGACCACTATTAAATAGGATCGGGGGCCCTCCCACTACATCTAGATATATTGGCTGAGTTCTGCAGGTGCAGCTTAGACAGTAGAGAAGTCACCCCATTGAGGTCACATCCATATCAAGCTGGTGTCAGTGAGCCAAGACAGACACCTTGGTTTCTCACAAATTCTCATGCATATGGAGGTTCCCAGGTGCTTAGGCACAGTGGGTGGTGGTGTGACTTCTACGTGGCTAGATCCATGAGGTTATAAAACCTGCAGCCCTTTGACCAAACCTTTCTGCTTCCAGGTGTCTGGCTTACACAGTTGCTAGTGCAAATGCACTAGCAATGCACAGAGAGGTGTGAGAATGTTCACTGCAGCATCATTCGTGATAGGAAAAGAAACAACTTAAGCAACTGCAGGGGCATGAGAGGTGTCACAAGGCATGGTGTGAACCTTGTGTGCTGCGATTACGACGGAGGAAGAAAATCTGTGGACTGTCACGGGACATCTGGGGTTACACATATCCCCGTAAAGGATCATCCCGCTTTAAAAGGAAAAGACCCTTTTGTAAATATGTTCATATTTATGTAAACTCACGAAAGAAAAGCCTAGAATAATGAGTAGCCAACTACTAGTGTTTATTTCACTTAAAGATAAGCACTGGGGGCCTAGACTTCCAAATTATTTGAGACTATTTTCGTGCACGTCTTGGAAAGATAGACAATTTCTATCACCAAACAAAACAAAGAAGCAGATGAAAAGATTAGCCTGAAGTCTGGGGCCACTGGCCACTTTCTTTTTTACAATTGAATGACTCTCGTTGTATGGAGCTTATTATTTTATCAACAAGTGCTGCAAAACCCCAAGAGGTGTGGACCCCAGATTCTGGTGACTTACACCTTCCTATGGAGACATGCCTGTGAGGTGCTCATTACAAGTGTGGCTGTGGATTCGGGCCCTGCAGGCTGGTACATTGGGAGTGTGCAGAGGTGACTCCTCCCATACCTGATGACTTGGTGGCTTCCCAGGACGAACTGGACTTGGTGACAGATGGACAGGAGGGAGAAGGGGTGTTCCAGGAAAGGGACAGTGTGGCCAAGGGTGCCTGCCATCAGCTGGGCTTTGTGAACCGGGGTGAGTTTACACGATTCTCTTCACTCCTTTGGTTTTTTTCAGTTGAGACCTCCGAACAATGGCACGTTTCTATCTACTTTTCTCCCTGGTGCTTCAGAGCTCACTCAAGACCAGTGAGCCAGGGTCCCCAGGGGCTTGGAAGGACGATAGGATAACACCAAGCAGAAATTTCAAGATGGGAACTTTCTTACCGCCTGAGTAAAATTCTTGACCCAGAGTCTGGGCTCTCCCTTTCTCTTGGCTGTCCCTGTGGGTGAAGAGTCTCTGCCCCAAGCTCTCCTGTTCCTGCCTCCTCAACTCAGAGAGCCTTTGAGTGCTCCGTCCTCTCTGCACCCCCTTCTTTTCCCTTCACCAGTGAGGGAAGAGGCCTTCTTTCAGTTCTCCGTCTAGACTCGTGGCTCCTGTGGGGTTTCAAGAAGCCACTGTGTCCAGAACCTATTTAGAAACAAACAGATCCTGAGTTAATGAGATGCAGCCACCACCACAACACTGGTGTTCTCTTTCTCCCTCAGATGGGGCAAGGTCCCAGGGATCTGTGGCAGTCTTAAGACTGGAGTCAGCAGAAGAGTCATCTTACTCAGGACCATAGGGAGAGGGTGAATTTCCCACAGGGTAGCTGGTTCCACCTCAGCTCTGGGCTGGGGCTGTGGCTGCCAGCCTGGCGCCTCCGGGTTCTGTAGCCCACTCCCAAACCACACTTCTTAGTGAGTGACACCTAGAATTCTGGTCATCCTCAGCTCCTGTCGGTAGGGGATGCAGCCGTTGCTTTTCTTCTCTTTCCAAGAACACATGCAACATGGCGGTGTCCATTGCTACCTGTGCTCCTTTCAGAGCGAATCAAGGAAACACCTTCAGACTGGAAGTTGAGTAAGAAGCTATATTCTAGAACTCCTGAGTGTTCAGTCTAATGACTTGTGGTTTGGTCTGTTCAGCCCCAGGAGAGTTTCTTGCTGGGTGTGGGGAAGCGGAGGGGCTTGCAGCGCTAAGCCTAGCACTGTCACTCAGCAGCTCCATTATCTCACAGGTACCTGCTCTCTGTCCTGCTGTTCAAAGGGAACTTTGTGGAGTGCTGTGAGCCCCCATAGCCTTCCTCCCGCAGCATTTCTCTTTCATAAGGAGCTATCCTCTGTACCTTGTAACTGAAGGCAACATCTGGGCTGCATTCAGAGTGACATAATTTGCTTGTGGGCCGTTCAGTGCTGTTCATAGTCCCTCTTCCCCCTCCTGGGCCTCAGATGACTGAGGAGGGGGAGAGAGAGAGCCTGTCAGATTCAGGGTCCTGCTAAACTCAGCATCTGCCTCTCATCTGTCTCTAATAGCATCTCTCTTTCGTTGAGACAGGTAATTAGTGGTTTGGAGGTTTGCTGTGGAGTGGTCGACGCTTCCGGTAGGATCCTGACCACACCCTAACCCTGTTTATGCTTCTTCTGGAGGTCTCTTCAGGCCTCCACTGAGTGCTTCCAGTGCCCCTGCAGAGCTGGATGTTGATGCCTGCCCCTCCTGGCCTGCAGTTGGAGCGGGACCACCTCCTTTTCTGCCTCTGACCTGGCCTCTCTCGTCACCACGAGGCATGAACTGAAGGTAGCGTGGCCCTGCCAGGGACACCCCCTCCGGCCTCTCTCTGCTGCCATCTCTCAAGAGTCCTTTGATGCCACCTCATCCAGTCTGGGTCTGGCAGCTCGTCACCTGGGTGGCTGTGCTTGGCTGTGTGGAGGGGAGGTGGGGGGGTGGGCTTCACACTCTCATATCATGCTTTGCTGTTCTTTCTCCCTGGGTCTGCACATCTGGGTCAAATAAGTTGAAACTGGCTCCTATAATGAAGGGAGAGCAAAAGCCACAGACTGAGCCATAGAAATTACCTCATCCTGTAGAAGTCATCAGCAAGGGCTGGAAAGCAGTCTTGTTTGAACATGTGTATGGGAAGGAGAGCAGACTGTCTGTGGTTTGCATTTTCATGTTTCATGTGCAACAGCATATTCCTGGGGATTTGGCTAAGCCGGCGTTGGCAGAGAGCAAGAGAGGCAGCTGCTCTTTCCTCTGCTCTTTCCTCTGCGTGGCCTGCCTCCCACCGCTGAAAGCAGTTGGGCTTTCATGTCTCAGTGGGGGACGGGGGTGGATTTATTTATTGGCAAGAGCCTTTCAGGAGACCCTAAGGGTCTTGATGGGCAGGACAGAGCTGTCCAAGCCAGAGGCCTACCAGCCTGCTCATCTGAGCTGCAGAGAGCAGGAACGTGCATGCAGAACCACTGCTCAGTGGGGATGGCCATTCCCACTGCTGACATACCCCTGTGGTTCAAGAGCTGCTGCCTCAAGACCACCATGCCCCTCCTCTGGGACCCCTACCCCAGATATCCTTGCCCAGGATCTGTGTTTCTCCAATCCAGTAGGTCTGCTTTTGGAGAACATACCATAGCACAGGTTTCTTAGGAAAGGTCTGGAAGAGAGTCCCTATGGCATCGGGAAAGCAGTGTGGCATAGAGAGCCAGACTAGCCAGGTACACATCTCAGCTTCACCATTTGCCAGTTGTGTGACTTTGGACAAATTTTTTAACCTGGACCCCAGTTTTAAAGAGTGGCTTATGTTTTTGTTTTTAACATATTTGTTAGTTAAGTGATCCATATTGGTTTTAGAAAGTGTAATACCAAATTAATTAACAATTCAACAATATATATTTTTTAAAGATTTATTTATTTATACATACAAGCTGGGGTACAGGCCAGAGGCGTGGGGCGGCGAGAGGGTTCACCAGAGAGAGTGGGGAGCAAAACAGGCAGATCAGAAATACACTGCTGAGGGGAGCAGTGGGCGAGGCAGGAGAGGTCTGCTGCACCATGTGGGATTCTCCCCGGCCGGGCATCGAACTTGCATCGCATGCTGCCGACAGCTCCACAGCGCAGCGCTCAACCGCTACACCACCAGGGAGGCCCAACAATTTAACAATATTAATAAGTTAATAATTTATGAATTGTTAATGATTTAATAACTACAATTGCATATATAACTCCACCACCCAGAAATAACCTCTCAATATCTTGGGATATGTCCACTTACCATTTTAGGATAAATTTCAGACTTTTTTCTCATTATTCCCTATATATGTGCAGTTGTTCATAGACATTCTTATGAAAATAAAATGGATGAATACATACCCTAACCTATAGGCTGTATTGTGAGGACCTGCCATGTGTCCGGTGCTATTTTACATATCACACACACACACACACACACACACACACACACACACACACACACACACACACCAGTGCTGTTTTAGATCACACACCACACCACACACACATACACACACACACCCCCCGGTGCTGTTTTAGATCACACACACCACACACACCACACACACACACCCACGCACCCACCCACCCACCCAAAGCCACTGCTCTCAAAGAATGTTTGCCCTGTTGGAGGAGACAGACCATGAATAAGAAACATACTAACAGCTAGGAAGCAATATAAAGGGTTGTAAGGGGAACAAAGGACAAAGCCATGGGCTTCTGGTTAAAAAGGGCAATTTGAATGCTGACCTGCTTCCTTTAAAACCCTCACTGAGGGGCCTTCCTGGTGGTGTAGGGGTTAAAGTCTCAGCACTATCAAGCTATCACCAGCCACTGCTACATGAGTTCAATCCCCGACCAGGGATCTAACCCACATATGGCGCAGCAGACCTCTCCTATTTCGCACCTGCTCCCCTCAGCAGTGTATTTTAGTAGATCCACCTGTTCTTCTCCCCACTCTGTCTCTGATGAATCCTCTTTCTCACACACATACACACACACACACCCCACACCTCTGGCCTACACCCCAATTCTTGTTTGCAAAAATAAATAAATAAATGAACGAACAAGTTAATAAAGGGCCTCCCTGGTGGTGCAGCAGTTAAGCGCTGCACTGTGGTGTCGCAGCGGCTACGTGAGTTCGATGCTTGGTTGAGGAGATTCCCACATGGCGCGGTAGACCTCCCCTGCCTCACCTGCTGCTCCCTTCAGCAATGTATTTCCGTTGATCTAACTGTTCTGCTCCCCACTCTGTCTCTGTTGAACCCTCCCACCTCCCCACGCCTCTAGCCTGTACCCAGCTTGTATGCATAAATAAATAAATATTTAAAAAAAAAAAAAAGTAGGGCCTCCCTGGTGGCACAGTGGTTAAGCACTGCGCTTTGGAGCTGTGGGCAGCGGTGAAGCAAGTTGGACGCCCGGCCAGGGAGATTCCCACATGACGCGGCAGACTCCTTCTGCCTTGCCCGCTGTTCCCTTCAGCAGTGTGTTTCCATTGATCTGCCTGTTCTGCTCCCTGCTCTGTCTCTGGTGAACCCTCTCACTGCCCCGTGCTTCTGCCTGTACCCCAGCTTGTGTGCATAAATAAATAAATCTTTAAAAAAACCAAACAAGTAAATAAAAACCCTCACTGAAGCTGACATTAAAGGAATTACCTTAAAGAAAGATAGTCCATAAAGACTAAGGAAGAGAGAGGAGACAAACCTAGGGAGCGAGGGAGAAAGCATAACTTAGCAGATCTGAGAGTGAAACCCAGCCGCAAACCAGCAATGTGAAAACCCCTTTTCCCTTCAGACTGGTACCTGCTTCTTCCTCCCCCCAGCACATGGTCAGTCTCTGGAAAGGTTGAAACAGAGGCTCTAAAGAGTCTAGGGGTTCTACAGATTGCAGGTTCTGTTGATAGTGGGGTTCTGGTACTGAGATGCAGAGAGGTTTAGTTGGAGGTTTATTCTAATGTGGAGAGGGTAGGCAGAGGTTTATCTTCTTTCAGCTCTCCCCAGTTCTTTCCCTTCCTCACGACTCAGTGCTGTCTCCTCTGCTCACATCTCCTGTGCAGACTATGAAGATTCTGGTCAGCCCAAGAGAAAAGACTTAAATTAACTCTTAGGGGGCCCAGAGATTTACAGAGTTATACTAAGGAATGGCCTGATCACCCTAAAATGAAGCTCCAGGTGAATACACCTATGTCCACAGTGCTTCACACCAGCTTTTTAGACCTCTGTTCTTAAATATGAGTGATTGGCGGGTTAGGGAGACCAGACTTTTGAGTAAAGCCTCAGTTGAAAAAGAAAGGACAAGAAAATGGGGAGAGGAAAAAAAAAACTCAAAGGCAAGAAACTTTGCAGGGAAGAAAAATTTTCAAAAACCATTAATTTCAGAGAAAAATTAGGATATAATGAATATATAAGAACAATATATAATCAGTATGAATTTTTTGAAACAGCTCTAGGAAACTAAAGGATTAGCAGAAATTTTAAAAATTCAACAGAATAGAATATGAAGTTGAAGAAAACTTCTGTTAAAGTGAGCAGAAAGACAAAGAGGTAGAAAATGGGAGAGAAAAGAAAAAAAGAAGAGGACTCCAAAACGTTAAATATCCAAATAAGTATTCTAGAGAGAAGGGACAAAGAAAATGGGGAAGAAAATGATCAAGGAAATAACTCGATAGTTTCTCAGGACTGAAGAACAGGATTTTTGAGATTAAAGGACCCAACCAATTAATTTAGTACAGTGGACGAAAAACCCACTCCAAGGTCTCTCCCCACGATCAGGGCTTTGGAGAGATGAGCAAAAACAGGTTAGAGTGATCATCAGCCCTGCAGTCTGGAAGATCATAGAGCTATGCTTCAGATGTTTAGGGTCACTGGCCTCCTCTAACATTCTTTGGCCAAGCTCTTAATTGTGATAGTAGGATAAAGACATTTTCAGATGTTCCAAGTCTCTAGATCTCCCTTGACCATATATTTGGAAGGAACTTAGTTTGTGCTTTAGCACTATGCTTCCTCCTGGGTGGTCTCCAAACTACCAGCAGTAGCTGCACTTGGGAACATGCTAGAGATACAGATTCCTGGGCCCCACCCCAGACCTTTTGAATCACGTGGTTCTGACACACACTTAAGTTTTGAGGATAAAGACATAAACGTGAACCAGGAGACAAGGTAGCCAGCTTTAGGGAGAAGGGGAGGGGACCTCCAGATCATTATGGGGTTTGGGCTCCCAGGGCACAGCTCTGCTCAGTGGGTCAGAAGCCCCAGGAAGACACATTGCTTGTGTGCTTAATAAACCAAGATCAGACATGTAAACAGGAAAGTGGCTGTGGAGATGAATTAGTGATGAGTTTATAGAAAATTAAGCAAATAAAAATGCAATTAGTAACTAACTCTATGTACCAAAAATTTTGCTGAAAAGGAAAAATAGTCACGGGACACTATTCCGCAGTGAACAGCATTTACATCATGATAGTGTAAATGCTGACTATCGGCTTATCCAAAATTGTGATGTGGTTATATTGTGAGGGTGGGGGCTTAGGCACACCTACGCACATGTACACCCTTTTAGCAGAAGGGTGATAAGAAAGCTAAACCATGGGGCCTCCCTGGTGGTGCAGCGGGTTAAGCGCAGCGCTATGGAGCTGTCGGCAGCTGTGGCACAAGTTCCATACCCGGCTTGGGAGATTCCCACATGGCACAGAAGACCTCTCCTGCCTCGCCTGCTGCTTCCCTCAGCAGTGTATTCTGGTCGATCTGCCTGTTCTACCCCTCACTCTGTCTCTGGTGAACCCTCTCACTGCCCCACACCTCTGGCCTGCACCCCAGCTTGTATGCATAAATAAATAAATCTTTAAAAAAAAAAAAGAAAGCTAAACCGTTCTCATCCACAATGGGAAGTTAATAAGTAATAATAAAACTGGAAAGTCGAGGAGGAAGAAGATATAAAAATATTTGTCATTATGAGCTCTGAAAGTCCCTAAGCAAAGAAATGGCCAAAAGAGTTGAAGGTAGTGTACACTGAGGAGCAGAAACAAGCTTCATTTGTCTATTTAATGTATGCACAAACACACCTTGAATTAAAAAACAAACACAAAACCTGAAAAAGCATGACAGGCCAGGGAGACTTTATAAGGAGTGTCAGGGAAGGTTTTCAAGGGATGAGTTTTGAAGGCTTCAACATTGCTCAGTGCTGTTTTTTGTTTTCATGTTTGCTTGCTTGTTTGAAGAATTCCAGCAGGAGAGCAAGGAAGGTGGTTCCTTGCTGCTGCATAGCTGCAGGGAAAAGCTTCTGGGTGGGAAAGTGCCAGGGACAGCCCCTCCTAGGCAGGTACTGAGTGGGGTTGGCAGAGCGCGCCAGGCTGGTCATCAGGCCACATCTGCTGAGCTGTGGAGCTGGCGTGGTGGTGGCGCTGCGCTCAAGCCCAGCCCTGAGTTGTGGCACAGGCACCCACTTCCTCCTGTGTGAAACAGACATCACCACGCACTAGTGGTAAGAAGGGAATCTACGCACAGGGAGGGGACAGGGTTGGCACATCCGTTAGCAACTAGCACTGAGGGGGAAGGGTATTGATGCCCTTTTAAAGAATGTTTTATTTTGGAAAGAGACACATTTCAACCCTACAGGAAAATTGTAAGAATAGTATAGAGATGTCCCTTTTCAAAATCCTTCACCGAGTGTTAACATTTTGCCACATTTTCTTTTCTCCTGCCCCCCTTCTCTCTGTAGACACCTAACATTTTGTTACTATTATAATATACTGGAAAGGAAGTTGTGGGCATCATGACCCTTCCTTGCTGAGCACTTCAGTATGGGACTCCTAGGAGCCAGAGTAAAATGATCACTTTTAGGAAATTTCACATTTATACAAAACTGGTCTGTAACCTAGAGACCACTATTAAATTGCTCCAATACTGGCTGTAAGATGGCTTCCTCTCCACCACCCAGGATCCAGTCCAGTCTTCTGACCTTGAATCTGGAGGCCTCCTTTGTTCTTTCTTAACTCTGGCACTGGAGAAGAGTTACTGAGCTGTTTGTTCTGTGGATCAGCCCTGGTTTGGGACTTGCTGATAATATCTCATGATTAGAACCAGGTCATGCATCGTGGGCCAGAAAACCACGGCAGCTTCCTCAGGAGGCATTGATGTCAGCTTATTCCGTCAGGAGAGATGTTGCCTCTGGTCACTTTGTGTTTTCCCTTTGTGTTAATAGGTGGTCTATGGGGAAATGGTTTTGAGTCTGTACATGCATATCTTGTTCTCCAATACATTTTCATTTGATGGGTTGAGCATTTATTGGACTCTTAAACTCTTCATGAAGTTCATTTGCAGATCAACATCTTGATTGGCATTTAGGTAGACACCAGAGTTCACTTTTGGCCACCCCTGAGAAAATTGGCATTGAGAAGTAGATTTTTTTCCATTTGGCACTAAAATGCCCTTCCTATTTCTGAAGTCTGAAAAAGCCACATTCGTTTATTCATTTGATCAGTGAGTGAGTGTGCGCTGTTGAGCGCTGGCTACATACCAGACGCCATTCCAGGTGCTGAGGATAAAATGGTTAAAACAAAAAAAGTAGGCAAAATCCCTGTGCCCCTAGAAGGTACAGTCTAAGGGGAATCGAGCCATCTCTAGCTCTTGTCACGATGATGGAGGGAAAAGCAAGATGGTGAAGGAGACAGGTGAGTGAGGGGCGCTGCTCTGGCCAGGGGTGTTCAGGAGGTCTGAGGAGCTGACCACTGGGCAGACACCTGAAGGGGACCATGACTCAGGCAGGAGAGCCGATCTGGCAGGCAGCTGGTGTGAGGCCCAGAGGTAGGCACGGGCTGGATGGCAGTCGGTTAGGAGGTGGTTGTGGCTGGAGCAGACGCCAACAGGGAAAATGGGGGTCAGTGACGCTGGAGAGAGGGTCAAGGTGTGAGGATGAGGGAGCCAGTGCAGCAGTCTAGCTTTGAGGGGGCAGCCCCCTCTGGAAGCAATGCAGTCAGCCTCCACCTCTGATACCAAGCATCTGAGGGCCAGCCTGCCCTGCCCAGGGCTTCCAGTGGTAATCTGACAGAGTCTGGATCCCCAAGGAGTAGCTGACTCTGAGGGGTCCTGAATGCAGCAGTTGGTAGTTTGTCAGGAAAAGAAGGATGACAGGAAGTGAGCAGCTGGAAATGCCTGTTATTTTTCCCTGCTGCCGAGGGGCAGGTCAGGGGGCTGTTTCCTCAGCATCCTGGGTACCTGGGGCAGTCTCTGACCAGCCATGGCAGACGGGCCGTGCCTGCATGTCCTGCAGCTTTCTGATCTGGAACAGGCAGGGAGGCCCAGGCTGTGGGCCCAGGGCAGTGCATCCAGTGCCAGCAGGGTTAGGCCGCTGTCCAGCCTCAGCTCTGCCTTTGTCCCAGCCTTTCTCCAAAACTGAAGGAGCTCCCTTACTCACAGCTTCTCTCCCTACCACCCAGCTTGGGCAACCCAAGTAACAGTGGACACAATGGCCATAAAAGCCAGCATTGGGCCTCCCTGGTGGCGCAGCGGTTGAGCGCTGCGCTGTGGAGCTGTCGGCAGCACGCGATGCGAGTTCGACACCCGACGCCCGGCCGGAGAGAATCCCGCATGGTGTGGTGGACCTCTCCTGCCTCGCCCGCTGCTCCCCTCAGCAGTGTACTTCTGATCTGCCTGTTCTGCTCCCCACTCTGTGTCTGGTGAACCTTCTCACCACCCCACACCTCTGGCCTATACCCCAGCTTGTATGTATAAATAAATAAATCTTTAAAAAAAAAAAAAGCCAACATTGAGGAGCTCTGTGCTGTGTGGCGGGCATGTACTTTTCACAACTCTGTGAGGTGGGTCACTGCCAGGTTACACAGCTGCCAAATGCAGAGTCAGAACTTGAACCCAGGCTGATTGACACTGGGCATGTTCCTCTCCATGCAGCTGCACTGCAGGTACAATGGGCTCTTCCTGGAGTCCACCGCAAGGACCCTAAAGGTGCCATTCTGTTTGAGGCAGTCTCCTGCCTGTTGGGGTGCTTGACCTCTGACGTCTGGCCTATGACCCTGGGCTCTTAGAGAGTGGTGGGAGTGAGAAGTAAAGCCTGGTTGCTGCTGCCCAGAGGGTTATGAGGAGGCCTTTTGTGCCTCTCAGAGTCCGATCCAGAATCCCAGAAAGTGTGGTGAAATTTATTTAGCACCTCCAGTGTCTGGGCAAATGTTTTACTTTATATTAGCAACCACTCTGTCAGGCAGATTTTATGACCATCCTTTATCAGTTGAGGAAACTGAGGCTCTAAGAAGTAACTAACATGCCGAAGGGTACAGCCAGAATGGGGAGTCTTCACAGCAGATGGGTCCAGAGCTCGGTCTTCATGCCGCTTTGCCTCCTGGAGATGACGGACCAGGGCCTTCGATCCTCTCACAAGTCATGTGCTTGGGGGAGCACCTTGGTCATCACGACTGGTCTGCAGGAAGACCAAATGGGGCCTTCGGGCAGGTGTTGAAAGACCACTGACTTCATGGTCAGAAGACCTTCATTCCTGTCTGCATGTTGAGGACCTGGGAACCTCTTTCACTCACCTGTGAAATGGAGAGTAACATCACCTATCACCAAGTATGAAAGTCTAGGTTGGTGGTTCTTAGCTGGGTCTTGAGGTGTGTGGGTGAGTATGAGGATTTCCTGGACTATTAAATGTGCCTGCTGGGCTTCCCTGAGAGAGTGCCTGAGAGTCAGGGAGTCTGGCAGGACATGAGTCTTCTGAGAAACATCCAGTTGACTTTAAAACACCGTTTTCCTTTGCAGTTCTTCATTTCTAGGTGGAGCACTATGGAGGAGTGATAGCACGGTAACAACTGTAGCAGATGTTACTAGAAACAGGGAAAAGGACTTGACCCAAACTAGGTGGTGTTGGGCCAATATCCTATCCTCCAGTCTGTGAGGAAAATGCAAGAGTCCCTTCCAATGAAAACAGTGAACTCAGCCGGGGCTATTTGACCTGCCAGGGGCTATTTGGCAATGTCTGGAGACATTTTTCATTGTCGCACCCGGAGAGAGGGTACTGCTGACATCCCTTAGAATTTCATGAAACATCCTGCAATGGACAGGACAACCCCCTCAGCAAAGAATGACCCAGGTTAAAATGCAGGTGGTGCCAAATTCATTGAGAAGCCCCGGATTAAAAATAATCCCGGATGTAATATTTACTGTGTCAGACTGCATTGTTCTAACTGCTTCACAGGTATTAACTTGTTCAGTCATCCCAATCCAGCTACATAGGAGCTATTATCCTCAGCTGTCAGCCGAGGAAATAGGGGCAAAGGGAAGTTAAACTGGGCTGAGGTCAGGGCCCCGCTTGGGTGGAGAAGGGAGCAGGCGGAGACTGGACTTGAACTTGAAGAAGTTTGACACCAGAGTCTGTGCCTTTCACCACCACTGCCTTGCACTGAGAGAGACTTCCTGGCTTTAAACCAGGTTTTTAGCTTTTGGGTTCAGAAAGCTACATAGCTAGAAATTTTGTATGTGAGGAGAGTCAGAAACTTTTCATTCCTGTGCTGAGGAAACAGAGAGGGAATGGCCAGGGTTACGGTGATAAGGGGTCCAATGACCCGTGAGTACAAGCCCGTTTTCCAGATCTTGGGGATACCTCAGCTCATGCAAGTAGTGGCAAGAGGCAATTCATGGGAGCCGATCTCCTCTCCATATAACCTCTTAGTCTTTGACTCCGTTTGCTGGGAATCAAAGCTAGGGCAGTGATGCCTCCTCTCTGTGGTGCTGGTAGGGACCAGAATGTGACAGGAATGTGCAGAGTGGGCTTGGCTTTTAGTCCTGGGCTGTGTTGTGTCATTGCAGATGTCAAGACTACTGTGGTTTACCCTGCCACAGAGAAGCACCTGCAGAAGTACCTGCGCCAGGACCTCCACCTGGTCCGAGAGACGGGAGGCGATTACAAGAGCATCACCTTACCCCACCTGGAGTCCCAGAGCCTCAGCATCCAGGTGACTGGTCACTGCATCTCAGAGGGGTCCACATGGAGCGGTGTGCCCGAGACCAATGTTTCTTTCTTAAGCACCTGTTGCAATCTTACCAGGGGCCAGTACTGTTCCCCAGGTTGTGAGGATCCCACAGAACATGGGGAGCGAGGGGTGCTGCCTTCATGGAGCCCGCCTCCCCATGCAGGGGTCAAACAATGTGCAGTTACATAAGTAGTACACAGGTCATGAGGCTGAGCACTGTGAAGAGAAGTGAGTGGGTAAGTGGCGTAGAAAGTCCTGAGGTGAGGAAGTCTCACCATTTCATGGAGAATAGTCAGAGGTTTCACTGGTAAGGGAATTGACCCTGGTCTTGGGCATTGCCATGGAGGCCCTCGGGAGAATCCCAGAGCAATCCAGTCTGTTGGAAGAATTTATATTTACTCTATAATAACCCAGACCCAGTCTCAGAATAGCTGTGCTCTCCCAGGCTCTGTATGTGTAATGATTGATGCGGAAAGCCCACCCCAGTCTGGACTCTTATCTCTCTTTCCACCTACAGCAAACCAGCCTCCAGGAGTCAAGTCCCAAAGGGAAAACCTCCCCTTGGCTCATCCCCCCTTGCATTCTTTCCATAGAGGGCAGGTCCTTGGGGACGTGGTGCAGGCCCTCTTCTCTCAGGGGCTGTGTTTGGGCTTGGCAGCATCTTCTGAGTGTCTCCAGCCCGAGTACCAGATAGATGCAAAGCCATTTAGCTAAGAGAGCCTGACTTCTCCTTGGGTCCAGGCCCAGCGCCAGGCAGAGACTCTGCTTGGAATTGGCCCCGTGTGAATGCTCAGAGTTAAACATGATGGATGGGCTGTTTCCTTGCTCACTCACTGACTCTCACTGTCGCCATCTCATTATCACTCACTCTTGTCTCTGGACATTTTTTACTTACTCTCCCGAAGATTCAGGTTACACTGGTTGGGGGTGGGGGAAGTGTTATCATATGGGAAACTCTCAGTCATTTCTCCCAGGCTCAGAGGAAGCGCGGGTGTCTTGGTGTGGGGCACTGTGGGGCAAACTGCAGTTGGGAGGAGGAAGGAAAGGGGTTGACAGGTCCTGTAGGAGGATATGCAGTGACAGCTCTCTTCCCACTAGGCAAGGCCCAGCCCGGCTTTTAGCACAGTCACCCTGTGCAGGAAAGATTTGCACAAATTCCCCTGGCTCATTCTGGCTTGTTTGTTTTTGCTTTTGTTTTTCTTTCTCTAAAGTTCCAGAACTTGCTGCTTGTTAATTGGAAAGGAAATATGTCTCCATCTTCCTCTGCTGTTCAGGATTCTAAAGGGATCTTCTCAAATATTTGTTCTGGGGCACTGGGTGCACATACATGGTATTTGAGAGAGGAGGCCCTTAATACAGTTGATGCATGTCATGTGTATCCCTTCTTATGCACCATTACACAGTTTCTCTTGGGATTGGTACAATGCAAACTCCAGTACTCCACCAGGCAGACAGGACAGAGTATGGCATTCCAGCAGATGCATCTGGGGAGCTGCAAGGAGTTTGGTGTGCCAGGAGAGGTGGAGGGGACTGGGAGATCAGCCGACTGGGAAAGCAAGCAGAACCTGGGAAAGAAATGTGCACTTTCTCCGGAGACCAGGCGCTCCCAAACTTTGATCAACAGGATTGCCTGGTGAAATTTTTAAAAATACAGAACATGGTGCTGTCTTACATACTTCCTGAATTAGAGTATTCAGGAAGTGGAACTGAGAAATCTGCATTTAAAAAATATCTGTTTCTGGGGCCTCCCTGGTGGCGCAACGGTTGAGTGCTGCACTATGGAGCTGTCGGCAGTGCGCGATGCAAGTTCGACGCCCAGCCGGGGAGATTCCCACATGGTGCGGCAGACCTCTCCTGCCTCGCCCGCTGCTCCCCTCAGCAGTGTACTTCCGTCGATCTGCCTGTGCTGCTCCCCATTCTGTCTCTGGTGAACCCTCTTGCTGACCCACGCCTCTGGCCTGTACCCCAGCTTGTATGCATAAATAAATAAATCTTAAAAAAAAAACATTTAAAAAAATGCCCAGTGAAAAATGCAGTGGGGTGTCTGGATCTGGATCATTAAAAATCATCAGGCCGGAGTGTCCATTTGTCAGTCGCTAAGTTGCGGTCTCGGTGTTGGCCGGGTGGGTGCTCATGTGGTCATGTGTGACATTGCCCTTCGCTTCTGCGCCCTTTTCCTCGTCCGGACAGTGTAACTAAGAGCACCGCCCTCTCAGGGTCCTGGTGGAAATTGAGAGAGTGCCATGGACGGTATGCCTGTTCCTGTTTCCAGCACAGAGCAGGTTCCAGAATCGTGCCTGCCATTATGCATGGAGCTGAGGCGCCCCGGAGGCATGGCTGGTGGAGGGTGGCCAGAGGGGAGAGACCAGCAAGGGGGTGGGCAGAAGAGCATGAGGGTGAAGAGGGAGCACAATGACCCAAAGGAGGAAAAGGCGTCCGGAGGAAGCTGCCACTGTCAGCAGCTGCCAGAGGTCGTGTCTGGAGTGTGGCAGAAGCCGTTGGTGCCACCCACAGCCCATTGTCAGCAGGCTGGCCGGGTCTCCCGGGCTGCCTTTCAGAAGGTGTCACTCCCCATTGCGGACTCCCCTGTGATGCATGTGGATTTTGTTCCCTCATTCTCCCTTTCTTATCTGCGTTTCTGGCCAGAACTTCCATGTGGGTTCCGGGCCCTCCTGCTACCCCTGCTCTCTCAGCAGCCTTCCCCACATGACCTACAGTGTGGGCTCTGAGGCCAAACGCTGCTTGGAACTGTGTGAATGTGGGGGAACTTCCTCACATGTGCTTTTC
Organism: Scalopus aquaticus; assembly: GCA_004024925.1. Classification (NCBI taxonomy): domain Eukaryota; kingdom Metazoa; phylum Chordata; class Mammalia; order Eulipotyphla; family Talpidae; genus Scalopus; species Scalopus aquaticus. Next base: position 211,445 of record PVIJ01000313.1, read on the forward strand.
CCTTACCTGCAAAGTGGGGATCCTGAGACCATCTGCCTCATGGTTTTCTGCGAGGGCCCACCCATCAGGGTACCTAGAACAGCGCCCCCATGGATGAGACCTCTGTTACCATCCCACCTTCTGTGTGTTGCTCTCCCACCCTCAGGCTTGTTCTCCTTTGCTCTTTCCTCAGCACCCCCTCCTTGGCTGCATTCGCTTTCTCTCTTCCTCTCCCCAGTCGGTCTCATGACCTCCAGCACACCATCCCTGCGTTCAGTCATGAGGCCCTGCCCAGCACCGCCTATGTCGGAACTTTCTGAGCACCCTCCTCTGCTTTTAGGCGCCTGGCCTGTGGTGGGCGCGTCCACATGCATTTTCCCACTACACTTCTCACCACGACCATAACATAGCTGTGATCAGCCCCATTTTACAAAGGTAAAAACTGAGGCTTACCCAACCTGACAGCTCACCAGTGGCGGGGGTGGGAGAGGAGACCAGTCTGGCTGACTCCAGAGCCCACTGTTCTCCCTCTAACACCCCACGTGGCTTTCTAGGTGGAGGCAGGAGCACCTTATCTGTGGGCAAAGGACAGCACTCTGGGGACCAGCTTGTGGGCTGGGCCTCACCAGGGATCCCTAAGGAGAGTCAACATCCCCCTCCCTTCCCTTTAGTTTTTGGGGTGCTCCAGGTCAGTTTCTGGCTGGCTTGCCTCCAGCAGCACACTCCCAGGAGATTTCTGGTCAGAGAGGAAGTGCCTCTGGGAGTGACTAACATGCTGGACTATGTGCTGCTCTGACCCCAGGGCCAGACAAGGAAGCCTCCTTCGTGGTTTTGACCAAACCCCCCCACCCCCCACCCCCAGGAAACGATTTGGCCAGACTATTTTAAGGAGGGCCCTTTTGTAGAGTGGACCACAGGGACACTGGTCTGTGGGTCTTACCACAGTGGGTGCTGGAGGCCCAGATATTCCCAGGCAGGTGCCTGCTGCTTTTTCTCCATCTCAGCTAGTTGCACTTGACCTTGGCTATGCTGGCTGAGAGCCAAGGAAGGACAGCAGCGTGAATTTAGCCACTGTCCTCTCTCCCACTTTTCAGCAGGTTCTCTCTCAGATTTGAGGCAGAGAGTTCGTTGACCTGGAAGGAAGTCACATTTGCAGAGGGCATTCAGGGTCTGGGGGAAGTGGAGAAGAACTTGAGAAGTGTGTGGGTTTGAACTTTGTGAGAACAGGGGCTTTCTTATCTGCCAGCTCGCTGCTTCAGAAAAGGCCTCTGGGACCTTATTTGTAAAGTGATGTTCTTGAGACCCACACAACCCCAGGGAAGGGTCCCCTGAAAACTGTAACCAGCAGCTGATCAAAGGGGAGGGAGGCCCTGAAGCTCTGGGTTAACAGGAAAGGTCTTTGTAATTCATCTCCTGTGGCATTTCTGTTCTGCTTTGTCATGCAGGGCCCATATCAACTGTGCCTGCTGTGGCTTCTGCAAGCTAAGGTGCTAATCCCACCATTAACTGCTAATGGAGAATTCCAGCAGAATGGGAACCCCATACTCACTGACTTCTAGAACCTAAGCCTTTCCTTGCCCTAATGTACCCCTGGCTCCCTCTATGGAAGGAACTCTGGGGTCTTGAATAAAGGTCCATAAGGCTCATGGTTTCACTTCCTGAGGCCCATGAGGCCGTGACGGAGCTCCGACACAGTGCTGACAGGGAGAACCCTGAGAGCATGCCCAGCTGAGCTGAGTGGCCCCTATAGCTAACACCATTATGAGACACTGCAGTTCTCTTCTGTACCCCCAAGAGCAGCTCCTTGGGGGCAGGATAACCTGTGTGTTGATATTCTGAACTTGGTGGCCTTTTATAGCTTGGCTGTTCTTAGAGGAGCCAGAGAGCTTCCCTATCCCAAACTGGGGTGTCATCCACAGGGCGATGAGTAGATCTGTGAACCCCCTCTTTCCCTCTTTTCCAGTGGGTGTACAACATTCTGGACAAGAAGGCTGAAGCCGACCGGATTGTTTTTGAGAATCCACATCCCTCTGATGGCTTTGTCCTCATCCCCGACCTCAAGTGGAACCAGCAGCAGGTACGGGATTTCCTTGTGGGGCTCTCTGGTCTCTTGAGTACCTGTTCCAAGTTGTTTCCCCCCCGCCTGGATGCTGCTCTTATCATGTTGGCCTCTCTCTTTAAACAGATTATAATTACCTGACTCAGGGAGTTCTGAATGCTGTAATGAGAGTGCATATGTTTACGCTTTCATGCGTTACCTTAGTCCTTTCTGGCTCCCCTTCCACCCACGGTATAAAGAATGGGTCAGTATTCCCTCCATAACCACATGACCACCCCAAACCAGCCAAGAGAGCCACCTCACTTCAGGAGCACCTGGGGCCCTGGAGTGGACTATTGACATTCTCTGTCCCCCTGGATACCCACAGAGCCAGGCAGGCCTGTAGTCTCAAGCACTGGCGGGTGGCACTGTGGCGACCCACCTGGCGAGTCCCCTGCCCCAAATGAGCCATACAAGAATCATAGAAGAGTCACCCAGGCTGCCACTCAGCCTCTCGGCTCTGCATTCCCTAGCCTCACGGTGCCCCTCGCCTCTCCTGACCACCTCACAAGCAGGTTTTCATTGGGTCTGTCTACTCGCTATCCCTCCCCAGCTCCCAGTAGCCACTCTTTTCCTCTCTTTCCTCCCTTCCTGACTCTCCCACACTGGCCCACCACCAAAATCATCACTTGCTCGCCTCTGTGGGTGGCTTTTATATCCCGACTGTAACAGAAGCAGCAGGGCTCTGTGTTACTGGAAGTGCTTTTCTCACCACTTAGAACTGGGTGTGGCTCAGCCCACAGCAGCGCAGGGGCCTGGGATAGCTGAAGAAGCCAGATGAGGGATTGCTGGGTGAAAGTGGGGAGCAGACAAAGTACCCCTCCTTCCTTTCAGATCTCAATGATCCAAGCTGGTTTGCCATTGCTTGAGGGTGGGCGCTCCGGTTTCTGGTGCTCCTCGCAAGGTGCCAGGATCTCAGAGACACTGCTTTGGAGCCCAGGCCCTCCCACCTCTCGCCTTCCTGGTAGTGGCCTGCTCCTGAGGCCTTTGGGTCCTAAGCTAAGCTCACCTGAAGGGTGGTTGGTTGGGATTTGGTGACTTCTAGACCTGCTGTTCCACTCCTTTGCTGCCAAAAAGGGTGACTAAGGACCTGTGGTTTGGGGTAAAGGGGCAGGGTTTTGAGTTCACAAGTGAGTAAACATCAACTCTCTGCTACAGGAGGCTCATGGGCGGCCTGAATGTGGCTCAAAGGGTGGTAGGGAATTTGAAGGGAGTTTCCAGAAGTCATACCCTGAGTGATGATCTGTGAGGCAGGTAGGATCAAAGAAGACAACTCTCTGGTGTGGGCTGTCACGTTGGACAGAGGCTGTGAGAACGTCTGCTTCGACTCCTGCCCTAAGAAACTTATCGCACCTCAGGCGTTGAGTGAGGAGGCTGGGACCACTCTGGAGATAGTTGGGAGGCTGTGTGCCCCCCTCCTTCCCCCTGTGAACCTAGAGGTTCTGGAAGGCAGCCTGGGTCATGGGTTGTGGGGTATGAAGTAGGAGGAACTTCCAACTCATGAGGCCCTTGAAGACTGCAGAGCTTGTGCTTTGCAGGGGGTGCTGGTCTGAGAGCTGTGCTGCGGGAATAAAAGAGTGACTTGTGTGTCTCCATCCAAGAAACCCCGAGCTCACTGAGCCCCTCAGCACCGAGAACGGAAATCCGCCGTCCTTCTGACCTGGTGCTGGCAGGCGTGCCGCCTGGCCTGCCAGTGGAACTGCCTCTCTGTTCCCTTGAAGGCAGAAAGGGCTTCAGGAACCACACTGCACTGCCAGCCACATGACTGCCCTCAGGGGTTGTGAGTGGGCCAGCTGAAATGTCAGGCTCTCCTTAGAGTATAAAGGTGTGGTTGTTCTTAATCTTTGCCTAATTTGCACTTGGCTCTCGGTGGTGCTTTGTGTCAATGTCTCAGATCCTTGACTTGTGACAGAGCATGACATCCGCAGCCCCCTTCGAATCAGGCAGTGTGTCCAGAAGGGAGGCCTGCTGGTCTTTGTCCTTGCCCTTGAAGGAGGTGTGAGGAGATTGTTGTCTGGCACTTGCTTCCTCGCCTCCCTTGAATCTCCTCCCACTGCCACGTCACCCAGAAATATATCTTTATTGCCCTCAACTCAGCCCAATATTAAAGAGTCTCTGTCCGTAGTCCATCCAGCTGTCCATTGCCCATATTTATGAAATGCCTAATGTTTGCTGGACTCTGCCACCTTGGAGGTTATAAAATCCCTTCCTCAGCATTCTTTAAGTCACCTGTACATTCTCTTGTACTTGCTTAATTATTTTTGGGCATAGCTCATCCGTGCACATGGTAGAAAGGTAAATAGTACCGAGTGTGCAGTGAAGGAAGTTACTTGCCCCATATCCCTCCACTTCCCTTCCCAGAAGAGACTGTGTCTCTCCTTTCGAGAGGGTTTGCATTCTGTACGTACGAGCATGTAGATATGTGCTTATGTAGACATACGTGCACTTTCAGCTCATATAGTTTAGGGTCTTTGGCCTAAGATCTCAGACTAGGAGATTCTTCCTTCGAGTCACTCCACTGATGGAGAGAGAACTCTGCAAAGCTGCAGCCTACTAAAGAGATTGCTGAATCACCTTCTAGGGTGCCAGTCTGACACCCTCCCCTGCCCCCGTCTGGCTTTTTTTCAGATCCTTTCTCTGGGCCAGCAGCCCTCTGCTGCCTGCTGAAAATCTGGGGTCATACCTGCTATCAAAGACTAGGTTTCTCCTTCCTCCCTCACCCAGCCTGTGAGCTCACACCTGGTCCCAGGCTTCATGCTTCATTCCATGCCACTGGAGCAGAGAGGTGTGATTTAATGGCATACTTGGGATTTGTCAATAGACATCATCTAAAACAAATCTGCTATTATTTGGGAGTCCTGTGACAGTGGCACACAGAATAACTGGGGAGACACCCACAGATACATGCATACCCTCCCTCCACCCTCCCCCCACCCCCCCAGTGCAAGCAGTTTTGTTTCCTGGCTAGTGACAGAGTAAAGGTCCTGGTCACAGGCCTTGATAAGGGGGAGTCTGGAAGGGACTTGGGCAAAACAGGCTTGGATGGGCACAGCGCAGCCAACTGCTGGCAGGTTCCCTTGGGGGTCATCCACAGCAGGTCTGGGCCAGAGAGCACAGATTCAGACAGAGAAGAATGTCTGTAGCATGGAGAGACTGTGGCACAGTTGGTCACCAGGCGTCCAAATGGAAAACCTCCCAGGTTTTAAATCAGGCCCTTTGGGGATTTGATTGGTGACTCATGGTCTCCAAATGATCTCCTGGAGGAAGGTGACAGCTCAGACTACCCCTCAGAGCCCTGGTGTCTGGGGCCTGCTAGGTACATGGACACCAGCCAAGCCAGGTTGGGGTGTGCAGGGAGAGCTGGGAGGGGTTTCTGGACAAGGGGAAGAGCGCCTTTGCTCTCTGGCATAAGATCTTGTTGACTTTGGTTCTTTGCACTGTGGTGATCCCCAGGTTCAGTCTCATACTTTTTCAGGAAAGACAACAGGAAGGACTGCCTGTGAGCCCTGTGAGACAGAGGAGGGGAGAAAAAGGCCCAGCACTCTGGCGGTGCTCATTGCCAAACTGACCCTAGGCGCCTCCCCACCTACACCCACTGGCCCCCATGCCACGCCTTCCCCTGCAGACAGCTGGGCTCCTTACTCTCTGCATTACTGCCCTGTGCTTTCTTGCCTCGGAGCCTTTGCTCCTACCAGCCCCTCTCCTTGACTGTCCTTTCTTCACTCCTCTGTCTTTAAGACCTGGTTTCCCTGCCTTCTCTTCCAGGAAGCCTCCCTGGATCACCCTAGCTAGGTAGAGTCTTTCCTTCTGTGTTTTTATCACTTTATGCCTTTTGGTACTTATTTCTGTACTTTCCCGTAACTCTCCGAGAGAAGTTTGTCCTTGGCTCTTTTTTGGTGCTTCTCCCCGCTACCCCCACCCATCAGCTCTGAGAACATAAATGCTCCCAGGTGATAGTCTTTAGCAGGACAGAACAGAGGTTCTGTCCCTTCAACCGGACTCCTATCTGGACACATGGCTGCACACATGGCCCAGGGATGGGTCTCTGGGACTCATGGTGGCTGGCTCTGCAGCTCTTAAGGGTGGGTGCTCCTAGCTTCTCTGGGGTTCAGGCTTTGGCAGCTTCCCTGGCAGTGTCCCCTGCTGAGCCCGTGCTCTGGTTAACCCCTGGGTCTCTGCACAGCTCGATGACCTGTACCTGATCGCCATCTGCCATCGCCGGGGCATCAAGTCACTGCGAGACCTCACTCCAGAGCACCTGCCACTGCTCAGGAACATCCTGCGGGAGGGCCAGGTGAGTCGCTGAACCCCACAGAGCCCCAGAGAGGCCCTACTCCATTCCAGTTGGCCCCTGACCGTCTCTCTGACCCTTCCCAGAAATCTGGTGACAGGGCTTCACTAGATGCCAGGCGCCTTAGGTGCAGTCTCAAGACCCTGGTCACCTGGCCCTGCGCTGCCTCTGCTCTGCTCAGTCCCCTTCCTCCCGCAATGTCACCTTCCTCAGTGCAGCCTGTCGCTTCGCCTCCCTGCCTTTCGCCTGCGGGTCCCAGGGGCCATCCCCTCCCATCCCGGGGTGACCTGTCTTACCCGTGAGAGCCACATGTGGCAGATGTGTTTCCTGGCTAGATGGGTACCTCTTTACCCTTCCTGGGGCAGAGACCATTCTGTAGTACCCAGCACTTTGGGACACTTTCTAGCTGGGATGTGTGTTGAGTGGAATAAAATTATAGGGGTGCTGGAAGGAACCTAGGGTGAGGGAAGACGGAGAAGGATGCACACATTCTTGGGCTGTGGTCCTGGTTCTGACTTGTGACTGAAACCAGCGGAGTGACCTTGGGCAGGTCACTGCACCTCCCTTTTCTGGATTTTAGAATCTGGTGGGGTCTTTCGGGATCTCCATACTATGGGGCGGCTCTCGGCCTTTTTCCCTCTCAGAAACATTCTTAGACGACGCCCGCTGTGCCAGGCGCAGTGGTCATAGGGATGCCCACCTGGAGAAAGGCTCATTCCCTTTTGACAAGAGCTGCTCCCAGGCTCCAAGGCAAACCTGGAGGACAGGCTTGGGCTGGGTCTACTCTCTCTCAACCACCCCTGTCCTCTCCTGTATGGCTACATACAGCTCCCCATTAGTGTTCCCCCACCTGTCTTCTTTTCTTGCCTGCCACATCCCCTCACCATCTCCCTGGAGTGACTCCTTTTATCCTGAGACAGCCCCAGGATAGACTAGAGAGCCCTGTGAGCGCCAGTGCAGAATACAATGGGTTGTAATCTAAGCCCACTGAGGCCTAGTCTTCTCTTTCTTCACCTCTGACCTTCTCAGGGCTTTGCCCACAATGGAAACCAGAGTCTCCTAATTCCAAGCCTTAAAGGATCCTGAAGAGGGGGGTTGGTAGGAAAAAACCTAACCTTGGAGCTCGGTAGGGGTAGGGCCAAATAAGTGGCTTTCCTCTTCCTCCAGGAATCCAGGGAAGACTTTGTGGGTTCTTGTACCTTCGCTCATGTCCTCTCCAGGGGCAGCCCTTCCCCCATTCTGCCCTCTGTCATTTCTTCCCCCGGCTCCTTAGCTCAGCCCCATCCCCTCCTCCCTTGTTTCCAGAAGCGGCTCTGTTCTACGCTAAGAGAACAGGCTTTCTCCCATGCACTTGCTGATTTATTAAGCGCTTAGAGACCTGCAAGGGAAGGTCGCCCCATAGTCTTGGGACCCTGGGCCCATCCATCGGCCCTGAGACTCCTAGATTCCCAGCAGTGACTATTTGAAGAGGTGTTTATCCGGGTTGGGGCGGGGAACCCTGTCCAGGCCACAGTCCCCTTCCCTGCTGCTGTCACTTGCCTGGCCCTCAAGTGGAAGACAGAGCTCTGGCGTACATGGGCAGAGGGCTGTGTGCAGGTTCTTTGTTGGTGTCCACAGTATGGTGGGGGGTTAGCAAAGGAGGCGCTTCTGGCCCTGGCTGGAGCTGACCCTGCCCCACGCCTGCCCTTTCTCATCAGGAAGCCATCCTACAGCGCTACCAGGTCAAGGCCGACCGGCTCCGGGTCTACCTGCACTACCTGCCTTCCTACTACCACCTGCACGTGCACTTCACCACCCTGGGCTTCGAGGCCCCCGGCTCCGGGGTGGAGCGGGCGCACCTGCTGGCGGATGTGATCGAGAACCTGGAGCGCGACCCGGAGTACTACCAGCAGCGCACCCTCACCTTCGCCCTCAGGGCCGACGACCCCCTGCTCAGGCTCCTGCAGGAGGCCCAGAAAAGCTGAGGGCTGTGGGGAGAAGAGCAGCGATGTGTGGGTTTTGGGTGGGACTGGTGGGAGGGAGAGATGGGGCAGCTGCATTTTTAGTACCAAGTGAATTTTTTTAAATGTTTTTTGTACTGGCTTATTCCTATATGTGAATAAAACCTTGCTCGTATTCAGTGTGGATTGATGGCGTGGCCTAGGGAGGTGGGTGGTGAGGGAAAACGGTGGGTGGAGTCTGGTGGGTAGATCTTGAGAAAGGAGGAAGGTCCTGGGGTTTTCACACCTGGGCAGGTGCCAGGGGCTCCCTGAAATCTGTGACTCCCATTTTCACTGCTTCCCACTGCTGCCAAGACCCTCTTCCTCCTTCCCATTTTCCCTTTCTTCCCAGTGGTTTCCTAGGTTCACATGTCTGGGAATTCCCCCCAAAAAAACAAAGAGGAAATAATGTATACAGATTTTTGACAGCACTTCTCCATTCCTTCCTGAAGACTGAGGTCACGCCTCCCCTTGCGTATCAACTCTGTTGATAAACTTCTTGCTGACAAGGATGGAAGCTTGCCACTGCCAGCGGGAGGGTTTTAACAAGAATCAGATGATGCAAGCCTGAATGGCCTGTATTTGCCGCTGTTATTTGGTCAGCAAGTCCCTGGCCTTGAGCTTATCACCTAGGCAGGAAGACAAAACAAACTCACAGGCAGCAGCTAGAAGATCCTGTAGAAAACAGCATATCGGTGAGGGCACAGTGATTCAGTCACAGCTGCGTGCCAGCTCAGAATGTCTCAGGTTCAAGGTGTGACAGCGCCACAGGCCCCTGTTCAGAGAATTGAGGTTAGCAAAGGGCTTCAAAGTGTCTGAGGCTTATGGCCTACCAAGAGCCCTCGGGGGCTTTTCTGGGCTTGGTCACGCCCACTGCTGCTGCAGCAGAGCAGAGACAGGGGTGCGCACATCAAGGACACGCAGTTAAATACTCAGGGCACTCTTTCCAGCTCAGAGGACAGAGGGACTGCCATTGGCTGGTCAGTCCAGGCAAGAGTGCTGCTAAGTGATAAGGGGGAGCACAGAGCAGGGAGGGGTGCTTGGCTTCTGCATTCCCCTTGGCTGAGAACCAGGAGACAAGATTCGGAGTTGGGCCCCAAAAATCTTCATCAAATGTTTATTAAACCCATACTCCAGGCGCACACCACCCTAGATACTGGTAAAAGGTGGACACATGGCCAGAAACGTCTCTCCCCAGAGCTACCCTTTACCCAGTGGCGTTGGGTGACACCCGCAGCATCCCAACCCTGTGCCCTTGTAAAGGGGGGGGTGGGAGCCATGGGGGTGCTTTGCTGTGTCAATACAAAGTGGGATAATAGTGCTTTATTTGAAACTTTGACATACTGCTGGACTCTTGAGCCAGAAAAGTTCCCAGGAGCTGGGAATACAGAGATGACTAAAATATAGCACCTGCCCGCAGGCTAGCGGGGAGACAGACAAATGAGCAGTGACACGTCGGAGTATAAACAGGCAACTCACAGCAGAAGCTGCCTTGAAAACAGGGAGAGTCTGCCAGAAGGGTCACCCAGGAAGGTGGCCAGGGCGTGCTTTTGGATACCCCACAGGACAGCCTAAGTGGAATAAAGCTTTGAGGGTGACAAGCAGCAAGGGGGAGGGCTGGAGGGCGAGAGGTGTGCACTGGGGTGGGACCTGGGTGCCGCACCCAGCAATTACAGCAGAACTTGGCTGCCATCGAAGGGGACGTGGCTAGTCTTTCTTCATGTATAAGAAAAATAAGAGGGGAGGCCTGAAGAGACTCCTTGGTGAACTGTCATAAAGATAAACGAGGCTGAGAAGAATGGACAGGACACGTCACCAAGAGCCCCCCTCCTGATAGACCCCATCGTGGGAGCTGTCTCTTCTCCTTTAGAGATCAAGTTCTACCAGGGGGGGTCTCATCTGGCTTTGCACTGAGGGTCTATGATTGGAAAAAAACTAACAGGTGGTGAAACCTGAACCCAAAGGAAGATGGTAGGGAGCCTCGCAGGGGCCCAGGTCTGCTTCCCTGGAAGCAGGACTTGGCTCCTGGTCTGAGGGGCCCCAACCCTCCTTCCTCCTCACAGGTTTACTCATCTGTCCATCAAATATCACCATTCATCTGTGGGTGGGCACTACAAGGAAGGTCAATAGGATCTGTGTACCCTGGGCCCGCCACAGGTGCAGCTTGCTGGGGCAGGAAAGCTCTGGCTGAGACTGTAGAGAAGGATGGGCAGAGAGGGCTCAATTTGCTGCCTTGTAGTGCTGGGAGGCAGCGACGGGGCTGTTCCATCAGGTCAACTCGGCTTTCTGAGGGGAAAAGGGCTTGTTCTCCCAGAGCCTCGAGCTACAGGGGGATGGAGGGGTTAGACCCAGGAAACAGTCCTGCCAGCTGGAAAGGGCTCTGGAGAAGACCTTAGGGATTCAGCCTCCTGCTGTCCAGAACCGCTGCAGGCTCCAGGGACACTGCCCTTGGGAGTATTTGCATTTGCTGAGCCAACTCTGTAAGATGCACCTACTAGCCTTTGCAGGCAAGTGCAGTCGCCTGCTGTAACAAAAACTAGCTAAGCTGAACGGCCACTCCCTCTTGCCTGAACCCTGCCACTCTGGAAGAGCTGCGGGGAGGAACTGGCCAAGAAGTGGAGGGCGGGTTGCAGGGGCACATGGGCTTGGAGCACGTACAGCCGTGGGCCCCAGCTAGGGCTTTCACCTGCAGCGAAAGCAGCTTGTCTCTGCATCCTGTTTCCAGGTGTGCTCCCCTTATCACTTAGCAGAACCCTAACTCCTGCCACCCCTGAGAGGTTCCTGACAAGACCCCAAAAGCTTTAGCCCCACCTGGACTGACTAGCAAATGGCAGCCCCTCCCTGGCCGTGTTCCACATCTGTCCTCCAAGCTGGGAAGAGCGCCCTGAGTGTTTAACTGTGTGTCCCTGATGTGCGTGCCCCAGTCTCTGCTCTGCTGGAGCAACAGGCGTGTCACTGTTTCCAGATAAACCCTGGACGGCTCTGCCACTGGCAGTTCAGCCCCAGACCTGGGCTTGACGTCTCGCCGCCTGGGTTGCAGCGGGGAAGAAGTTGCAGCCGTGACTACATCATTTCATTCCCTGGCTCCTCTCAGTTTGCCCAAAAGTTTCCTCATAGAGCAAAATTGCTGAGTGTTCTGTATTTGTCAACATTCCTTCCTGAAACTGAAAAATAACATCAGGATGAGTTGGGCACTTAAGCTCCATTTTAAATTTCCCTGCTGAAAACAGATGCCCAAACTGAGAAACGAATCAAGGAGCAATTGCATACAAAGTAATATTTTTAAATGTTTCTCTTGTGATACTTCCACATTCAAAACATGTTCATTTTAAGTATAATCTTCTGAATAGGTTGGTGGAGGTCTTGCTAAGCCTTCTCAGAAATGACTAAATATTTATTCCAGACATGCATATAGTGTTAAAATGTCATTTCTTTTATAAAAAGATTTTGGTCATTAATGGCAGTTTTTAAAGTATCCTCACTAGCAAAATAAGTGTTCCCAACCCTATGCTTGTCCTATTATTATTATTGAAATGACAGATATTGGGCCTCCCTGGTGGTGCAACGGGTTAAGTCGCAACACTATGAAGCTATCCAGAGCCACTGCAGCACAAGTTCGATCCCCGGCCAGGGAGCTTCCCACATGGCGCAGCAGACCTCTCCTGTCTCGCCCACTGCTCCCCTCAGCAGTGTATTTCAGTCAATCTGCCTGTTCTGTTCCCTGCTCTGTCTCTGGTAAATCCTAATCTTCTCACCCTCCCCACAACTCTGGTCTATACCCCAGCTTGAATGCAAAAATAAATAAATCTTAAAAAAAAGAAACGATAGGGCCTCCCTGGTGGCACAACCGTTAAGCGCTGCGCTGTGAAGCTGTCGGCAGCAGCAACACGAGTCCGATGCCTGGCCACGGAGATTCCCACATGGCTCGGCAGATCTCTCCTGCCTTGCCCGCTGCTCCCTCAGCAGTGTACTTCTGATCTGCCTGTGCTGCTCCCCTCTCTGTCTCTGGTGAACCCTCTCGTCGCCCCACCCCCTGCCTCTGGCCTGTACCCCAGCTTATGTGCATAAAATAAATAAATAAATCTTTAAAAAAAAAGATAGCTTTTAAAATCTATATAGAAAAAAACCCATTAAATCTATATAAACTTGAAATTACTAAATTTTAGCACGCTAGACGTTAGGAAGTAAATCTGGACTAAATCTGCTTAAAGAGTTTCAATTCAATAAAAAGGTGTTGAAGGTCTACCTTTTTTCTTTTTTTAAAGCTAGAGTGTGGAGAGAGAACTCCTACGGAACTTACAATTTAGTGAGGAACATAGGCTTTAATTACAAAGTACAAGAGTGATGAGTGCTTTGAAAAAAGCCTGGGAGTTTACGCCAATTGAAGCGAGAGGCAGCATGATCTGAGGCTCCAGCAGCCTCTGCACCATGACAAAGTATGAGCCCAGGCCACTTGTAACACTTTTACAATAGAGCAATAAAGTGCCTATCTCAAGGGTTTTGGTGAGGGCTAAATAAGAAGATTTTTCTGGACATAGAAATTGTTTGGCAAATGTTAGATGCTATTTTCCTATTGTGAAGACCAGATAGGATGTGACCAGATATTTGGGTGAGACATTAGAAAGAATTTCCTGCTTAGACAGTGATGCAGGAGAGGCATCCACGAGACCTTAGGGCAAAAAGCAAGCCATAAACAATCTGTGGTTAATTGATCATGGCCCTAAACAGAGGTATAATGGCTGTGTGCAAAGACTTGTTGGGATGTCTTCCAACTTAAAGGTTCCTGGAATGCATTTTAGCCTTGGCCTATGGGCAGGTTTCTAAGACTGTAACAGTGATGTCCCCTGCTATTGAGAACCCTGGAAACAGATCAGCTCCATGGTCCAGCCATATAAATCTGATAAAAATAGGAGCTGAAATACCATCCTGGAGTTGCTATTTTTAAAAGTGTCTGAGATGCTGGATTGGGTTTATTTCTTCCTCAAGCAGCATCTTGCTGTTCCCTCCTCTCGGTGGGCAGGATGCTAGCGTGGCACATGCAAGGGACAGGGGCCAGAAGCCTGTGAGGCACATTTGTCAAGCAGTTCCATGCCTCCTGCCCACACCCACTGCCTGCCAGAAAGGAGCCCCTGGGCCAGGGCTTCCCAGCTCCGGAAGCATCTGCCCTCCCTCCTGTCTCCCCTCTGCTCCTGAGACCCCTCTGGTTGTCCCAGCAGACAAGTGTCCTTCACAGCAGAGCCGGAGCCAGAGAGGTAAAGGGAGGCACAGGAAATGGAATGGAGTCAGCATGACTTGGAAGGGAACTGGGACCCAGACACTGTTCCTTAGGATGTTGATCTGCTCTTGACACATAAGCCTCTGGGAGGAATAGCATCCAGGAGCCAAAGTCCTGCTTGCCCTATCACTGTTTCTTCCTGCTGGGCAACATGAAAGATCTTGCAGATGGGCCAAAGGAGTACAACAAAGTTGCAGAACTGCTTCCCTCCTGCTCTACAGATAAGGTTCCTCCGGCAGTTAGCTAAGCAGCCGGCTGGGCCAGTAAGAACCTGAAGGGGAAAGATCACAAATAAGCGTGCACTGTGGCCTAAGGAGAGGTGTCTGAACTACAGTTAGTGCTGGATACCCAGCAACCAGGTCTGGGATAAGTCGGGGGGAGGGAGCCCTCAAGACATTTATAGGTTAGAGGAGGGGTTCCAGTTGCATAATAGTAATAGCACATGCTTATATCACAAAGTATACTTTCAGAGCAAATTCATATCTGCTGCCTGATTTATACCAATAGTAGCCCTTTGAATAAGCAGTTATTTCCATTTTTTTTTTCCTAGTAAGAAAACTAAAGCTATTTAGTGGTAGAGACAGAGTGGGAAATCCGGGTCTCCAAGAGCAAAACTTGGCCTTTAGATTCTATTTTCTGGCAGTGAAGTTTGCATGGTTTATAGCTAGAATGGCAAACTCTGTTTATATTTAGTTCATCAAAGACTTAGCGAAGTTTAGAAGTGAGGCCAATTCTCAGTTCAGCTCTGCCAGACTCAGCTAGTCACTTCTGGTTGTTGGATGCTGTCTGCGAGCTAGTTTTCCTTTCTGTAAGGCAGGGAGGATATCCCCTCTTCCTCTCAACTTCCCTAGGGCAGGGACTTCGGTCATTGTGTTCTTTCTGCCTAGCTTAGTTGCAGGCTAGAACTGATATACAATACATATTTGTTGAATGAATGCTGGATGGACCATTCGAACAGAAGCGAGACATTGGTAGAATGCAGAAAAATCACCCCACCCATGCAAGGCATGATTTAAAATGGAACCTGGAAGAACTTGCAGGTTGACTCTCTTCACCCACCATGTCTCCACTTTGCTCATGCTGAGCAGTTTCCTGAGTTAGGTGTTCTCACATAAGCCCTCCAGTTTCAGCTGAAGTGAACGGTAAGCTAGTGCAACTCTGAAGCCCCTTTGTGCTGTCGTTATTCACACCTTCCAGTTAGTCACATCCTGCCCTACCCTATTCATGAACAAATGGTTGAGTCTTTATCTCTGCAGCTGGAAGGGAAGTTTCCTGGGTCCTCAGCACACAGATCAGTAAGCACTGCTCACCTATGAAAGAGTCTGGGGGTTGTCGAATGGCTTCCGGACTGCTCACCTCTAGCTAGGCAGTTCTCAGCTTTCACTGGGAATGCCTGGGCCCTGAAGGGGTTTCCCGCTGGAGACAGGATGCTTAGTGCCCTCACTGAAGAACAGAAACCTTTCTGAAGGTCAAGAGAGGGTGTACAAAAGAGGGGTGCAGAGGGAGCAGTTTTGGGGTGGCAGGTCCAGACCACGGTAGAGGAAGAGTCCAGGGCACCTGGATGCCATGCAAGGGGGCGGGGAGAGTGTGAACAAGGGCTTCCTTCTTCCGTGCCTCAGTTTCTCCAGTGAGAGAAGGACACGGTTCGCCGCCTGGGAGAGGCGAGAACTCTTTGTTGGGTGTCATTGTTCCCGGACGGGTGTGCGGAGGCTGCGCCCGGCATAGTCAACACAGCGCTCACAGGCGGCGCCCGCTGGAGCTCGACTCTTGCCCCAAGCGGCCTTCGCTTCCGCCCCTCCGCGCCTGCCGCGCTCGACCCCTCGGCGCCCCCTCGCTCCCCAGCACCGCCGCCTGCCCTGGCCCCGGGCCTCCGTGGCTTCCACACGACCCTCAGCCGGCGGCGGCCGCCCCGCCCGCGCGCGGGATCGCCCAGCCCTTCCTCCTCCCCCGCCCTTCCTCTCCAGCCCGCTGGCTCCCCGGAGTCGGCTCCCCGGCCGTGTGCGCAAGCGTGTCCGGCCCCTTCCCCGCCCCCCGCCCGGCCGGGCTCGGGCCCCCGCCTCTCTGCAGGCTGACTTGCCCGCTCCCAGGCCGGCCCCGCACCCGGGACGGGGACCCGGCTGAGCGGAGCTGCGGCGCCAGCGCCAGCACCGCGCCGCCCTCCGGTGCGCCTAGCGGATCGGGGCTGTGCGCGGAACTGTCCTGCCCCGCCCCGCTCCACCCGCGAGGGTGAGTACGCGGCGGCAGGTCCCCGTGGGGCCCGCGGGGGAGGGCGGGGAGCGCTTCGGGGTCTCAGCTGCTTGGCCCCCAGCCTCGCGCCACGAGCGGGTAGGTGGTCGGGCCGGGCACGTGGGCGCCGCGTGGATCCAGGTCCGGGTGGGGCGGGCACAGCCCCGGGCTCCCTTTTCCTGGACCGTATTTTCGCGGGAAGCCAATTCTCTTCGCTCCCTTGGAGTGAACAAACTGGACTGTCCTCTCCTCCGGAAAGTTTCTAGCCCCCAGCCCTATGCCTGGGCTAAGAGGTGTCCCCACCTTCAGCATCCTCAGAGCCATGGTGTCTCACAGTTCTACCCTCATCGAGTCCAGGAGATCAGTGGGTTGCTTTCCTAGCTGTGACAGGCTTTGCTAGTCCATTTGTGTGCAGGGGTGCAAGGTCACCAAGCAGAGCCCAAAGGTGGGGTTACTAGCCGCAGGCCGGCCATGCCCAGAACACCGGATCTAGGTTGTGTTATGAGGGTCTTAGGGCCTAGGCCCCTATGCCTCAGAGCCGCTTGGGTGGTGGGCACTGGGAAGGGATGGGGTTGATTTGAGGGTGGGGTACAGCAGGGGGCAGAACCCTGGCATTGAGCTGTCTCCTGTGGGAGCCTTTCTGGGGGCCCTGCTGGGCAGAACCTCCCAGCCTGCCCAGAGCTGCCAACATGTCTGCCATGCACTGCCCCCTCCATTCTCAGTCTCTGGGGGGAGGCTCCTGCCTGGGCCATCTGAAGCCTGCCTCATGTAAGGCTGCTGCCTGCCTTCCACAGACAGGGTCCTGAGGGCCTGGCTTGGAGGGTCCCTGTCAGGGTGTGGGGGCTGTCAGCACTGTTCGGGTGCTCATCTGTGGCTGTCTGACCTCATGACCACCCACAGCTTGGCACCCCCACAGGCTTCTCAGGAAAGCCTCTGGTTTCCACCGCTGGAGGGAGGTGCAGTGTAGAAGCCAAGTTCAGGCGAACTTGTTCTTTGGGGAGCCTTGGGAACGGGCCTGTATGAGCTGGGTTGCCATGAGAGGCATGACAGAGGAGAGACCCATGCCGCGCTCTCCTGAGCTGTGCTTTGCCACCCACCTCCTCCAGGCCTAGCCCCGGAATCTGTCAGGGAGATTCTGAGTGAGTTGCGTTGAGTGCTTTGAAAGGTGCCTGCACAGAGGAAAAGGTACGTAAGTGTTTGTCATTAGTAACGTTTCTCTCATACTCTTAGTTTCCAAAGCGGCCCCATAATTCTAGACAGGTGCCTGGAGGCGCCAGATGTTTGGGGCTTAGAAAGTAACCTGCCGGACTTTTTCTCTCCGCTGGGAACTGGTCTGGGAGCCCTGCCCCAGCCGAGAGGACCCAGGTCCTGCCCACCTGTGCCCTGCCCTTCTCCTGTCTCCATTCTCAGGGCTCTGGTTGCCCGTCTCTCAGCATCGCTGTGCTGGTGGAGAGCTTCGGCTGCCCCATAAGCCCTGTGCTCTATCAAGGAGTTAGCGCCTACACCCCCACCCCAGTCCAAGTTTATGGGGACTAGCAGAGCCACTATAAATGGATGGAGATGTTAGGACAGTAAAGTGAGAATTGCCTACTTAGACTTTGGGCTGAGGGCCCCTGGAACTTGGGAGTGAATTGCTGCTCAAAGACAATAGGGACTGCCTTCCCCAAGTGGAGGCCCAGGCTGAGGGAGCCGGGGTACCTTCTGGCTGTCTTCCCTTTCCTCTTCATCCTCCCTTACCCACTCCTCCATGCTCCATGCCCCCAGCCCTTTTAGATGATTAGGATGCAGTTTTCTGGGAGGGAGCAAGAATCTGCTCCTTTCTGCAATTGTAACAAATTCTGGAGGGAACCACCCCTTCTCCTCGCCCCTCCCCGCCCCATGCTCACCAGCAGGAGCAGAAAGACTGGACCCCCTTTCTGAGCTCCACTTAACCTGTGGTCATTCTCTAGTAGGCCTGCACTGGCCTGGCATCTACCCCAGCATTGGGTACCCGCCCAGGCCCTATCTGGGCACATTTTCTGGGTCTTTGCTCAAAGGGGCTTCACCAGTGGAGCCATGCATTGGTGCAGAGCAGCTCGAGGACTTGCTCCCTCCATCAGGGAAGGGGCCATTCCAGCTTTAAATAATACAAGACAGCTCCAGCTCTCAGGGGACCCTCCAGATCAGCTTCCCAGAATGACCCAGAGCCGGAGAGCGGGGTCCACAAATGGTGATCCAGGCAGCCACCAGAACCCAGCGAGCTGCTGGGTCCAGTGTCAGAGCGGGGGCACCCAGGAAGCTCATAGGAGCTGCTGCTCCCTCCTGATACCTCAGCTGCTTTTGGGTAGACGTTTCCCTTCAGTGAGTGGTTTAACTGTTGCTTCGCTTTCCTTTTCAAGACCCAGAACCTTGACCTGATGCTTTTGGTTAAGAGGAAATGATTTAGGCGGACGGGCAGGGTTGACTAGTTGTCACTTCTCTTCTTCTCACGCCCTCTCAGGAGGTGCTCTGTGCTTCTGCATGAGTGTTCTGGATGGGTGGCTGACCACCCTGGCCTTACCTCAGAACCACCCTGACCCTACCACAGTATAACATTGTGTGTGTGTGTGTGTGTGTGTGTGTGTGTGTGTGTGTGTGTGTGTGATGGAGGAAGTAGTCATTTGTGAAGCAGTGGTCTGTGATGTGTGGGCTCAGCAGGTGCCCTCAGATGGGTGCTCCCACACCTGCAGGTGCTATACCCTGCCCAGGGGTTATGCCGGGCTGGTTGTTTTGCAGTCTGTCAGAGCTGCAGGCTTTATTTTAGTCAGGTCCAGAGGGCCTATAGCCAGGTTACTGCACGATTTCTACCCTCCCCATCCCCATGAAGCCGCCCTGAAAATGGTGATGTGATTGCTTTAGAATCTGAAACTCTGACTTCTGACCCAGCAGGGAGGCGCTGTGTGAGTGTCCACCTGAGCTCAAATGTGAGGAAGGCCAGGTGCCAAACTCTAGTGACCGTAGTTGTCGACAGTCCCGTCTTCAGAGAACTTGAGGATTTTGCTTTCCTGGTGGGGGGTGGAGTAGCTAGGAAGAGGACAGGGGCAGTGCGTGGAGTGCTGGCCCAGCACCCCGTTGTTTCTACACTGGGCCCAAACCGTGCTCCAGGCTGCAGGTTCCAGGGGCTGCAGCATTGTGCTGGTGCCGCGGTCGGGCCTGTGTGCTCTGCCCCTGCAGCCTCTGCAGACACCGCAGGCACCTGCCCCGATAACTGAAGGGACTCAGCACATAACAGAAGTGGTTCCCAGCAAGCTTAAAAAATAAGATAGTCGACTGACTGACTTACATGGCTTCTTTTTTTTTTTTTTTTTTAATTTATACATACAAGCTGGGGTACAGGCCAGAGGCGTGGGGCGGCGAGAGGGTTCACCAGAGCCAGAGTGGGGAGCAGAAGAGGCAGACCAGAAACACACTGCTGAGGGGAGCAGCGGGCGAGGCAGGAGAGGTCTGCCGCACCATGTGGGATTCTCCCTGGCCGGGTGTCAAACTCGCGTCGCCGCTGCCGACAGCTCCACAGCGCAGCGCTTAACCTCTGCGCCACCGGGGAGGCCCTTACATGGCTTCTTATAAGCCTCACCCAGCCCTGTCGTGAAGCCCGTTTATAAATGAAGAAATGGAGTCTCGGAAAGATTAAACCACTTGGCCAAGGTCACACGCCTCGTAAGCTGCTGAGCTGGGAATCATATCTAGGCCTGTTTCCAAAACCTGCACTTTTCAGCCCAGTTCCCCGCTGCTTCCCCGTTCATCTTATCCTGTCCTATGATTGATGAAGAAGCCGAGGCTGGAAGGTGTGAAAGGTTTGCTCAAGGCCACCCTGATGGTGACAAAGGCGCAACATCAGCCCCCCTGATTCCCAGTCCAGAGCCCAGTGTGCTGCCCAAACCCCACATCTCGCCCTGCCCATCCTGGTACTCTCCCTGAGCCCAGGCGGTTTGCTTGTCAGCCTCTCTCTGTTGGGCAGGGCAGGGCTCTCCTTCCTCCCTCCCGACGTCCTCCCAGCCCCTCCCAGCCCCCACCTCTCCCCTTTCCCGCCGGTAATTGCTTCCATCTGGCCTGCCCGCGGCTCCTATTCCTTTGGCAATGTGGCTTCCCCATGCCGCCCACATGGCTGCGAGGCCTCATCCGGCGACCACAGCGACACGTGGGGCAGGGGAGGGGCCCTCTGGGGTCTGAGCATGGGAACCCGGCCACCGTGCCTGCTCTGGCGTCTGGCATCCCCAGAGTCCTGCTGGCGGAGCATCTTTGCTCCCGCTCCTCGTCCTGGTTTCAGGCTGGGAAGGCCCCACCCGCTCCTCCATCTGAGCAGGTGAGCTTCCCTCTGTCCCGTGGCCCTCTCTGCCTCTTGGAGGTTGCTCAGGTCAGGAGGAGGGGAGGAGGCCTTGTTGGAAGGGGCAGGCAGGAGGGAAGTGGGAGTGTGCGGTGGTGCACCCTGGGGACCCCTGCTCAGGGTGGTGGCGGGGACTGGAGTCAGAACACACATGGGCTGAGGGACCAGGGAACTCTGAGCAGGACCAGTTGGGGCTGACTTGTTTTCTTTGGTCCTAAACAATTGACTCAACCAGAGACAAAGCTTCCTACTTTGTCTTGATGTAAAAAAATCAACCCTGTACATTCTAACAGTGCGTTTAATGCTCCATTGACTCGCTCGCCTCAGGCTCTGCCTCAGCCGGGCAGGGAATGACGCCAGCAGGGTCCTGGGTCTGGAGACTTCTGAAGCATGCTTCTGCCGCTGCAGTGGAGGGCACATTCCCCTCGGTTGAAGACCTTCGCGCATAGACCTGAGACCTTGGCAGGGACAGTGTACAGGGGGCGGGGGCCATCTTTGTGTTGTGGACTGGATTTGTGAACTTTTAGGGTGTTTTCTTTCCTGAGAGTCTGGGGTTTGAATGTAAGCTCCAGGAACCTGTCTGTCTTGTTCACTGTTATATCTTTAATGCCTGGAATGATGTCTAACAAAAGAGTAAGTTTCAGTAAATGTTTGCTTGATGAATGGACGGAAGACAGAGGTCAAATTGTCCTCACCGAGTCGTGGCTTTGCTTCCACTGTGACAGGTGAGCTGTAGTCAGACAAGGGCCTGGCCCTACAGTGTGGGGGTATTTTCAGACACCAGAGAGGCAGCAGCAGCCCCGGGTGGGGGTGAGCAGGAGAGTGTCCCCGAAGAGGACATGCCCCTCTCCACGCAGCCAGGGCCCGTTCCCTGGTGACACCCCCTCCCCAGCCTACCTTTAGATCCTTGTAAAACTGGCCCTAACCTCACCTCCTGCCCCTGATATCAGCCCTTCTTTGGGGTCCAAGAAAGGCACCCTTGGTTGTAATCCTCTTTCAGGTGTCACCTCAGGAATGAGGACTCCAGAACAACTCCACTTTTATTCTGCATGCTGAGTTTCCACATACAATTTCATTTGAAAGTGGATCAGAGCTTTCCTGGTTTGAACTTTTTTTTTTTGAAAAGTGCCATTTGACTCAGATGGACTGTTCTCATGGTCCCATTAGCGCAATCTCTTGTCTTCACCTCCATACCGCTGCCATCACCGATCCCCCACAGGGCCTGGGTGCTGTTGGTATCACCTTCCTAAATGGCAGGTCTGTCAGCTCCCAGCTCGAGAATCTGCTCTCCAAAGCATCCCCAAAGCTCCCCAAAGCCTACCTAGCTTCTGTCCCTTCCTCCCGGACATGAGGGCTGCTAAGCTGTTGTGAACCATGTGTGAACTACAGAGGGGTGCAAGCTGAGCCCCAGCAGGTGGAGGGGAGTGTGCTGTGGGTGGTAGGTTGGGAGGAGCCCCGAGATTTGTATTCTTGGCAACAGGGCTTGCTTGGGCCCTGTCTGCCGGGGCTGGGGCACAACATGCAGCCTCCGTTTTCCTCCTCTGCGAAATGCACAATTCTTGGTTAAAGCATATCACCTCACATGCCAGGGCCTTTAACTCCTGCCATGTACTTTCTGTCCTGTCAGGCTGGGGCCCAGAGACTGAAGAGCAGTTGCCCTCTGGCCCAGGCGTGAGGGGAGGTGGTTGGGCTAGAGCTGTTCCTGGAGACATCCTTTGTCTCCTCTCTGCTCCCAGCTATGTGACCTAGGCAGGTCAGGACTTTATTGGCTTATTAACACCACATCTGTTAATTGGGGTGGGGAGGGACAGTGTCTGCCCCTTCTCACAGGGTTGAGATATATACATGAGATTAACACTTATAAAATCGGAGAGTTTGCGAACACGTCAGCAGACAGCATGCGATGGGACTCCAGGATGCCTACTGTTGTGTCCCCAGCACCTGGCACTGCCTGCGTGCAGTCGCCGCTCGTTACATGTTCCTCTCCACAATGAGGAAGCTGAGACTCAGAAAAGTACCTCGCTGCTTAGGTCACAGAGCATTGCTCCCCCGGGGCCCGAGACTACTTCCGAGAGTGCCTCTGCCCCTCCTTTTTACCCTTCTTTTCACATCTTATTCCTGTCTCTGAGGTCTTGGTATCTTTCAGCTTGTTTGTTGCCAAATCCCCATTGCTGAAGCTGAGCCCCGTGGGGTGTGGCCGACTATACCTGCAACTGGTGGGCTGGGGCTGAGTGGTCTGGGGACGCCCAGTGCTACCTGCTTCTGGGCTGCCTTCTCCGGCCGAGAGTGTCTGTCCAGAGGCTGGTTGGGAGGCTGTGTTCACTGGCTATGCGAGCCCTTCCCCGCATATGCTCGCCCTGCTCCCTGTTCTCTTCTCTCCAGCCTTTTTCTGCCTTCCTTCCCTTTTTCTCGTAGAGGTTTCCTTCCTAGTCATGCCTCTTCCTTCATAGCTTTCCCTTTGTCTCTTGGCCTGCCCCCCACCTCAGCACCTGGGTTGTCCTGACGATGTGGAGGGACTTGAGGATGGGGTAGGCACCTTGCGGAGCCATGGGGTTCAGGAGAGCTGCTGGTGATGGCAGTTCCCACATTTTAGCGTGAAAGGGCTCTCAGGCTGTTGGATCTGGTGACGCGGACATCTTACTCACGGGGTGGAACGCCCTGGTCAGCTCCCCGGGCCCTCACTCATCTCGGTGGACATCTTCCCCAGTGCAGTGTGGGTCTGCTAAACTTAAGCAGCCTATTTGTTACCTGCAGTTGTGCATTCCTGTACAAAGTTCAGAACTGCCCGATCAATCAGTCATAGCAAAACCTTACAAGGCGCCTTTCATATCAACCAAGAGCAGAAAGCTTGATCGCTCTGGGAAGGGTATGCATCACGAGGTATGACCGGGACTGCTCAGTGGGCCGAGGACCGATGTATGACAAGGGACCCCAGAGACTGATCAGTAGAATGCCTTGTTGATAAGATTAGAACCATACCCGAGGGTCTGGGGTATAGTTTTGATTACAACATTTGGTTGCCAAACAGATAAGAATTATCTGGCCAGCAGACTCATGTCCCCCCATAGCCCCTAATGACAAAAACACATTCTTTAGTTTTGCCCATTTTTTTCTCCTTGTCCTCCTAACCTCTGTAACTGATGTTGTATGATTATTCTGGAAATAAAAAGGCCAGGAACTCACTCACTGAGCAGCATCCTGCATTGTGCAGCCTGTTCTGCGACTCCCGTGTATCAGTGTGGTGTTGCCCTCACAACAGTGCAGGAGGGTGAGATCTGGTCCTAGAGCCTCAGGCCTTTCGCAATGCTGGCTGACGTTGCTGCTCTGGCCTCTGACCTCTGCCCTCTGCCCTCTGCCCTCTGCCCTCTGCCCTCTTCTCTCCAGAGGCCTGAGCTCTTTCCCCAGAGGTACCTGCTGGGATGGAGGAGGCTGGCCAGAGCAGGGAGGAGATTTCTGCTCAAACGCCTTCCAGGTGAGCACACACAGTGTGTTGTGCTTGGGCTGATGTGTGAGTTCGTGTGTGTGCTTGCATGCTGTGTGTCAGTGAGTGTGTACACGGGCTGTGAGAGAGAGGATGGGCATGCATCCGTGTGTGGACGAGAACATGGGTGCACTTGCATGGGTCTGCACTGCCCTCTGGGCCTGTCGCTGTGCAGCTCTGCTCCTGGCCCACAGCTCTCGTCTCCTGTCTTTGTGACCCTGGCTTCGCTCTGTGGCTTTGTTCTGTCTTGTGGGCCAGCTGGTTCCCTGCTGTGGCCCCACGCAGCAGTGACTGATCCCCGGCCACCCATTCAGCTGCCTGGAGGCCCTGGAGCCAGTGTTTGCCCCCATCTCCCAAAATGGGGGTGTGTGGGGGCTTCCTGCCCAGTGTCTCAACCTTGCCAAGGCGGAGGGAATGGGGAACAGCTGCGTTGGCCGATTCCGGCTCCGTATGGATTTGGTTTGACAACAAAGCTCCCTCTGTGTGTTCTCAGGCCCCTTACATAACTGAGAGTGGGGGACCGGGTTGGGGAGGCAGGCAGGAGGAGGTAGAGATGGGGACAGGGGAACACTAGGATGGGATGGCTAGAAAGGGCATGGGGACCTGGAGGCCAGGGGAGGCGAGTGAGAGAGACAGACCCCTGAGAAGGGAGCGAGAAGGGTGAGGGCGAAGTGTGTGTCTTGAGCCTATAGTTCTACCTTGCTCCCTCTGGGTAGGACAGGATCAATTTCCAGCTCTGTCCTTTTCTTGTTGATGCTGAATCTTCCTGTCCTTGAGCCCAGACTACCAACCTTGGCCCCACTGAGGAGGGGATTAGGGGGCTTGTCAGGGAATGAGGCCAGATAGGGTTCAGGGCTAGACGTGAGAGGCCTTCCTTAGCCTCACCTGAAACTGAACACTTTCCATAAAGAAGGGAATCATTTTTTCCCCTCGCACTTGGGCTTCTGTTCATTCCTCCCAGGCCTGACTCCAGAAACCCCTCTGGATACTTCTCTGTGGTACCCCTGAGTGGCAGAGTGACTGTGGCAGTGGCCTTTCCCTGTACCCTTTAGGGCTGGTCCAGGGCACCGAGCCTCAATCTGGGTCCAGAGCTCCCTCTTCAAAGGCCCATGGCCCTGGTCCCTGAGCCGCCTCAGGCCCCTTCAATAATCAACATTTTCTTCTCACCATCGCCATCCCTGCAGCTGTCCAAACAGAATGAGGAAAAAATGTTCTATTTCTAGAACAGCTGGACTGACAGGCAAAGAAGGTCAGGTGAGCTAGCCAGGCTTGGGTGTGTTCTTGGTGGGGAGGTATCATATCCCAGGGACCCTATCTTGTCAGCTTCTGGGCAGGTGAGAGCAGAGCCTTGGAAGATGCTGGGAGGATCAGCTCAGCTTGGGCCTAGACCACCTTCAAGTGGGGCCAGGCACCCGTGAGCTCAGTCTCCTGGGTTTTCGCAGTGTGTTCCTTCATTCTCTGAGTCTTCTTGGGATACCAGGCTTCCCTGGAAAGAGCCCTTGGACTTGGCTTGGTCCTGAGGGTAGTGCTGGTTCCCAGAGGGCAATGAACTAACAGGCCTATTTTCTTCCAACCTGAGAACAAGAATGGCTCCTAAAGCAGGAGGGGGAGCTGCTGGCAAGGCCCCAGATTTTCCTGGGCCTCAGCGACAGACTACCCAGGGTGTTGGCATTGGACTTCTGGCACTGCCCTCAATTAGATTTAGGGCATCTGGCTAAGGGGCATTCTCTGGGACCCTGGACCTGCAGCTCTGCAGAGAGGTGTTGTGCTGTGGCACCCTCGGTCCTTAGCCCTGGGCTGCCTGAGTCTGCTTCCTACCATGCCCTCAGGTCTGGGTGCTGGGATGACCCTGAAGTTCCTAACACCAAGAGGGCTTGAGCCCAGAAGGTCTAACTTGCAGGCAGGCAGCTGGGGAAAGGCCTAGAAGTTTCCCACATTTGTGTGTGGGTGCGCCCTGCACCCACAGTCTGTCTCATCTGGATCAGAATCAGGGCAGGTGCTGAGAGACAGGCCAGGCCAGCAGACTAGTGAGTGAGCTCTGAGGGTGCCAGCCATCGCCCTGGCCCGATCCTGTCACAGGCTGCCCAGGATAGCCCCTTCTGGGGACACCCCTATGAAGCCTACTGCCTATACCTGGTGCTCCTCCTAGGGCCTCTGCCTTGTATCTTCCTCCCTCCCCTTTGCTTTTTGCACCCCCCCTTGCCTCCAAGTACTTCTGAGTTTGACAGGACCTGGGTTTAGCTCTGCCCAGGGCCTCCCTTTACTCAACTTCAGGGGTAAGGAGATGCCCAGGGGATTAGCTTAGCCACTCCCTGCTCCTCTGGAAGCTCCTGGCTCCCTGGGTGATAGCTCCAGGGACCTGCAACATGACAAACAAACTCAGCTGGAGCTGAAGTTGAAGGAGCCCTCTGCGTTGGGCCAGAAGAGGGCAGTTGGAAGCAGCAGCAGCCAAGCAGCCCCCGCAGCCCTTGCTGCCCACCGCGGGATGGGGGAAGAGAGTGCACAGGCCGAGGGCAGCCAGCAGGCCCCAGAAGCTGTATGTAGGGGTGGGCCAGGGCGGGCAGGGAAGGGAGCAGAATCAGACATTTGCATGTGTGTGTGTAGAGAACACTGGTATTGTGCTTCCAGCCTTTGTTTGGGGGGTACACCTGTGTTTGAGCAGGGGTCCCCGTGTTTGTGCACAGAGATGCCTTTGTTGGTTATTAACGTGGGAGGGTCTGAGCAGCCAGAGCAAGGTTGACCTGAAAAAAGGCTCAGAGTGTCTTCCCTCTGCCTGTTCGCTGTGGGGTGCGATTGGGGTTGCATGGTGCTCAGAGGTTCTGCACCTTCTCAGCAGCGCCTGTGCTGTCCCCCACCTGCATGTTCCCCTGTTCTTGGAGGAGCGTGGTGCTCACGTGAAACCACCTCAAAAGGCCTCTGACGGGGTTGCCAGGGCACAGGCTGCTGCAGGACATGAAAGTCTTTATTTTCTTCTCCACTTGTTTCACTTCTCTTCTAGGGAGCTCTCCAGGGTGCCATGCACCCCTCCAACAGCTGGCACAACACTGTACTTTGCCCAGCGCCACCCCAGCTCCTCTGGCCCTAGTAGGCATTCAGGAACTGACCTCCCCTTTCGCTGCCCTGGAACCACCCTGTTCCAGAGCCACTGTGGAGGCCGGTTTGTCCCCCCTGATGCTGACAGATGATCTGGTGGGAGAAGGAGGGAGGTTTAAGTCCTGCAGAAGTAGGGGCCAAAGGAGAGAGGTTGGGCCTCCCTGGTGGCCCAGGCTCAGCGCTATCACCGCAATGGCCTGAGTTTGATCCCCAGCCAGGGAACTCTCCACATGGTGCAGCAGACCTCCCACTGCTCCCCTTAGCAGTGTACTTCAATAAATCCCCCTGTTCTGCTCCCCACTCTGTCTCTGGTGAATCCTCTCACCCCCAGAACCTCTGGCCTATACCCCAGATCTTCTATGCAAAAATAAATAAAAAACGAAAACAAAGGAGAGAGGTTTCTGTGCCTGAACCCCTGCTGCTCCTTTTGCTGCGCTTCCTCACCAGGCTGAGAGGCACCACTCCTGGGCAGAGCTGGGTGTGTGTACCCTGTAGGCGTCCTAGGGCGAACCCTGCCCTGCACTGTCCCTGCTCGGGGAGGCTGGCGGTGCCTGCTCTAGAGAGGCACATTAGCTTGCAGAGGGGATATCAGTCCGGAAATAAGGTACGACTCAATGAAGGGCATACTGCCCGGAGCTGCTGTGGAAAGAGGGTGCTGCTTGGGAGAGGGGACACGACTCTGCCCTGGCTGAGGACCTGTGGTCAGTTCCCACTGGAAGCGCTGTCAGGTGGAGCTGATTAGGGGTCTGGCACCATATTGGGGGTTGCTGCACCACAAAAGAGTGCCTTCTCTAGGAAAGCCTCCTTCCTCTCCCTCACCCCATGCTCCTCCCTGCCCCAGCAACACTTTTGCCCAAGTCCGGCCAGTACATGGGAGCTGTCTTTAACGCAGGGCAGTCTAGGTGTCTGTGTCCCCCCCTCTGTCCCCGGGGAGCTGCATGCCCAGTGCCTGTGCACTGCACCCAGCGTCAGGAAGACAAGTGAGTGTGGTGTTGGGGTGGGTGTAGGCAGGAGCTATGTTTTCTAGATCCTTCCCTTTGCTGGGGTGGGCAGACCTTGAGTGGAGAGGGGCTGTCACGTGATCAGGGGGCAAAGGAGCCCCACACCCCAAGTCACTTTCCATTGCCAGGGGCTTTAGAAGTCCAGTTTGCCCTGGACTGAGGTTGTGGGTTTTCAATCCCAGGGTGTGCTTTGGGGTTCACACCCCTCCCAGAACTTGGCTCATGCCATCCCGTCGCCCCATGTCAAAGCTGAGGAACCTGGGGCTCTAAGACGGTAGGACTTTGTCAGGGTTCCTTACCCCACACCCAAAGAGTGCAGAGGGAGCCCACACAGCTCCCCCGAACGCAGGGGTGCAGAGGGTAGGGCTTCTGAGCATTTGCAGCCACTAGAGTTCTGTATTCCCGACTCCACCACCTCTACCCTTGTGGCCCTTCGTTTCTCTGTCTGCCTCAGTTTCCTCTTCTGTCAGTCAGCGTGAGAGAGCACTGCCTCACAGTGTTTGAGAATAAATGAGATCCTGCGCTGTAGCCTGGGAACAGCAAGAAGGATCTTAACAAGTGAATTCGGTGTTGCTGTTCTGGCTGTTAGTCTTCTCCAGTGACTTCTCCTGGGATCTTGATAAAGTCCAAGCCCCTGTGGTGGCCTGTGAACCCTGTCCACCACCTTCCCATTGGCCTCCTGGCTCTGCTGTGGGCCCCCCTCCTTGCTGTCTCCAATCCTGTCCTTGTTTCTGTTCTTCACACAGAATAAGACTCAGGGTCTTATTTTTTTTTTAAGCCTCAGGGTCTTAGCTCTTTACAGTCTGGAACCTTCAAGCAAGGAGCCATCACCATCCTTGTATGACATCTTTTCATTTAGGCCCAAGTTCAAAATCCAGCTCCTCAGAGACCCTGCTGGCTCTCTCTGGTCATAGGAGCTGTCCCATCCCCTTTGCATCACCGCCCTGTTTTAGTGGCCTCACAGTTACAGTCATCTGTCACCTGTCTCACCATCTGTACTCTAGGAACCTGTTACCTTGTTTATAGGCTAGTACAGTGCCTGAAGTGCTGCCTGCACACAGTAGGTCCACAGTCAGCTCTTGTTTCACTGTACTGCCTAGCCTCACCATATCCCGGGAGGTCTTGGGATACCAGCCTGTCTTGGCACAGGGCTGTTCTTCCAGATAAGCCCTTCTGGGAAACAAACAGGAAAGAGGGGTGACCCACACAGGGTTAGTCCTTGGGGTGATGTCACTTCGAACAATGTCTCGCTGTCCTAGGTTTAGGGAGAGGTTGTCAACAGACCAAAGGCAGCAGGAGTCAATTATGCAGAAACCACACCTGCCACTAACAAGGGGATCATTGTGCGTTCATAGGAAATGATACACAAAAAGGCAAACAAGGACAGGTAGGCTGTGCCAGCTTCTCCAAAGGCATCCCCCAGGAACCCACCATCTGTGCACACCCAGACTTTTGTATTGGGATCCTTTTAACTTCATGAGGCGAGGAGAGGGGGATTAAATTTTCTGCTCTAAGTGTTGTTGCTGCTTGCCCTTATAGAACTTTTAGGTAAAGTGGAATAAATGACCCCTGCAGTGGACAAAGTCCTGCATTGACAAGCAGAGGGAGGGCTAGTTTTCAGCCCCCTCACCCCCAGGCCTGGCTGTACACCCATTGGCTTGCCCCAGCCACTCCCCATCCACAGAGTGGGACACAGGGGGAACAAGAAGAATACATGGTCACTGGCTCTGGGAGAGGGCCAGGTGATGCATGCTGGGAGCTGGGCCCAGCCGCTTCGCTTCTCCATGGTAGTGACCCCAAGAGCTGCTCTCACCAGCATGTCTACCCATCCTTAAGAGATGTGCTGGACCCAACAAAACCTGAGACCTGGAGAGGTCACTTGCCCAGTATTTACACAGCTAATGTTTGGTTGATCTGGGGTTCAGGTCTAGGGTTGTGAAGCTCCAAAGTTTAAATTCCTTATTTTTTCCTTCTCTTTGCCTTTAAGTAAGATTTTTGCCAAAGGTGTATCAGACTCAACAGTTTAAAAAATGACACACATACAAAAGGGTATATGATAAAAAGAAAGTTCTTTCTCCCCTTCCAAATCCCTGTCCCTAGAATTGCCCACTTGAGAGGCACCTAGCTTAGTTTTTTCTGCTGCCTTCTGAATAATCTACTTATGTATAGACATATCCATGTATGTAGTTTTTTGTTAAAAGCACAGTTGGAGGTATGCTGAATGCTCTCTCCACTTGTCTCATTACTATTTCACAGTATGCCTGGGAGATCAGTTGGCAGCACACATAGATCTTCATTCTCTTTTCCACAGCTGTATAGTGTTCCACTGTCTGCAAGGTGATACTTCTAAACTGGTCTCTCATGGATAGATGTTTAATTTGTTTGCATATTAACCTGCTACAGATGGGGTTGCTATAAAGTACTTGAGAAAAGTTCATGCAAACATAGAAGTCTTTGTTGTAGTATAAAATACAAGCAACGGAAATGGGTGGGTATCTTGCTCATTAAAAGGAATCTGTGTTATTGCAGGGCAGAGCCTTTATGGCAGTGTCTGTCGCTCCCTTTCCCTGGGGAGCTACGTGTCCCAGTGCCTGTGCACTGTACCCAGCAGCAGGAAGACAGGAGACTGTGGTGTCAGGGTGGCTCTAGGCAGGAGCTGTGTTTTCTAGATCCTTCTCTTTGCTGGGGTGGGCAGACTTTGAGTGGAGAGGGGCTGTCACACGATCGGGGGGCAAAGGAGCCCCACACCCCAAGTCACCTTCCATTGCCAGGGGCTTTAGAAGTCCAGTTTGCCCTGGACTGAGGTTGTGGGCTTTCAATCCCAGGGTGTGCTTTGGGGTTCACACCCCTCCCAGAACTTGGCTCTTGCCATCCCCTCGCCCCATGTCAAAGCTGAGGAACCTGGGGCTCTAAGACGGTAGGACTTTGTCAGGGTTCCTTACCCCACACCCAAAGAGTGCAGAGGGAGCCCAGACAGCTCCCCCGAATGCAAGGGTGCAGAGGGTAGGGCTTCTGAGCATTTGCAGCCACTAGTTCTGTATTCCCGACTCCACCACCTCTACCCTTGTGGCCCTTCGTTTCTGTCTGCCTCAGTTTCCTCTTCTGTCAGTCAGCGTGAGAGAGCACTGCCTCACAGTGTTTGAGAATAAATGAGATCCTGCGCTGTGGCCTGGGAACAGCGAGAAGGATCTTAGCAGATGAATTCAGTGTTGCTGTTTTGGCTGTTAGTTCCCTCCAGAGACTTCTTCTGGGACCTTGATAAAGTCCAGCCCCTGGGGTGGCCTGTGACACCCTGTCTACCACCTTCCTGGTGTTTCCTGGCTCTGCTGTGGGCTCCTCCTTGCTGCCTCCAATTCTGTCCTTGTTTCTGTTATTTACAGGGGACAAGCTTCAAGGTCTTAGCTCTTTACTCAGTCTGGAACTTTCTGCCCCCACCTCCTCTCTGCCACCTTTCACTTAGGTCTCTTGGGTCTGGGATAGGAGTCCCTCTCGCTCTCTGTGCCACCCAGTTTCACTGGCCTCATAGTATCTATCACTGTTACATTATCTTGTTTACTTACTTTTTTAGCATTTCTCTCTTCCCACCAAGAGCAGCCTTGTTACCTTGTTACTGCTCTAGTGCAGTTCCTCAGACAGTCCTTTCCACAGCTGAGGAATGGGAGACCCTCGGTGTCCTTGCCCTGGGACAGCCAGCTGTGACTGCAGTGGCTGGGTTCCACCTCGGGTCATAACGGAATTCAGACCCTTTTCCACTGCCTCTCTGAGGCGGAGGTGCTTTGAGGTCTGGCATTTAGAACTGGGGTTTTAAGCTGTTGAAGTCAAATACGGAGGAAGGGAGGCTTTCCTGGGTAATAGGGTGTCTTCGTTGCTTGAGATCAGCTTGTGGAATCACCTAGCACCCTGGGAGCTGGTGGTGGTTAAGATCAACCACACATGGCATCAGCCCATGAAAAAATTACCCCTGCCCTGTGATCAGGATGTCCATGTGAGCGTAGTGACTTCTTGGGCGGAACACGTGGCACTTGCTGGCTCTGCCAGCTCCCAAGTGAGGCTCTAGGAAACCCCGGCTTGTTATATCCCCAGTATGTGCAAAGTGGGGTCTTTTAAACTCAATGAAGTTCTCTGTTTCCACTTATTCTGCCTATTTGCTCATTCATTTAGACATCTGTCCCTTTAAATACTTGGTGATCACCTACCTTATGTCAGGCATCAAATTTTGGTGCTAGAGGTATTGTGAACCCCAAGAAATGCCTGCTTTCCTGGGACATACACACTCATGAGTACAGGGGACAGTGTGGTGTAACTGCTACAAAGGAAATTAAGCAGGGCCATGTGAGGGGGCCAGAGTTGGGACTGGCCAGGAGGCCGTGTGGGAGAGAGAGTGGCTAGGTCCAAGGAAGGCTGGGGAGAGATATCTGGGGTTCAGCCCCGATGATTCCAGACACCCCAACACTTATACTGTGGTCACCCCTGCCCT
The DNA here is from genome assembly GCA_004024925.1 of Scalopus aquaticus. Classification (NCBI taxonomy): domain Eukaryota; kingdom Metazoa; phylum Chordata; class Mammalia; order Eulipotyphla; family Talpidae; genus Scalopus; species Scalopus aquaticus. The sequence continues at coordinate 243,687 of PVIJ01000313.1, forward strand.
GGCCAGGATTCAGGTGGGAAATTGTTGGCACTGATCTCTGCCTCTGACCTGCCTCCATTCTCAAACAGGGCGTGCCAGCTAAAATTTTTACCTTTGGGAGGAAATGGGGTGGGGGGCTGTGTTGAGGAAGTGTTGGTAAGGCCTACGGGTCATCCAGGACTTTTTCCATTCAGGGGACAGACATTTGTGTGTGGAAAGTTCAGTCTTCTTTGCTTTTGGTTACAGAACAGACTGGCTGAAAAAAATGTTTTTGAAATGATGTTTTAATTCACCCCACATTCCACACAGTTGTAGCTTTGGATTCTACTCGGTGCATGAAGATGAAGTTCTGCTAATAGTTACAGAGAAGAGTTTGAGCATTTCTGAGGGCCGTGCTATGTTATCTTGTTAATGATCTTAACCAAACTGTGGCAGGGACACTTTATCTCCATTTGACAGACTGGGACAGCGAGGCTTGGAGATGTAAAATAATTTCCCAAGTCACAGGTCTGGCAAGTAGCAGAAGCAGGTTCAGGCCCCTTGACTGGTCCCTGGGGCACAGCTCTTGATAAGAGAAGAGAGGAGGCTCTGGGGAGGCTGTCTGGGGGACCTGCTTTCCAGCAAGATGTGGCCATCTGTGTGAGCCGTGGGCCCTGGGCCAGTGCCATGTGGGAGGCGTAGCTGTGAGGCCCTGTCAGTGTGGGCCCCGTGCGGGCTCTGAGGTGAGATGCCAGCATTGGGAAGGGGTTTGGTGTGAGCAGAGTGGCATTGTCATCTCAAACTGTGCCTCCACCAATAGCCCGATGGCCTGGGAGGAGGGGGACAGCGGCAAGGGAAGAAAGGGGTCTTCTCCACTCTGACTTATTGAGACCTTAGGACAGTGCTCTCTGTCTCTGACCCCTGGTTTAACCTTCCTGGAGCCTGGCAGCCTGTGGAGCTCAGTAAACTCTCCGACTGCTTCCAGTGGGTGGAGGTAGGGGATATCTCAGGGATTTCCTAGTCTAGACGCTGCCCAGTAGAAATGCAATGGGAACCACAAATGTATGCCAGATGTGTGACTTTCAATTTTAAAAATGTAGTCACATTTTAAAAAATAAACATAAGGAGGTAAGATTAATTTTAATATTTCAACCCTGGAGACCAAATATTATTTCAGTGTATCATCAATGGATTAATTTTTAGGGTGATACTTTTCTCTTGTGTTGGCCTTGATATCCACTTACCTTACACCTTGGCATGAACCTGCCACCCTGTAAGGCTTCTTCCATAGCTACATGTGGCTGGGGCCGCCACATGGGACAGGACAGCTTTCGCACTGTCCATCATTTCAGAAGAGGGAGACGGTGGTCCTGCAGGTAGTCAGCTGGCTTCCAGCCCCAGCCCCAGTAGTGCTTTTCGCTTTGGTCCTTTAGGGTCCAATTTACTGGCTCTGGGTGGAAGGTCTGAGGAGGAAAATGTGCCTTGCCCCTGACCAGCACCCTAGGGCAAGCCCAAGGCTGGCACTGGATTTTTCCACTGTTTGTTCTGGTGTGGGCCGCCCATCGATTTCCTAGCCTGTCCCAGTGTCAGTGCTCTCCGGGGGTGGGGGTTGGGGGGTGGTAATGGAATTCGAAGCGTCTGCCCCTCCCGGGCAGACACCAGAAGTATGGTTTTCAAGTGGCTCCCTGTGGTCTTGTGACTGGCAGCTGATAAAATGGATGATACTTTGTTTCTGGACAGGAAGCTGCAGGACCAGGCTGTCCGGGGCGCAAGGTGGGGGAAGGCAGCCTGTGGACCCCAAGGGTGGGGAGCAGAGGTCCTTCTTGGGCTGCACTGGGGACCAATCATCCGACTCCTCCCAGGTTGGTTTCCTGGAAAGACACCCCATGTGCCCATTCACAGATGGTCAGTTGCTCTTCCCCCCTGGGGCGGCTTAGTTCCCTCCTGGGCACGGCAGTGGACACACTGTGCTCTTCCGTGATGGTGAGAGGATAGCCTCAGGGCATGTGTGACTCAGAACTGGGTCAGAGGGTGGAGCAGGCCTCCTACCTCTTGTTACTGCTCCTCCCCTCTTCTCCACCTGCACTGTGGCAGTGATATCCCCATAAATCGATCCATTTATTTATTCAGTAGCTTTGTACTGAGAACCCACTGGGTGCCAGACACTCTTCTAGATATTGGTGATCGATGCAGTAACAACCAAAACAACAAAGGTGTTTGCAAGCAGGGGAGAGGCATCTGAAATAGCAGGAGTGTGTGGAATTTCAGATTGGAGGTGGAGAAGGTGAGGAAAGAATGAATAGATCCCAAGCCTCTGTGTAGGAAACACAGACCAAATGAACAGCAAATGCAGAGGCCCAGAGGAGGGGGTGTACCTAGTTATTCAAGAGATGGTGTGAGTGGAGCAGAATAAGAAGAGAAGAGGCAGGATGAGAGGGCAGAGCGGGACTGACCAAGAGATCACGTGTACCCTCTAGTCCACCCTGTACAGCCTGGTCTGTGTCTCAGTAGATAAGAGGCCCGTGGAGGGTTTATACACTGAGAAGTGACGCAGGTTCCATTCTGGAGAACTGGACTTAGTTGACCACCTCGCCCAAGAGTGACTGATTAAAGGGGATTGTGACACCCCAAGAGAACTCCCATGGCCCGTGGCTTAATCTTATCTTACCTAGTTAATGGTTGTACAAGTCGTGTTAACTTGACATCCAGCTTGGGTTCCTTCTGGAATATTGGTAGAGGACTCTAAACAGAGGAATCATGTGGTGAGCTGATGCTATGGAGATTCACACACCATGACAGACTGGAGACGTGTACCTAGATTCTTGACCTGACAGGTGTGAGCAGGTGTCGCCCACTCCTGTCCTGGGGTTCAGCTACTCAGCTACACAAGTTCAGAGCCCAGGAGACCCAGCTTCCCGCTGGAGGGCCTCGGTTCTGTGCTGGTGGAGTGACGTGATGACCAAAAAGTGAACGCAGTCTTGGACGGCACTCGTGGAGGCCTGGGGCCCAGCTGGAGGCAGCAGCGATCCTAGAATGCAACTGCCTTCGCGGAGCATGCTGGAGAGCTTCCGGAGGAGCCTCAGGGGGCTCCAGATGGTATCTCCTGAGGAGGAGCCTCTGAAGGCCCCTGTAAACAATGCTAATAAGCATTTGAAGGACTTGGATGTAACAGAGGGCTCACTTCTTCCAGTTGTTCCAAAGAGCAGAGGTAGCATTCTGGGGATCTTGGAGTCTGGGGAGCCACTCCTTCACAGGTTTGGGGTGCAGTTGAGGGGGGGAGCAGGAGTGTGGCCCTGGCACAAAGTGGCCTGCTTTCCAGGCTCACTCCTCACTGGCTCCAACCCTGGGCAAGTCGCTGACCTTTCTTTGCACCTCTGTCTATCTCTACAATGGAGGTAATAATAATGTTTAACTCCTAGGGTTGAGATCATACTTGGACAGCCCTTACGGCGTCTAGCTGAATAGTTCTTAACATTCGGTAATGTCTGTAGATATTTTGGATATCACAGCTGAGAAGTGGGGGTCCTCCTGGCATCTAGTGGGTAGAGATCAAAGATGCTGACAGACATCCTGTGAGCCCCCACCATGACTTATCTGACCCCCAAAGTAATGATAGTGAGGCTCAAAGGTGCTAATGTTGCACGTAGTAAGTGCACAATTATTCACATCAACTAATAGTAAGGATGTAAGGCATTTTAAACCTCATTACTTGCATGTCCAACATTTATAAAACATCTGCTGCCTTCTAGGCACTATATTAGAGTCTGGAGGTAGAAAAAATCCTGAACCACAGAGTTCACAGTCTTATGGGCGGGTCACAAAGGCACATAATTATGTGACATAAAGTTATAGTCTGTGATAAAGTATTTCCTACCTTCCAACTACTCTTCATAAGACTCTTGGGATAAACAGGTCTCCAATTTCAGAGGTCAGAGGATAGTGGGCAAGACGTGACGACCAGTAATTGTATAATATGAGATTACGTTACCCGGTAAGTACTAAAATCAATATATATATATATATATATATATATATAAACAATATATTGTGGGAAAATATCGGTTGTTTAGAAACGTTGGGGAAGACTTCACAAAGGAGGAGATTGTGGAGGGAACAGTATGGAGAGGGCTTGGGACACTCCTGATGGGAGAAGCCTGTGCAGAGGCGGGGAGTGTGGAAGGACAGGGCTCCTGTGGTGTCCTGGGGAGGGGGCCAAAAGGAGGTGCACCTGCAGGGCCCACGGCCTTGGGTGAAGGACCCTGATTGCCTTTAAGAGAGGGGAGGGGTGGGGGTGGGAGGGTAGGTGGGGAGGAGGGTGATTAACTGGAGAAAGGTTTGATCAAAATTGTGTCTTCGAAAGATGCCAAGAGTGCTGTTACGGAGAAAGGGCCTGAGTGAGCAAAGACTTGTGGTCAAGAGACCAATTAGGAAGCAGGTCACTTGGGGGGCATCTAGAATCAACCAATCTGCGGCTCCAGAGGGACAGAGGGCTGCGTTTTGAAGTGTTCCTGAAGGTCTAGACTGTGTGGCCTTTACACTTGGGCTGAATTTTATAAAACTTTCTATCCTGTGTTCCTGCTGCCAAGCCAGGCACAGAGTAGACCTCAGCCAGCCTTGGATGGCATGAGGAAATGGGGGTACCATGACTAGTACTCAGTAACCGTTTAGTAGGGACGGTTGAAGCAGAGGGAGATGGCACAAAACTGGGTAGATGATAATATGGGGGCTGGGTGTGGAAAGACTGGTCCAGTTTGGGATGTGCTGAGTTGGAGGAATTGAAAGTCATCTGTAGGATGTGCCGTGGAAAATGGGAAATAGTGGATGGCATCTGGGAGAGAAGGGAAAGGCTTGAAAATAAAGAGCTTGAAACAATGGGTGTGAGTAGCAGTCACCGCAGATCTATAAACCTGGTGGGTGAGAATGTGGGGTGGAAGTTCAAGGGCAGATCCCGGGAAATGCCAGGATTGAAAGGAAGTGGAGGCAGCAGGAGATGGTCAAGAGGGGAGGAGAAAAACCTGCCCAGAGTCTTGATGGCAAGTCAAGAAAAAGGCAGTATTGGTCAGTGCTGTCTCAGGTATCTGAGTGCAGTGAAGAAGGGAAAACTTGCTCAAATGTGACCTTTTAGGAGACCACTGATGGCCTCAGCAGGAGTGATTTCAGCATAAAAATAAGGGTGTGCCTGGTGTGGTTTTGGGCAGGAGAGGGGACATAGCTTGGGAGCCTGAGGGCACTTGAGGAGTTGGAGGCAGAGAAGGGGTTTGTTTTAGGAAGAGGAGACTTGAGTATGTTTCTAAGTTAAAGGAGGTGAGAAGAAAGGCAAGCCGGAAGAGGGTGTGGGGGATGGGGGATCGCTAATGGGCAACAGTGCTGGAAAGGTAAGCGTGTAGGTGGCAGGAAAAGAAGAGTGCTGGGTGAGTCTAGAGGTGGCATCCAGGTGCTTCAGTTTTTCCCCACAGACCTGCGGGAGGGTAACATTGGTTCCATGGCTTGCTCAAGGTCTCTGAACCAGTAAGAACAAAGCCTGTGCCACTGGCCTTCTGTCCCCTTCTCAGCAATGTTCAGCCGCCTCTCCTGGATGGACTGGGGCTCTGAGAGCCCTGCATCATGCTGTCTGCCCCGAAGGGGGAGGTTTCCAGTTCTCTTCCTCTAGGTACAGTGGGTACCTGCCGGTACCTGCCGAGTCCTTGCTGTGTGTTAAGCTGTGAGTTCCCAGGCAGCCTGAGGCGTGCTCTCTGCATCCCATGGGGCCTTATTTCTTCACCCATGTGGGTTCTGCCCTCCGGTGAGTTCTCTCCAACCTGCCTTGAGCTGGGGAAGCTGTGGTTCTTGCAGAGCAATGAGAGCATTGACCTTTGCTGCGTTTGGGTTGGCTTTGCCTGACCGGTTGGGTGAGCTGTTCTCCCTGGCAATTGGTGGCGGGTAGAGGTTGGTGCCCTGTGGGCATGAGTGGATCAGACACCTGCTTTCCTACTTTCCTACCCAGGTACCTTCCTGTGACTTTTCTCCTGTCCTAGTGTTCTCAGGGGCTTGGGCAAGAATGTGGGATGCTTCCTGGGAGAAGGTTCCCAGTTGCTGAGGCAGTAGCCAGCCCAGGAAACCCCGTGCCCTTAGAATGTGGGTGCTGCTGAGTAATCCTTTTGGCTTGACCCAACAAAGGGAGGGAGGATGGACTAATGATGCCTGATGGACTATCTTGGAGCAAACCCCAACACTCACCAGTTGCCTTAGCACAACACCAGCCCAGTTTGAGAACAAAGACCTATTTACCAGTACAGAACTTTATTGGGGAACTGGTTAAAGGTGGAGGGGCCAAAGGCCCCTGTATATGTCAGTCTGCTGAGTGTTTAGCTGAGTGTTTGTGGTGTGACTGAGTATTTGTCTTTCAGTTACCTTGGGGCACACTGTATTTTTTTTAAAGATTTATTTATTTATGAATACAAGCTGGGGTACAGGCCAGAGGCGTGGGGCAGTGAGAGGTTCACCAGAGACAGAGCAGGGAGCAGAACAGGTAGATCGATGGAAATACACTGCTGAGGGGAGCAGCGGGGGAGGCAGGAGAGGTCTGCTACACCATGTGGGATTCTCCCCAGGTGGGCATGGAACTCGAGTTGCTGCTGCCAACAGCTCCACAGTGCAGCACTTAACCCGCTGCACGCCACCAGGGACCCCGGGGCACACTCTATTGTTTCCATCTTGGCTGCATTTTCCAATCATAAAGGAGGGAGGTTTTGGTTTGTTAGCTTTTTACTTACCAATGCCTGGGGCCCTACCCCTAGCCTATGAAAGAATCTTGGAGACTAGGGGCTAGACCTCAGTGTACTTTTTAACTCGGTAATTGCCAACTGCAGCCATGTTGTGAGCTGCTGGTAGGCAGGGAGAGGAAGTGAGGTGGTGGGAATTGCAGCCAGGAAAGAAAGATGAAGCGCGAGCCCAGGGTTGGAAGAGGGGTGGTTCCTAAAGCAATGAAGTGATCCAGGCAGCAGGATCCTGGCTTACAGCTTGTGCCTCAAAGGGTGGTCCCAGCATAGCAGCCGGGCACCACCTGGGAACTGGCTAGAAAGTGGCCTCCCCACACCCACTGAGTCAGAATGAGACTTCAAGGTTTGAGAACACTGCTTCAGCCATCATCTGGACCAGCAGTTCTAACCCTGGTTGCACAAGTCTGGGGTGCTTGCGTAATTTTGTGCTGGGCTAGACCAATCAGATCAAATCGGGCTTCCTAGGTAGGGGACCCAGATTTTATTTGTATTTATATATAAATATATATTTATGTTATATATATATATATAGTAATATATTATATTATATCTGTGTTGTGTGTGTGTGTGTATACATATACAACACATAAACATACATGCATACTCCAGGTGATTATCCTGTTTAGTTAATCCATCTTGGGCACTGCTTCTCAAACTTGAATGTGCCTATGATTCACCAGGGGATCTTATTCAAGTGCAAATTCTGATTTTGTGGGTCTGGAGGATGCCTGAGATGCATTTCTAGTAAGGTCTTAGTGGTGCCCCTGCTGCTCACTTGATAAATGTATTTTGAGTCGCAAGCTTCTATTGGACGAACTTCCCAATTTTATAGCCAAAGAATTTGGGTCAGAGAGGGACAAGTGACTCACTCAAGGTCACCTGACATGTTATTCATTACCTGTGGCAGGCAGCGTGCTAGATGCTGTGGGTAGAGCTGGGACTTAATAGATTCCTACTCACCCCCTCCTCCCTGCCCCACATGCCCCCCGACCCCAGCTTCTATTCCAGTGGAGGAGACAGATGGAAAGCAAGCAAATAAAGTAACTGAGCTAAATACAGATCAGAAACAGTGCTACAAAGAAGACAAAGAGATGAAGTGGCAATTGTGTGTAGGTGAAGAGGTCCAAGAGTGCTGAGGAACCCCAGGTTCTTGACCTCTATGTAGGAAAGATTCACGCAGTTGTCCATATAGGTGATTTAGAAGTGAAGCTTTATTGTTGGTTTAAGTACACACAAGAGTGATCGCAGGCAGATTTACAGGAGAATTGCGCTTTGGGTCTTAAGGCTGCTGATAAACTTGCTTGGTTGAGGGCCTAGAGGTTCACAGATAGGATTGGGTTTTGACAGCTTTTGCTTAACAAAAGGGGCCGGAATTTACAGATGGGGTAATAAGATTTGGCCAATTTTTAAACAAAAACCACAGGGTCCCTAGCCTCTGTTAGATAAGATAGGAGAAGTTTTTCAACTAGTGGAGACTGGCCCGTGTATGAGATAAATTAATGGGGTTGGAATCAAACTAATAGGGTTTGAGTCACTTTGTTCTGAAATGTGCATAGCTGTTTTTCAGAAATAGTGGATGGTGGAAGTAGGTGCCTGCAGCCATTGTGCTAAATTTCTGTTCTATCTCAGGGAGGTGAGGCATGTCACTTCCAGGTAAATGGTTGGGAGTTACTAGAACCATGGCTTTCACTGGGGTCTTCTGATACACATTTATAACTTTTTTTAAAAAAAGATTTACTTATGCATGCAAGAACTGGGGTGTAGGCCAGAAGTGGGGGAGTGGTGACAGGATTCACCAGAGACAGAGTGGGGAGCAGAACGGGCAGATTGACTAAATACACTGCTGAGGGGAGCAGCTGGCGAGACAGGAGAGGTCTGCTGTGCCATGTGGGAAGCTCCCTGGCCAGGGATCGAACTCTTGCAGCAGTGGCTGCTGATACCTTCACAGTGTTGAGACTTAACCCCTTGTGCCATCAGGGAGGCCCATATTTATAACTTTTCTTTACTGGACAGTACGGGGCCATCCTTCATCCCCAATGGGACTGGGGATGGACACCCCTGTCCTTACTGGGACACCTGACTCATCCCCCCCTTCACCCCCACCTTCACCCACCCCCCTCCCCCGAGGCTCTCGTTCTCTGTGCTTGTGGAACCAGAGTGAGTCCCAGGAGGTGAGCATGGACTCCGCAGTAGGACGGTGTTCAGGATCATGGCCTTATGATTTATAACAAAAATTGGGCTTCAGGGCCTCCCTGGTGGCGCAGCGGTTGGGTGCTGCGCTGTGGAGCTGTCGGCAGCAGTGATGTGAGTTCAACGCCCAGCCAGGGAGAATCCCACATGGTGCGGCAGACCTCTCCTGCCTCGCCCGCTGCTCCCCTCAGCAGTGTGTTTCTGATCTGCCTGTTCTGCTACCCGCTCTGTTTCTGGTGAACCCTCTCGCCGCCCCACGCCTCTGGACTGTACCCCAGCTTGTATGTATAAATAAATAAATCTTTAAAAAAAATTGGGCTTCATTCAGAGGCCATCCCCACCCCTAGGGAGATAATTTGAGGTTTTCCGCTTATTCCTGAGAGAGAACAATCACCAGTTCTTGCTCCCTTTCCTGATCCATCACGAGCATCCTCTGGACCATTCATGAAAATGCTCTTCCCGAGTCCCACCCGCTGACTAAAGAAATCCCAGGGAAGGGCCCCGGACTCCGTGTTAATTGGCAGTGACCTGGTGAGTCTGGTCATCCTGGTCGCTGGGGACACGTGTGGGTGGTGCTCAGCATCCTGTGCTGCTCTGGCCGTGAGACCTGTTGAAACTTCTTCCCTGGTCACTCAAAAGCATGGCCCTGGCCGAGTGTGGGATTGATTGTTAGGGATACTCTGTTTATGTGCATGCAGCAACTTCTGTGCCCCCTGGCCTTTGCCCTCACCAGAAAGGGTTTCCTGTCTCCTCTGACTGACCAGGTCTTTCTTGCTCCCTGTGCTCCCCATTCAAATTCCATCTTCACCCAGTTGCCCTGCGTGCCTGGGTGGTGAGGGCTTGGACACTGTCTGCATTTAGTCAGAGCTGGGAAGGGCTGGAGGAGACTTTCTGGACCTTCTCGTAACCTGGCTCTCACCCCAGTGTCTGCCTGAGCAGACCTGTTCGGCTGGAGCAGATGGTGATGGAGAGAGGGGTGGAGAAGAGGTAAATGTCAGTTGCTTAAAATCTGAATCACACCCTGGACAGTTAACTGAACTTTCTGTGAGAAAGTGGGTGGGGACCGATCCTAGGCCTGTCCTAGGTCAAAATGAGGAAGCGGACAGAGAGAGGAACTACGCTAGGGGAGCTGGAGCCAGCCAGTCTGACGGGGGATCTCATCCTGGGTTTTCCTTTCTGGGGCATGGGAACTCTTGGGACCCCCCAGGCTGCCTTTGAGGGGCAAGGGGGCTATCCAGGGTGAGAAGGGCCACTCTCTGGATGGCTGCTCCGGAACAGCTTCACACTTTCTGGATAAGGACAGAGGCTGCCGTGGGTGTGTCCGGCAGCAGTGTCTACGCAGGAGTGTTTGAGGTGCCAACCAGACACCTGTGACTCTTACCTCCTAGGTGGCCCGAGGCAGCCGGGATGACAGCTCTCCCCAGGAGCCCTGCTACCTGCTGAGAAACATGATCAGCAAGTCCCGTGAGTGTTTCCAAGTGCTCCCCCTCCTTGAAGGAAACGATCCCCAGAAGTGGTCTTCAGCAGCATCCTGAGACCTCTGTGGGTTGTAGAGGGACATACAGGGCTCTGGGCCCCTCACTTCATTCTGAAGCACAGTGGAAATGTTCAGCCCTGCTGCAAGGCTGGGGCCAGGTGAGGGCCAGGGACTGATTGGCTTGCACTGGGGGGGCAGTGGTCCAAAGTGGGGCAGATGAGAAGGTGAACCGGGGCTGGAGCTGCCTGTTTCTGCCTCCAGCTCCTCTGTGCATGTGCCCCGCAGGCTGGAAGCTCCTGGCCGTGCTGGCTTTGCTCCTGTTCGTCATGGTGTGGTTTTCCATTTCCCGAGAAGACAGGTACATTGAGCTGTGAGTCCAGCTTCCGTGTCCTTCCGTGGGCCCTTCTCAGAAACGGGGCACGACTAGAGTGTCATGGGGTGGGGGAACCGCATGGGCAGGACAGGTCACAGAGCCAGAGCGTGACCTCTCCCTTTGGCCTCTGATTCCTTCCAGGAAGGTGGGTGGTGGGCTTGCGGGGGAGAGGAGAGGGCCGGGGATGACTCCCCCAGTCTCTCACCCAGGATTTGGGAGGAGGAAGAGCTGGATCCACAGTGATCTGGCTTCAAAGTAGAACTTGGGCTGAGATGACCTCACCCTGTGAGTTGCTCTCTGGGCCCTGGGGACCTATACGCCGCGGGAGAGGGTGGGGCCTGCCTGGGATGCTGGCCCTGGGCCGATGAGGTCTGACTGGAGCTCCTGCCTCCTCCTTTTCTGTCTCCAGTTTTTCTTTTCCCATCCCAGAGAAGAAGGAGCCGTGCCTGCAGGGTGAGGCGGAGAGGAAGGTCTCTAAGCTCTTTGGCAAGTAAGAACCTGAGTCTTAGGGGGTGGGATAGGGCACGGGGTGAGCCTGTATTAAGAGGTGCATGGGGGTGGGAACTGCGCTTGCGGACAGGGGCTTGCTGAGGCCAGTGGGGGGTGGGGAGCAGCCCTTGGACATCCATCTATATTAGTCAGGGCCTGACTTGGAGTCCAACATCGAGATTAATCCCTTTCTCATCCCCACCCTGCTTTCATCTCTGTGCAGCTACTCACGAGATCAGCCCATTTTCCTGCAGCTTAAGGACTATTTCTGGGTCAAGACACCCTCAGCCTACGAGCTGCCCTATGGGACCAAAGGGAGTGGTAGGTACCCACCTGGCATTGTAGGGATAGTGGACTCACCTTGGCCACACTGCTTCCTGTTCTTTATCATCATGGTCTGGGTGCCCAAGTTCTGAGTCAGGCTCAGATGCTGGGGGCAGGGGAGGAAGGGACAGGGGAGGAGAAGGCAGCCAGGCTCTCGAAGCAACAGAGGCAGTTGGCCGCCTTTGGGATGCTCGCCATTGTCACAGCCCCTTCCAACCTGATTGTCTTTGTAGAAGACCTGCTCCTCCGGGTCCTGGCCATTACCAGCTACTCCATTCCCGAGAGCATCCAGAGGTGAGGAGACACCCCTTCCTCTCTGCCTTCTTCCTACCCCAGTGCAGTTACCATGGCCTAGTACCTCCCAGTGAGCCTCCCTGCTCTGTTTCTCTGTGGCCAATCTGACCCTTCTTCCTGGCCTGCCTGTCTGCAGAGGGCACAGGTTCTCTCATCCCCACAGCAGCTAAGACCTGGACATCTGTGTCCACAGCAGGCAGAGGCTCTGAGGCTATCGCTGTGGCAACAGTCCTGGGCAGCAGGCAAGGGACTCTGAAATGGGGTTTCTTATTGGCACTCCCCACGTGTCCTCCCTCCTCTCCTGTCTTCTGTGCTCTGCGCAGTTTCCTCTCCCTTGACAGCCCAGGGCTGCGGAGTCACCACGGTCAAAAGCAGGGCTCCCGGGAGATGCCTGGTCCATGGGAACCAAGGACTGAGGGGCCTGGGAGGGGACTGACTCTGAGCCAGGCCCAGGCAGAGGAGTTCAGCAGAGCAGGGTTCCTTCCGATTCTGATCGTCCTCTTCCCACGGCAGACTCAAGTGCCGCCGCTGCGTGGTGGTGGGGAACGGGCACCGGCTGCACAATAGCTCGCTGGGAGAGGTCATCAACAAATACGATGTGGTCATCAGGTGTGTATGGCCGTCCCTTTGCTCTGCTGTTTGGGAGCAGCTGTAGACAGCCCGTGGGGCTCTTGGTGATAGGCATCTTCCCCCCTTCCCCCCCAGGCTGAACAACGCCCCAGTAGCTGGCTACGAGCGTGACGTGGGCTCCAAAACCACCATGCGTCTCTTCTACCCTGAGTCTGCCCACTTCAACCCCAAAGTAGAGAACAACCCTGACACCCTTCTCGTCCTGGTGCCTTTCAAGGCGATGGACTTCCACTGGATTGAGACCATCCTGAGTGATAAGAAGCGGGTAAGTGGGGAGACTGGGCAGAGGCGGGGACTCGGCCTACAATCCTAAAGAGGGAGAGGTGTGACTGGTGTTCTGAGGGCTTCTGCGGGGCACAGCAGCCTGTAGGAGTCAGGCAGCGGGAGCCAATGGCACCCTAACCTTGAGGGTTGCCAGAAAGTGTGTTTGCCAGTGAGAAACTTGGAAGCAGGGAAACTGATCAGTAGTCATCTCCAGGCCAGGGAAGGGTATGTGTGGGGGGGGAGGTTTGGGTTAGAACAATCGAGATCTGTGCCCTTCTAGGCAGTCCCCAGGAAGTCCACTATGTCTCCCGGTCATCCAGCAGAATGCTGGACTTTCCAGTCTGGCATTCTTAACAAATGTTTAGATAGCCCCAGACTTCTCTGACAGTGGCCGTGGTCGGTCCCCAATGCTCTCCATGTCACTTCATTTCACTGGGGCAGGGAGGTGCCCCTATCCTCTACCTGTGCGTCTTTTCTGGTCTCTCCCCCTGTCTCTGTTTTTGGCCTTTTCCTCCCCCTTCTTTTTTTTTTTTTAAGATTTATTTATTTATGCATACAAGCTGGGGTGTAGGCCAGAGGTGTGGGGTGGTGAGAGGATTCACCAGAGACAGAGTGGGGAGCAGAACAGGCAGATCGACTGAAGTACACTGCTGAGGGGAGCAGCGGGCAAGGCAGGAGAGGTCTGCTGCGCCGTGTGGGAATCTCCCTGGCCAGGTATCGAACTCATGCTGCAGTGGCTCTAGACAGCTTCACAGTGCGGCACTTAACCCGTTGCACCACCAGGGAGCTCCCCCCCACTTCTTAACCTGTACTGGTGAGGGCCTTTGCCATCACGTGGTCCCCAACCCCTGGCGAGACCACCAGGCTGGATTTCAGAAACAGGTCTTCATCACTCCCATTTCTCTTCCTACTCCATGCCCTTAGGTGCGAAAGGGCTTCTGGAAACAGCCTCCCCTCATCTGGGATGTGAACCCCAAACAGATTCGGATTCTCAATCCCTTTTTCATGGAGATTGCAGCGGACAAACTGCTGAACCTGCCAATGCAACAACCACGCAAGATTAAACAGGTGATAATGGGCTGCCCCAGGGCAGCTAGAGGGCTGGGGTCCTGGGCTGGGGTCCTGGGACGGAAGTAGTGGGACATTTCTAGAGTCCTGCAAAACTGTAGAGGACCCCAAGGGAAAATGATAACAGATTGCAGCTTGCAATTGAATAGCACCTGTGAAATCCTGCTGACCACAACCTGCAAGCAAGGCCTGTAATCAGAATTCTAAAGGTGGCAGTGGTGCTCCAATGCCCAGAGTCAGGGAAGGGCATTTAGAGGGGCAGGGGCTGGATTAGAGGGTGGTGATGGTTGGTGAGACTTCGTGAGCTGGGGGCTTGCTGGAACAGTTAGTGATCTTATCTTTAGGACAACTGTAAACCTTACAGTGACTGCTAGCTTGCTGTAGCTAGGATCTTATCTTTGAACACACTAGTCTGGGTGAGTGAAGACGGTTTGAGCTTAGTTTGTGTAGCGTTTGAGAAGGTGTGTCCATTTGGGGAGTCATGGTACAGGTTTGCAAGTTAGGGTTTGCTTTCAGCTCGCGGGGCCCTGGTGGTCTTTGGCTGGTGGGCTCTAGCACATTCTCAAGTGCTTCCAACACATTCTCAAGTGTGTGTTTTGAGCCCTTGGAGCTGTGTGGGATAGTACAGAGAGACAGCTGGCACACACAGGTAGAACTCGGCTTGCACTTGGCCCCTCATGCTGTGATCTGGAATGGTGGGGATCATATTAAGGCTATTATAGGATTGGAAAGGTAATTAGGCAAGCCTGACATGGAGATAGGTTCATGATGGATACTCAGAAAGAGTTGCCAAATTTAGAGTAAATAATTTTATTCTTTACTAGTATTCACTATGATTCACCTTCATATGTGGAGTGCTTGCTTTTCTGACTGCTCAATCCCAGGTCCCAAGCTTGCGTACTGGGGAAGAAGAGGAAACTCAGTTTAACAGAATAAAGATACAGGTCACAGCAGGGAGTGACCTGCTGCCCCAACAGAGAGTTGTTCAAGTGCTTGAGATCGTGGAGGAGGGATCTCTGCTTTGGGCAGTCTGGGAGTAACTCCCCTCACTCCCCTCCAGGTCGTACTGGAGTTAGGAGTTAGGGCTAGAGGATCAGGGGGAAAGTGTTTCATTTGGCAAGACCGCACAGCTCTAGTGTAAGTGGAGCTGAGCGGCAGCAGGGAGGCATTTACGCCCCTGATGGGGTGTGAGGCCGAGGGTGAAGCCCAAAGAGAGGGCCATAAGAAGGTAGGGGCCAGACGAGCTCCTGGTGGCGGGGAGTACAAAGGAAGGGGTGGACAGATGTGCTGTCTATGCTGGTTTCCTAACAGATCACCATATTTTAATGACTTAAAACCCCACAGCTTACGGGCTCATGGTTCTGTGGGTCAGAAGTCTAGCACAGGTAGGTGTGCCCTCTGCTGGGGGTCTGTAAGGCTGAAATTAAGATCAGTCTTAGACTGGGTTCTTGTCTGGAGGCTTAGGGGGGAAAATTCACTCCCAAGGTGCTTCCTCTTAGAAGAATTCAGTTTCCTGTGGTTGCAGGACTGAGGCCCTATTTTCCTTGCTGGCTTTCAGCCTGGGTTGGGGGAAGGCTGGGGCTTACTCAGCTCCTAGAGGCTGCTCACATCTCTTGCTGTTTGGCACCTCCTTCTTCTGTCCAGAAACACATGGGCATCATTTCTCAGACTTCCTCCTTGCTGATCTCTAGGCCCAGGTGTTAACATTCGTGTAATTAGGTGAAGCCCACCAGGATTATCTCCCTAGCTTGGGGTCACCTGGGTCGCACAGAGCGTGTAGCTCAGCATATTCATAGCACGAGGCTCACTGGGGTCATCTCAGACCACTTCTGCCACTGCCTTTCTCTTACAAGTGAAATTGAGGGATTTGTGATGACTCTGGGTTCCCAACTTAGATGACTAGGTGGGTGGGGCTATGTTTAGCTAATATGGGAAGTACAAGGACAGAAAAGAGTTTGGCAAGTTGAAGGAGCCTATGTCCAGGCAGAGCTGACTAGAGGGCAATGGAAATGTGGCTTAGCAATGGTCTGAACTGGACAAGGTGACATGGTGGTAAAAGCAACAGGTCAAACAGAAGGCCCAGGCAGGAAGTGACAGATGAAATGATAGGAAGGTCAGAAAGCCACACTGGGAAAAACCCGGCAGTCGGAGGCCTGGAAGTGGGTGCTGAAGGGGTCTGGAAGCAGGCAGTGGAGCTGAGGAGGGTGAGATTTGGGAGGTTCAGATATCACATGGCCAATCCCTGGGGGTGAATTAGGGATGGAGTGAGGTCCTCATAGCAGCCTATGAGGTGGGCAGGAATAGTATTGCTACCCCACTTTATGAGAGAACAGCCCATAAGGCAACACACAGCCTGTGAGCGTTCAAGCGCCAGGTGTTCTGAAACAGGTGAGGTTCCCCGAGGAGGTGAGCGGAGGCTTTCTATGGCTTGAGCAAGCTGCTTCCCAGCTGCCAACCTCAGTGTTCTCATCTGCGAAATGGGGCTCCTAACAGTGTCTACCAGAAAGTGTTTTTGTGAAGACTGCATGAGATCACGTATGATCCTGGGTAGATACTTGCTATAGTGTCTGGCACACAGCCAGTGCTTAAAAGCCATCGGTATCTTCGTCATCCTGATTCCCGTCATCGCCACCATCGCTGGAGACCCAAACCTTCCCCTTCCCCTGGATGTGTTGCCCTATATTATCTGTCGCGTAGGGTCAGCACCAGCCACCTGTGGCTATTTAAATTTGAAATGTAATTCATTCAAATAAAATGAAATGAAACGAGAATTCTGTTGCTCAGCATACGAGCTCCGCTCACATGCTCAGAAGCCGCGTGGGGCTGTGGCCGTGGCAGTCGTGGGCGGCACCGATGAAGAAGAGTTCCGTAGTAACAGAGAGTTCTGTTGCAGAGCCCTGGCCTAGAGGATGGCGAAAGGAGCAGAGCTCCCTCTAATACCTGTCCTCATCCCTTGTCCCTCAGAAGCCCACCACAGGCCTGCTGGCCGTCACCCTGGCGCTGCACCTCTGCGACCTGGTGCACATCGCTGGCTTTGGCTACCCAGACGCCTTCAACAAGAAGCAGACCATTCATTACTATGAGCAGATCACGCTCAAGTCCATGGCAGTAAGTGGCTTCCGCTTATCAGCTGGGTCGGGCGGGCCAGCCCAGGGACACTGAGATTGGGAGAGCAGTGCCAGGAGGTGGCTCAGATGCTGTCACTTAGAGTTAGAACTGGACTGAGACATCCAGACTCCAGGGCTGGGGAGAGTGCTTCCAAAGGTGAGGTGGGTGGGGGCCTCCCTGGTGTTGCAAGGGGTAAAGTCCAACACTATCAAGCTTGCAGCGGCCACTGCAGCACAACTTCGATGCCCCACATGGCGCAGCAGACCTCTCCTGTCTCGCCTGCTGCTCCCCTCAGCCGTGTATTTCAGTCAATCCACCTGTTCTGCTCCCCACTCTGACTCTGGCGAATCCTCTCACCCCCCACCTCCTCACACTTCGGGCCTACACCCCAGCTCTTATATGCATAAATAAATAAATCTTTAAAAAAAAACAAAGGTGGGGTGGGGAGGCCAGCAGGTCCCTGATCAGCCCTCAGTTGCTCCCTCACTGTCTCCACAGGGGTCAGGCCACAATGTCTCTCAGGAGGCCCTGGCTATCAAGCGGATGCTGGAAATTGGAGCAGTGAAGAACCTCACTTACTTCTGACGTGGGCACGAACTGTCCGATCGGTCTGCCCACTCTGCTGCCTGAGTGACCCCCATCCATGGCTGTGGGGGTCCCTGGTGCCATCGTGACCTGTTTGGACTCACTGTCTCCTGTGTGGGGAGGGAGTCCCGGGGCTAGCCAGGTCTGAGACAAGGCCATGTCCCTGGCTGCTCCTCAGAGGCCAGATGCAGTCAGGACATAGGCCCTGGAGTTGAGGGGGCACAGCCAAGGTCCATGGCTTGTTGCTGTGGCCTCCCCTCTCTGCCAGTGCTGGGAGATTATTTAATGGACTATTTAATTAAAGGGTAAGGAAGGGCTGTGGGCTGGCCCCATGGCATCAGGATAGGGGGCATATTACAGTGTTCTGCCCGTTTTTTATACATACTCAGAACTCCTGGGCCCAGAGCAGAGCCTCCCAAGAGGGTGGGGGCATCTGAAGTGAGTGGGTGCCCTCCAAGAGGGGCTGCTATCTCCCAGCAGGCATGGGAAGAGCACTGGTATACAGGTTCCATGCAGAGGACGATCTCATCTAAAAAAAAGATTACAAACTTATGATTAAACTATTTTCCTAAAATGGAAGCAGTTGTGATATCTTGGGTACTTTCACATTGGGGAGGACATGGTGGGGCAGTGGGACATGGCAGTGAGTCCCCTCTTCTAGTGGCGGACAGGCCTGTTGAAGGCCAGGTGACTGGGTGCAGTGGGTCACAGTCATTGAGGAAATAGTGAGTGTGGTGCTCAGTGCCAAGTCAAGCGTTGTTACCCTGTGGGGGCCCAAGTAGCCCTGTCTGCTGGACACCTGGCATCCTACATCCTACATCCCATTCCCAGAGTGGGGGAGGGGCAGACCACTCTTCTACTCTCTTCCGCACTGTGTGTTTGACGACGGGGATGGAGTCAGACAAAGGAAGCCAAGTTTCCTTTCTCAGATTAAGTGGAACTCAAAATGGAGTTTATAGGTCTTGCCAGGCTGCCAGGAATTGGGGTGGGCAGGGCTCGGGCAGCGTCTGAAGGATTTGGCAAGTCCTATCAGCCAGTCACCAGGCTAGGGGACAGAATGTTGTTTTTCCTGGGTCTCTAAACTGTGATGGCCCTGCCGTTTGCCTGTCTTGCCCCGCTTTGTTCTTCTTCTTCCCAGGCTCTGCTCAGCTGCCAACTGGGCTTTCTGCCACTCCTACAGCTGTTCCTTTGCATCTGGAGCCAGGAGGGAGAGCTGGAACTCCCCCCTAGGGAATGGGATGCGCAGCTGTGTTCCTGGCTTTCTCGGAAAGAGTTGCAGCCTTGAGACTTTGAGACAGCCTGGCTGGGACAGGACCTCTAAAGAGGGGCAGAGACATGGGGAACAGAGGAAGATGACACGCTACTTGACGGTGTTAGAGTTTTCTTGAGAACACTCAGCTGCATCCCATAAAGTGCATAAACTGGTCCTGAGGGCCAATGCTGGCGATGAGTGGCCTAGAGAAGATTCCAAAAGCAACAGGGTCCCAGCCTCTGTAGCCCCAGGCCCCTTCCTCTCCACTTTATCAGACTTTTGTCTCCCTGGCTTTGACTAGAGGTGGGGAATAGGGAGGGGGCTTGCTGACTCTAATAGGAGTGTGAGTGCTGCTTGGGTGTGTGTGGGGGTGGGAGGGGTGGGGAAAGGAAATTTCAATTCTGCTGATACTTCCCCAGCTGCTTCTCAGAAGGGTGTGCAAGGGAGTGTCCATTTCTTTATCCAGGGCCACAGAAAGTGGCTGTCAGCACCTGTGATCCAGCTACCCTGGACTCGGGCCACTTGCCTATTACTGAATGTGTCTAAACTTGAGCCAGAATCTAACACACATGGACAGGTCATAAACTCCTCCCCCCATCCCCATTCACCCTAACCCCTCCACCCCCCCAAAAAACCCTACACACTCCCATACATGCACGTAGAGGGGAGCATTTTTCATTCTCCTCGGGTCACAGATAAGAGTGTGGAGAGGGGTGGATGCATCCAAACTGCCCATTTTTTCCCAGGTGGGTGTGTTAGCTTTCTCCAGGGCACTGTGGTTGGCGCAGTGCTGGCAAGGGTCAGGCTGGGAGCGGAGATGTAAAGTTGTTGGATGGGATTCTTTGGTGTTCCGAAAAGGGACTTTAATTCTTCATTACTCCAGTGTGAATGACTGCCTGCCAGCCTGCCTTATACTGATTAAACCATGCCCTGAAAATAAGGCAGGAGGGGAAGGGAAAAGCACTTGTGTGCAAATCTGGGTTCTGCCACTTTGTACGACCTTAGGCGAATCATTTCTCCAAGTGTATGCTACATTCGTTGAAACGAGGGCGGGGCCAGCCAATGAAAAGCAAAATGATCAGTAGGTGGCTTCAGATGCAGATTCTGGGGTCTTGCCCAGGACCTTGGGGCTGGGGTCCAGGAGTCTGGAATTTTAACAAGCGCCCAGAACCACTGCTCTAATAGTCCAGACTCCATGATGATCTCAAGGATGTCTTTCAATTTCTCTGGTCTGAGAGCAAAGCCCATCCTAATCCTGGGTGCCCTTGAGCCGTATCAACTGGGCGCGAGCACAGCTTTCCGCGACCGCGGAGATCAGGAAAAGCCGAGTTCAATTCGCCTCGCCCCGCCTCGCCCCTCGCCTGCGGCGGAGGCGAGGCCGCGCATGCGTGGTCTGTGCGGGCGCCGGGCTGTTCCCGGCGGCTGTGGGAATCCGGCCTAGAAGGCTGAGGCAGAGCGGCGACCTCCCGCAGTCATCCTGGAGGCCTCTCGGTCGGCGCGGGGGTGGGGGGGGTGGGGGGGATGGGGCGGGAGGTTGGGAGGGCTGATCCTGGCGCCCCGCCTCATCCAAGGACGGCGCCTCCCTGGCAACCGGCTCAGGGCCTAGGGACTGCTGCCTAGGACCGTTGGGGCGGGCTGTGGGTTGTGCGCCCCTCTGTCCGGGTCTGAGAGCCGAGCAGTTTCTCGTCCAGTATTTTACAGAACTAGGCCTTCTTCGCGTGATCGAAATTGGATTCACTGCAGAGGCCGCGAAAAAACCGATCTGGTCTATCCAGTTTAGACGCTAGAAGTTCAGCCCTCCTGCCCAGAGGGAAAACTGAGGCCCAGAGAAGTGAAGGGTTGGACTCCCAGCTCGACCACCTCGCTGGGCAAGACAGTTCAGTCTTTCATCTGGCCCAGGAACACATTTAAATGATATTCTATGTTCACATCACATGGTGTGCCTCAATTTTGCACACTTTGGGCTTTTATTTACACTTTCCGAGGACATAAGTACATTCAATTGCTTTCCCCCAGAGACTATCTAGCTACGAACAGTTTGAGCCTGGAAACAGTTCAGTCTTTGAGGCAGCAAGGGGCAGTGCACGCAATATATGGTCGGTGGGATCCCGGGTTCTCCTCCCTGCTCTGTCATTAAATTGACCAAATAAACCTGCTTCTCCATCTGCAAAGCAGTGATGCATGCCTATCTCGTATGAGATTTTAAGGATCTAATGGGAATATGGTTGTAAAAAGTTTTTAGACTGTAATGTATATAAATATGCAAGGAAAACTACCTTGCATAATGAAAATACTGGGAAACCAATGGAACAGATGAGATACATCCAGGAGGGCCAAATATTTGTCCCGACACTATGCAATCCTACTGGTTGCAGTTAAGTCTTTGTCTTCCAATCCCCCACATGCTAAGTCGGGGAAGGTAAGACTTGGGTGAAATGACTCAAATGCAGGCTTTGGATAATGTGACAATGAACAGTGAGTTCCAACTGCTCTCCGGCAGTGGTTTCCAAGCTGAAGTCAGACACCTTGAGGGTTTTTTTTTTAAAAAGCAATTGTTGGGGGGCTGGGATTAACCATGTTGATGGCATGCAACATACCACAATAAGTTCTTAAACTAAGGTTGAGAAGTAAAACCTCAGTGTGGATGATCTCTCCTTTAAATGTTTAACCTCACTGATGTTAATTGCATCTTTGAAAAATGTTAGTTTTGAATATTCCTATGATCCTGAAACAGAAAATCTTTCTAATTTAAAAGTTGAGAGATATTAGTGTGTTTGTTTCTGTGTTACAGCCAGTTTTCATGTCCACTTCCTTCTCTAGGAGTTTAGCTTTCTTATTAGAGATCTTTGGGGGCCTGAACCCAAGAAATAAGGCAGGGAGCGGAAGCTTGATCCTTACTAAATGTCAGATGTACTAAATGTAATGGAGGTGATGGAGGCGATATAAAGAACTAGACCCATACAAGAAAGTGGGGGTAGAAGAAATCAACATAACCATTAGCACAATCCCTAGGTGCCAGCTCCTAAATTCAAAGCATAGGTAGGAGCTAAGAAGAAATCAACATAACCATTAGCACAATCCCTAAGTGCCAGCTCCTAAGTTCAAAGCATAGGTAGGAGCTAGACGTTAGTCTAGCTGCAAAGATATGGAGATACAGCCCATGGTAGAATCTCCGGGTCTCTTTTCTAATTCTAGTTAGCCAGTAAACAGACAGCCATCTTCAAAGATAAGCACCTGCCAACTGAAAGAAGGCTATATCAGTGCCATCCGTGCAAGAACTCAGGGCAGCCATTTCTCTGCCCACCTGTGCCTATGCAGGTGCTTTTCTTTACCAACTCTGTTCCTCTGTAGGGCAGCGGCCTGCCTGTCTGCCCATAACCTGCACCATGCAGGCCTCTCTTAGCAAACCTGCCCCCTCAGAGGGGCAGCTCTTTCTGCCTGCTTGTGTCTGTACAAGTGTCCTTTACTTCCTTGTCCGAATGAACCTGTTCTGTAAGTATAACTGAGTCTCTGTCTCGTGGGGAAACTTGCCACGTGCTGCCGAAGGGAGCTCTGGTGAAACCTTTCCCAGAGTGAACACAAGGACCCCCTCCCTTCTCAAACTCATCGTCTCAAAAAACAACATCAGAGGCTCGATTTCTTCATGTAAAGGGACTGAAGAGAGTTGGGAACAAGCCGGAGAGACTATAGCACTGTTTAAGAGGGTGAGCACAGAGGATTTGTGCAGATTTCAGGTTCACAGGGAAGAACAGTAATTTAAAGTACTCCACCCCCTCAAAAGAGTCAAGGCTTCCAGTCAAGAATCTTGCAAGACTGGGAGGGTGGAGTTAGACGGAGGGAATAAGAGAAAGCTCAGATGTTGAAATCACCCCAGGGGATCAAAGTTGGAATTTCTGAACTAAGCTATTCCAGCACCATCCATTATTCTGAGGCTTCCTAAAACACTATTTACGCACATCACCAACACTTGAGGAGTTGTCTTTACTTGCTTAGAAAACTCCTTCTCTCTAGAGGAAAAAGAAAATTACAAGAGCACATTAGGGCCTGATAAGG
This sequence comes from Scalopus aquaticus, assembly GCA_004024925.1. Lineage (NCBI taxonomy): Eukaryota > Metazoa > Chordata > Mammalia > Eulipotyphla > Talpidae > Scalopus > Scalopus aquaticus. Next base: position 266,510 of record PVIJ01000313.1, read on the forward strand.
AGATTCTTTACTTTTCCTCTGTAGATTTCTGTTTCAGCTATGTGGCCCGGCATGGTGGAAAGCGAGAGTAACTTTAAGAGTCAGATAGGAGGTTCTCATCTGAAAATTTTGCTTTGGAAGTCCTGAATCTCTCTCTACCTTACTTTATCTTCACTAATTGTTTTTCCTGGCTCTCATTTCTTTACAAAGGTGGTGAAGGTAGTACCTTTAACTGAGTCCGCTGAACCTTGTCTTTGCTTAATTGGGAGCGACCTTCAGGGGATAAATCCCCATATTCAGCCCCTATCCCAAGTAGCATTTTTCCTAGATATCAGAAAAGCTCCATTTAATAAGACCCCAGTTCTCCCAAAGAACATCTGGTTCCTGAGACTTCACTTACCTTCTCTTTAAACATTCATATTTTAGATTCACCACAAAGAAAAGTTAGAACGAGCATGAACTGAAGGTTCGCACAGCATTCCATGATATTTCCGAGCACCATGGGTGAGGAAGCAGTGGAAGGAGATGCCTTTGCATGTCCTAGAGCCTCCTGATCAGTGAGCTCGAGGGAGGTTTTCAGCCCAGGGGTTGAGGTTTCTCAGTGCGGGGTGGGTGGGCTGAGGAGACTGTCCCAGAGAGAGCCCTGGGGACACAGAAGGACAGGCAGCCCTGGGCACCAGGGATGTCCACACAATTCAGTGACTTTTACAGAGGAGTGCTGCAGCAGAAAGGAAACTATGGGACTTTGAATGATGAAAGACCCACCCAGCCCTTAGGAAGGGAGCTGGACCTGGGAAGAACAGCAATTAGAGAGGGAAGAATGGATGGTCCTCCTCTCCCTACAACAAAAATACATTCACCAGGAAAACAATTCCTTATTTTTAGAAAGAAGAGTGGCTTGAAATTTTCTCATTTTTTTTTTCCCGGTTTATGACCTAGTTAAGAAGACTGAAACATAGAGGGTTGGGAAAAAGATAATTGGAGCCTTACTAGAAATGAGAAGTAACTTTCAGAGTGAGAACTCTTTTTCAGTGATTCTCAAAGATTGTGGTTGTTTTGTGCTAAAGCTGCAAATGGCTGGTATATAATTACATCTCCTAAAAAAAAAAAATCTAGCTAAGAAACTTTTGAAAGGGAAGGTAAAATTCAAGATTAAGTTGACGTGTCATTAGGTTATGTTTCTTTAAATAGGCACACAATTAAGACTTTAAATAAAAATCTATGTGCAAATTACGATAGCTTTTATTTAAATATTTATACTTTTATTTTAATAAAGAGTTTATGTAATAGGGAAACTTCCTAAAGAAGAGACTAATTGCAGAATGCCCCTTGGTCTTTTTTTTCTGGTGCCATCATAAACCAAGCCACACAGGATGCCTTGGGAAGAGCTAAAGGAACTTGCAAAACGTGTACCTTCGGATTTCCATTCTGCTTCCAAGCTAGCAAACCCCATATGCAGCACACAGGCCTTCCCATACAGGAAGCAAGAAACAAATTCCCGTTATCTCCTTTTCTTCTGTTCTGAGAAATCCCCCAAGGACTGCATCACATTTGTTTTCATTTCCCCTTTCCACTCCGGAAGCTCTAAGGCAGCTTCGAGGTCTATTCCTTTAGAGCACTTGTTTCAACAGGCTTCGTCACACACAGATTTGATGTGGCATTCTAGTGCTTCATGTGAGAGCACTTCCTAGTCCATGAAAGTTGAAGAGGTGGTGGAAACAATCCTGGCCTTTCCAGAATGATAGTGAGCCTGACAATTAGGAACTGGGCTTCTGTCCAGGGACTCCAAGCCAATAATGAATTTTAAAGCTATCAGAAAACTGGATCCTGGCCTTGGTAGGGGTGAGGGTGATTTGATACACAGAACAGCCTTGTTTCCTAGGGAATTGTGGTCCTTCCAGGTCATTTGGGGACTTGTCTTTGAGCCTCCTTAATGGAGCGGTGACTTTTTCCTACTTAGCCTGCCCCGGGTGGGTAGGTGGGTGGTAGCAGGTAGCTTTCCTGTCCCCATTTTCATCATGTATTAGGATGAACGTGGCCTTGAGTTTGCACTGTAGGATGGAAAACCTTCAGGTGGAAATCATGTGTGTTTAAATCTTGTTTGCCACTCATTAGCTCTATGACCTTGGGTGAATCTTTTGGCTACCTTAAATCGCATTCCCTCAGTCTTTAACATGTTGACACTTTGTATGATTGTGAGGACTAAATGAGATAACAAATATAAAGCGCTCCTTTCAGTTTATTGAAATCTCCCACAGGGGAGTGCTATGGGGCTCCCCAGTGACTTATTATTATTATTTTTCAAACACCTCCTTTTACGAGCTACTCTGTACCCTCACTCCTCGATGAGGAGTGAATAGGGCTGGAAACAACTGAGCAATGGCGTAACTCGGTCTAGGCGCCTCAATGCTTCAGCATTCCAGAAGCCCCAGATCTTGCCCATTTTCCTCCTCAGTGTTCTTCTCTCATCAAGGCCTTGCCTGCAGCCTTTCCCTCCGGCAATTCTTTGTTCTATCTGTGCATGGGGGCTGGGGTTGGTGAGAGGGCTATGCAGCTGAGTCTAGGCCGGGCAGCGCCTGTGATCTCTGCCTGTCTTTCACGATGGACCACATTCTTACCCTGGGAGTGCCTAGGAGGGAGAAGAGTTTATTCTGTTTTATAGGGGTACAGTTTTCTTCCCAGTTCTGGTTATTCTGCCATATCCTTGAGTTCTAAGAAAGAAAAGGCACCTCCACTCTACAATGAGAGGTGTGTATGTGTGTGGGTGGCAGGGGCCCACGATAAGCTGGGCTGTAGTGAAGAGTGGGAGGTAGTTTTCCTACCCATCTTCAAGTAGGGGAAGACCAGGAGAAATTAATGGACAAATTCTCTTAAGTGATCCTCTTATTCTACCACTGCATTTTGCATCTTATCCTTGTTTCCTAGGGAAAACATAGGCAGGAAGGAAGAAGGTTGGTGAAATTTAACCTAGAGAGCACAGGGGCCAAAATGGTACTTAGGAGCAAGATGTGGGATTGGGATATACACTTACATTTCTTATAAGTTTCTACTCCGTTGGGCTTGCAGGCTGAAAAGGAAGGTATCTAGGGGATTGGGGACTTATGAAGCAATAGGGAATGTAGAAGCCGAAACCCCCTCTGGGTGGAGGCACTATGGGGGTTATGTATAGTATTGTGGGGGTTGGGGCCATCCCAGCAATCAATGTATAGAAAACAGCACAGACTTTTGTGATGAAGGTGCCATGATGAGTGAGGGCTACCGGGTAAGCTTAGAAAAGAAGGGTCAAAAATTTAAGAGGAACCTCCAACTTTAGGGGCAACTTGGGTTCTCCAAAGCTCCATTTGAACCCTGCTCCCTAGACTTGCTTCCGTTTTTCCAAGTCCCATCCTGCCTGCACCACTACCTCCAGCTTCCCACCCAAAAGAGGCCATTATCAGAGCATTACTTGAGTCCCACATTAGCATGTTAGAGTGCTTGCTGCTCACAGGTTCTTAGAAGAGGGTCTCCTCCCCTGAACCCTTAAAGGAGGGAGCTGTCCTTGCAGAATATTGCTGAGAGAAGGGCCTAGAACAACCCCCTCCAGTGCCCAGAATGACCACTTTGCCTCTGCACTGCCTTTGGCATGCGTCAGGTGGTGAGTCCTGCAGCCGCATGCTCTCTGGTTGGGCACAGCCACAAGGAGCCTGCCTACAGTTCCTATCACCACCACAACCAGAGCTGCCCACTGCCTTCATTTTCCAGGAAATCTGGATCAAAGCGGGCCAAAGAACTCTGGGTTCCCAAACACACTCTAACTCTCGCTTTCTTCCTGTGGCTCTGCAGGAACAAAAGAACAGAACCGATTTGTTGGAGTAAAGGCCCTAACATTTATTCTCCCCCGGTGAGTAGGAGGGGTGAGGCGCAGATGTACTTTCTCTCTTGCCTGAGGAGTCCGGCTGAAGACAGGACCGCGCGCCTTGCGGCAGACCTCGTCCCTCTGCGCTTCGTGAAAGACCTGATCTCTAGTGCCCTCAAACCCCGCCTCCCTCACACCCTCTCTCCGATGACTGTTTAAAGAACCCTAGCCAGAGAAGCGCGCACACTCCTTATATTAACTGACTGCTCCGTCAAAGAGGAGGGGAGTACACGAAGCCGGGGTGGATGCGGGGAGGCTCTGAATCGCACAGCCTGAGGAGGGGCTTGTGGGTCAGGCGTCCCGAGCTCACGCTTTCCCTTCTTCCCCTCCCACGCCCTGTCGGAACACCAGTCTCTGATTGGGCCAGTCCCATTGAGAATTCAGAATTCAGAGGCATCCAGTCCAAGGACAGAACTGCAAGAGCATGGACACAAAACACCAAACAAATGGGGGTGGGCTCCCGCCCGCGTGGTGGGCGATGCTCCTTGGCCAGGGCTGTTTCTGGCTTCTCAGCCTTCTGGGTCTGGGCTGTGAACAGCAGGGGGCGCGAGGGTCTCTGGGGCAGCGCGGTGCTGGGAAGCTTCTGCCCCTCTGGTCCCCAGCGTTGTATAGGAGCACAGGCACGGGGTAGGGCTGGTGGGCAACCAGGGGAAGAGCTCCCGGGAACACCAAAGAGTGGACACAGTTTCATTAAAGCAAAGTTATAGCTGCCTCTAGTGCCTGGGGGAGGTGCAGGTAGTGGCAGGGCCTCCAGGAAAGGGCTGGGGACCCAGGTATCCATCCGCCAGCACAGTACACTCAGCTGCATCCTCCCACCTGCACGCCTCTGGCACACTGCAGCTGGGGACCCAGATTTGTGCTTGATCAGGGCTTCAGAAGAGGTGGCAGCAGAGGCACTGCGGGCTGTCCTGGAGGCAGCAGGTTCTCAGGTCCTCTGCAAAGTACCTCTCGTCTCTGGAGAGCCAGAATGTGTCCTGGCCTCGGGGCCTCTTCCCCAGCCCCCCCACCCACCACAGTAGGCTCCTCAGACGTGAGTCTGCATCCGCCGCTGCAGGGGTCGGCTGGGGTCGGAGTTCTGGGAAGAGGACTGGGAGTGGTGAGAAGAGGACGCCGAGGCCTTGCTGGCCTTGTCGAACTGCACGTAGCCGTCCTGCTTGCCACTGCTGCTGACACTGCTGTCACACTGCGTGTCCAGGAAGGAGCTGCTGTCGCTGAGGGAGCCTCTCTGGAACTCCCGCTCACAAAGCTCGATGGAAGAGCTGCCCATGCCCAGCACGAACCTCTGCCCGTAGTCGTACAGGCGGCCCTGGCCACTCAGGGTGCTGTAGATGTTGGTGAAGGACATGCCCGTGGGCACTCGTTGCTTGCCTGCCGGACGCAGGTCGGGCTGACAGCTGGACAGCGAGATCGTGGGGGTCGAGTGGTGTTCTTTGAAGGTGTTGACGCTGTAGTAGCCGTTGGTGGGGTCCTGGGGTGGGGAGAGTTGGAACAGCATGAGGGGTGTGGGTGGAGCCTCCGCTGACCTTTGGTGGGAGGGTGTGAGGGGGAGCGTGCTTTCTAGGCTGAGCCAGTCCTACCTTGAAAGAAGGAATGGGGAAAAAAGAAAGAGGGGGAGAAATGGGGGGCTGCTGGAAGGATTAGCTGGAAGGGGACACCAAGAAGAGGGGTCTGGTCCCAGTGGGGGCAGGGTGCTCCCGACTGGGTGTTTCATTACGTTAGGGCAAAGCGAAATCATTTGATAACCAGCCTTTAATTGCTTTTTGAATTTGTCCAGGACGTGGATACTGCTTTTTAAATTCATTTGCAAGGAGACTGTGGGTGAGGGCGGCAGGACCAGCATCGCCCCTCCTTCCGTCCCTAGTGTTGGGGGAGGAGCAGGAGCCTTTGGCATGGGTGTGTCCCACAGAAAGGAGAGGATAGGTCCCTGTCCCCAAGGTGACCTCTGACCTTCCTATCCGGTCACTGGATCAGGGGCTTGGGCCATCAGAACGGAACACCAGAGTCCACAGCTGTGTCTTATAATCTGTGATTATTCTTACCTTCAGGTTCTGAAATTCCTTCTCCTCTTCTTTGAGGACCTCCAGCTGCTTCAGCACTGAGTCTTGTTGGAATTCACCCCGGTCCATCTATAACCCCAAAATAGCTGCTCAGTGGACAGGAGGCGGGCTAAATAAACTACATTCCCCAACGAAAGGATGTAGAAATGGACTCAAAAGAAGCTTGCCACCTATGCCTCTCCTCCCCCAACCCCTCACTGCCTGGTCCTCTGAAGGCAGCTGAAGAGGTCAGGAGGATATTTCAGGGGTCCTTTTTGTACCTGGACGCTTGTCTGAGAGATCAGGAGGGATGGGGCAGGGGTGTGGGTGAGGGCCAAGTGGCTAACATGGCACTTTTCCGCTTGAGTGAGGGAACCACCTCCAGAGAGCTCACTTGGCTGATTCAGTTCAATTCATTGAGCATTTACTGAACTTTGGGCTGGGCACATGTTAGGGGCCAGACAGACACTGATAAAGATTAAGATGTATTTGTGCTCACCAGGGAGATGGACCTGTAGATAAATATAGACTCTTGATTAGGGCACAGGTTGGGGTCTGGCAGGGCAGTTCACCAGACAGTCCCAGGTTTAATGAACGCCTTCAGAAGGAGTCACATGAAAATACCTGTGAGGTCCTGGCAACCTGGGCCACACCTGTACTTCACAGCAGTGACTTACTGAGATGTAACTCAAAATCATTTTCCTTAACAGATGCCAAAGAGCCTGCGGGCAGGGACCGCTCTTGTTTCTCTTTGGGTCCTTGGCACATCTGGCACAAGATTGTGGTCATGGGCCAAGACGCTTTTGAAATGGAATCATATTTAATTGCATTTTATTAATCCTTTGACTGGCCAGTGCCTGGCGTACAGGGGGGCTGTCACACGTGTTTTGTTTATGTTGGATGAACGAATGAATGAAGAGACCTCGCTCTAAACAATTATTCTAGTTTACTGCAAACTAGAGTAATAATTAGGCTTAAGGTGAAAAATAAAGCCCACTTGACCCAGTGGGTGCTTTAATTAGTCTGGAGAACCACAGTGATGTTTATCCTGTAGCACATAAGATGCTTCCCATGTGTCACTTCTGCAAATGTTGTGCTCTGGGCCAGGTGTCCCCTCCTCGCTCAGCTGGGGTATTTCTTCTCCCTTGTGACTTGCTTTCCTGGTCTCTTACGAGCCCCATGGAACAAGCCAGAGGCCTCCATCCTGTTACTGCCTCACTCATGCTGCTTTTTTTACTTGCTGGTAAATGTTCTGGATTGGCGTTCTTGCCCACCAGATTCAAGCCCTACACCTGCTTCTCCTCTATGTCAGGGGCCATTGAGGTATTCCAGGGTGAAGGAAATGGGGGAACAGAAGGTTCCCCAAATGGGGGCTTAGCTATGGAGCCCTGAGCAGGCCCCTCTGCCAGTTACTCCCCCTACTCTGACTACAGAGCACCCCGCTCTTCCCTGAGAGTTTGGATTGGGGCGTGTGGAGACAGCCTGAGGCAATCAGAGTGTCCCAACGGGAGGGAATTCAAGGTTCCCGGGATGAAGGGCGGGCTGGGGTGCTTCCACACCAGACTTGAGGGAGTTCATTTATAGAGATGTTCACTCTCGGTCTTGGCTGCGGCCTCCTCCCTTATCAGATTCGTGATCTACTGTGTCAGGCCAGAGGAAATAGACATGTACATTCTGGGGAGCATGACCTTTTGCTTGAGGAACTCTGGATAATCGGGGAGGCTGACCTGTAATTATAACAATGCATTATAAGAGAGCAATAAGAGGTGTTTGGGGAGAGCAGAAAGTGCCTAGCTCTGTCAGGAGCGGGAGGACAAACGTGGCAAATTAGGGAGGAGGTGACATTTGAGCTGATTCTCATAGGAGAAGGTAAAACTCAACAGACAAAATCAACAGACAGAGGGGACGACCTGTGCAAACCCCCTGAGGTATAAAAAACTCCAAGGCCAGCGACTGCAAGTTCTTTGGGGCGTCTGGAGGGCTGATGAATTTGGCAGGGAGATGCAACAGGAAAGGCCAGCAGCCGTCTGGCGAGAAAGGGCCTCGATGACACACTGGGCAGTTGGACACTGTCCAGTAGACACAGACTCCTCTGAGGGATTTGAAGGAGGAAAGTGACAGGGTCTGATTTCTACTTCTTTCTGTGGGACCATGGGGTGGGCTCGAGTAAAATGATAAAAGACTGGGATGGCGAGGCCAGTGAATGGGCTGCTAGAAGCGTCCAGGGGAGCCAGGACAAGGCCCCAGCTAACGAGGCAGCGGTGGGGTAGAGGCAGGCACACACATTCGAGACGTTTTCTCAAGAGGAATTGACAGGGCCTAAAAATCAATTGGCTAGAAAAAGGGCAGCCGAGGGAAAGGTCAGTTCAATCCATAAACACCAGTGAGTGTCTCCCAGGGACTCGGTAAGACTCTGGAGCCCTGGGGGTGAAGAGGGCAGCTGCTCACCATCTAGTAGAGACAGGTAAGGAGACAGGTGACTTGAGAGCAACACAAATAGCAACATTTCTCAAATGCTTCCTGTGTTCCTGCCTCAGGTTCTTTGGGATCACCCCATTTACCTCCCCTCCCCCCCTCCCAGAACTCTGTTCATTACTGCTCTCATCCCGCTTCATAGATGGGGAGAATGAGACACAGACACGCCCGTGCTCTTTACCCCCAGGTTCTGCTGTCATGGCTCCAACATCTTAGAATCATGACACAGCAAGAATGCTCTAGAGGTATCTAGTGCAGTGTCCCAGGTTTCTGCTTAGACAACTGGGTGGATCAGGGTCTCTCTGTGGTCATCAGGAAAAGGAGGAATGGTGTGGGGCGGCTGGGGAAGTTACAAGTTTGCTTCTGGCAAACACTCCAGTTCCCGAAGAGGAGCCTATGCTTCTTTCTTGCAGACATTTTTTTGGGGGAGTGGGGGGGTGGGTTGGGGGCTGAGGTGGGGACAAGTACTGAATAGAATAACTGTTTGTATGTGTCCAGAATTATGTTATATACAACGTATTATGGCTATTTATGCATATTTTCTCTCCCTACTGGATAGTCAGGTCTTGAAAAGCTGGGGCCATATTTTATTTTATTATTTTTTAAAGATTTATTTATTTATACATACAAGCTGGGGTGTAGGCCAGAAGTGTGGGGTGATGAGAGGATCAACCAGAGACAGTAGGGAGCAGAACAGGCAGATGGACCGAAACACACTGCTGAGGGGGGCAGCGGGTGTGGCAGGAGAGGTCTGCTGTGCCATGTGGGAATCTCCCCGGCCAGGTATCGAACTCATGCTGCAGTGGCTGTGGATAGCTTCATAGGGCTGCGCTTAACCTGTTGCACCGCCAGGGAGGCCCTGGGGCCACGTTTTAAATGCCTCTGAGTCTACAGGTATCTTTGAATGCTAGCCTAGAACAACATGTGCAGTCTTATTGACTCACAATGAATCTTTGCTGGCTGAAAGTAGGTGCCTGGTCTATCATGGGGGCTGGGGTGCATCATGACTGATGCGCAGCTTTGAGGGAGCACCTAGGGTGTTAAGAACCTCTGGCCCCTGCACCTTCAGGTCACGGGAGTTGGGGAGGAGTGAGGGTAAGACAGCATCCTTACCATCAGCTGCTTGATGGTGGGGTGCTCTTCCGTCTCCCGACCAGAGGCAGGCTCCTTGTGGACAATCTCCACTCGGATATCATTCTTCGCTGACACAACCCCTTTGAGATCTGGACATAAAAAAGGAAAGTGTAGAGACAGATTCAGTTCTCCCCAACCAGGAGGGCTTGAGATGTCAAACCCCCACCACCCTGCCGCCGCCACCGCCGCCATAGTTTACCCTCCACCCCTGAACTCAAGAGAGCTTCATGCCCCCACCCCCACCCGTAGAACATCTGTCTGGATGTGCTGTGGGCTGTTGGGGTCTCCCAGCTCTTGTCTGTCGGCTCCTTGTTGCACAAACGTTACTCAGCCTTTCACTGCCACTTCTGTGACTTAGAGGTGGTTCTCATCTATTTCCCGCCTTACTAAACTAGGTTATTTTTATCTTATTACATTCTCACCTCCTTCTGGAAGTCTGCTCTGACCTCTCCTACTAGATTTTGACCTCTCCATTGAAAGAATCACAAATGTCACTGTTAGAAAGGGCCCTGAAGTCCCACGTCAACCTCCCGCCCACAGCAGGAACACCTCTCACATGAGGTGGTCTAGCACCTGTGCCAATGGAACCTTCTAGAGCAGGCAGCTGATTTAGAGTTGGGAGATTCCGTTAGGAAATTCTTGTTAGAGTATGCTCTCCCCTATTTTCCACTGATGATGGAGGGCCTGAGACCCATCAGTGGTGCTGATGGGGCAGTTAAGGGAGTAGAGAAAAAAATCAGGGGAACACACAGCTCCCTTCCACACATGGAGGCTGCCAATGGTGGAGGGAGAGACTTATACTCTGATTATTCATTTTGTGCCTATGCTCATAGAATGTCAGCACGGGCGGGGTCACAAAAGCCAAGATCACAAAACCCCTCCCTATTACACATGAGGACACTGAGGCCAGGAGTAGCAGTGGCTGACCCAAGGTCATGAGGTAGGAGAGGTGAGATCAGAGGCTGCCTCCATTGTTTCCCCATCTCTTCCACCACCTTTTTACACGTCTGCACGTCTGTCTGTCATGCATGACCTCACAGCTGTGCTCAGGACCAGAATTTTATTGCTTATTACTAAAGACCTTTAAAAATCTGCACAAAGCCATTCTTTGAGTGCTTCCTCCCCGCAGACCCCTGCGTGGGTGATGTGCTTTTCTGGTTAGACTAGCAGATCCTGGAGGGCAGGATCAAACCTCCCCCGCCCCCAACCCCCTCCCGGAATTTTTATACAGCTCCCAAGGGAGAGGGCTGTATGTGTTCATTCCAAAGTGCTGGCGGACCGCCCTGTTGGATGAAGTTCAGTTCAGGCCAGATCAACATCAGTTCAGCGCCCACCACGGGCTGGGTGCCGCATAAAGCATTGCACAGAGAAAGATGCGCGAGACCCCATCCCTGTCCCAGCAGCTCACAGCACGGTAGGGCCCCTGTCATTGCACTCCTGCTTACTTGCTCTCCGGGGCAGTCTAAGCCTGGCCTTTTTCTCTGTCCCCCTCCCTGAGATCCCGGGTCTCCCTCCCGTACTTCTCTGGGAGCGGGCACAGCAGAAGGCCACAATGGTTGCCATGAGGACGAGGAAGGCCACCCCGGCTCCTACGGCCACCCCGATGATGACGGCCATTGGCACCGACTCTGTGGGAGAGAAGCAGGCACAGCTGATGAAGGATCCCAGACCTTCTGCTGTCCCCCGGGACCTCACCCAGCTCCCTTGGGTGCAGCGCCTGCAGTTCACTGCACACGGATCTTCCTGGGAAACGCCTCAGGGGTCTGGGCAGGCACAGGCAGAGTCCAACAGGGGTCAGCTCAAGAGGGACTCGGGCTGGAGGAGAGGGTGGAGGGACTGGGGGAGACACCGAGTGGCTATGGAGGGGGAGGGAGGCGAGCAGGAAGAGATGGGAGGGCCAGGGGAGGGACCCCCGGGTGAGAGGCAAGGAAGGCTGGGCACAACTTAGCCCTCTTGGATGTTAAACCAGGCATATTCTATCATGCAGAGACTGGACAGTCATAAATCTTGGTTTTTCATTGAAAAATGAGTATGGTAGCTTCCCCAGTTTGTTCAATTTGTTCTTCTCTTCCCTTTCTCAGGTGCAGAGAGGCTGGGCATAGAAACCAGCTTCTAGGGAAAGCAGCGTTCACGAAGCGGGTGGCTTTCTTCAGGGCCTGCTTGGCATCAGGGGAAGGAGCTGCCAGGGGCCTAAGGCTTAGGGGCCAGGGGAGCAGGACCCAGGGTCCCCCTAATGCTTTAGGGAGAAATGTCCCTTTTCCTTGACTACCTGCCCCACCTGCTCTCTCCTGGCATCTTGCCACTGCTCCCCAGGAGGGCCTGGAACTCTGACCAGGCAAGTGCTCACTCCCTGCTGAGTCTGTGTCTGTCTCCTGCCCCAGCCAGTAGAGATGGGGAGGGGGAGGGGGGAAGGGAGGTGCCCTCCCAGAGAGCCCTGATCCTGCCTTTGCTGCCTATGCTGGATGAGCATATAATTTGGGAACAGAACTAGAGAATGCAGGAGCAGGGCGGCTTAGGGCCCACGGAGTCCAAGTCTCCTATCTGCAGATGCAAACACTGAGGTCCAGAGAAGTCAGGCGACTTGGTCAAGAACACACAGTTACCAATGGAGGAGGGTAAATCCACTGATATACACCACCCCCCAACACCCATCCTGCCCATCTCCGACCACTGTATCACATGGCACCCTCCAAACCTCACAGGCCTTCTTTGGCCCAAACTCCATCTCTTCTGAGCAACTCAGGTCACTCTCTTATCTGTAAAGTGGGGTCATCGCAGTGCCTACTCAGGGGGTTGCTATGGAGTTTGGATGGCTGAAAGCATGAAAAGCACTTGGCATTGAGTCCTGTTCCAGTATTTATACTTGTTACTGCATGGGAATTGTAGCAGATCAGAAGCTTAGAAGTGTAGAAAGTCCCTTCTAAAGACTGAACTCCCTCTCACCTGGCCCCACACTTAGCAGTGTTTTTGTCATGGGCTGAGTGAGGGTTAGCCTCTCATGGTTGTTTTCATTCAAGTGAGGAAGAGAAGAAGAAAACCTCCAACCCTGGCCCCGGAGACGCTGCCAGGAGGTGGTGCGTGAGGGAGGAGAGTCAGGCACCCTCTTCCAGGAAGGAGCAGGTGCTGTTGGCTGGCAGTGCTGGCGGATGTGCGAGGTGGTGCAGGCATCTTGCCTTTGAGACCACTGTAGGGAGTGCCGGGGAGAGGATGATGGGGAGGCCGGTGCACAAATGCTTGAGGGCTGGTGGCAGGAGCTGTTTGGTTTGCTCTCCAGTGGGAGTGCAAAGCTGGGACTTGCACTTAGTCAGCCTGTTGGACTTGCTTTGATAAATAGATGTCTCCAGGTTTTAATTCCTTTAGGGAAGGACAACCACTCTGGAGCTCAATGGTTCTTTAGTTTTTAATTTCATTAATTTAGGTTGATTTAATTTCTTCTTAGGTGCCTGCTAAGTTTCCTTGGAAAAACTTGGATCTTGTCCCTGCTGAGCGCAGAACTAAAGAATGACTATGGAGGGGTCTTTAACCGGCCTCAATATCTCACTTGCAAAACCAGAGAAGCAGGAAAGTGGTATCTAAGGCGCTTCCTGACTCTGGCTTTGACTTGTTAACACCTGGTGGGGGGCAGGGCATCAGTTTATCTGGAGAACTGTCCCGGAGCAGATGGCAGGAGCAGAGAGTGGTGAGGGAGAGGCCCCCGGGGTGGTGTCCCCCTGCAGCCTGCCTGTGTCTTTCCTCCTGGCCTGGCTTCCTCAGGTCCGGCCCGGCTGCCCGTGCAGGTTCTCGCTCTGGACCATGCACGCACGCCTCAGATGTCCCCTGGAGAGGGAAGAGAAGGAGGGGACTACCCTCCACTCAACCTCCTCTCCCTCCAAGGAGGTGGCTGGGCACCAGGAGTGCCAGCCAAGAAGCAGGGTGTCAGGGAGCTCCGGATGGGCGTGAACAGACACAGGTGAGATGGAGACACGAAGGAGACACCATCCCGCACCAGGAGAGGCTCTGAGAGGCCTAGGGAGAGTCCCGCGGGAGGTGGCTAACTGGGCTGGCCTGTTTGGGACTGGTGCTCTGATTCAGCAGGTCCGCCCAGGGGGGTGGGGTGCGTGGGTCCCACAAGGAACTCACTGAGGAAGCTGACAGCCCCGGCTCCCCACAGCAACTCGAGCCAGGGATCTGCAGCCAGCAGCCTGGGGCGGGAGGCACTGCCCAGCAGTGGCCGCCTGGTGGTGAGAGGGCGATGCACAGGGACTGCAGGAGCGGGAAGGAGGCAGCGATGGAGAGCGGGGTTGGCATGGAGTCCTAGGCCTGCAGGCTGGGAGGCCCTGGAGCCCTGGGGGTGATGGCCAAGCTGGTGGGCGTGGGTCGAAGAGCAGGAAGATCAAGGAGCGAGTAGGCAGAGAGGGAGGAGAGGCCAGGGGTGAGCTGACCCCAGCGGGGAGGAACCAGGGCTTCTGAAAGAGGGGTGAAAGGAAGGGAGGGGGAGAGGCAAGAGCCAGGGTCCCGGGGAGCAAGGAGCCTGTGGGGCTCTGGCTCAGTGACATAGGAGACAGGTCTCTGGGGTCCCTAGACCCAGGCTGGCTGGGGACCCCTCCCCTGCTGTTCTGACTGCACTAACCCCTCAAGAAGGGGGAGGGTGGGGAAGTTAGCGGCCTGCACAGGCCTCCCTACCCCCTTTGGGGTCCCCTTCCCCACTGGCCCAAACCCCTTCCCCCCATCCCGGGAAGTTCTCATATGTCTCCTTCCGTACCTGCTTCCAGCCCGGCTCCCGACTTCATTTCCGAACCTGTTTGGAAATAAAGCAAGCGTCCACAGCCAGGGCCTGGCTGGCCAGGGTGGGGTGGGACTGGGGGACCGCTATCTGGAGGGGTCTCGGGTGAGGGGTCCCTTCTCCAGCATGTCTCCGAGACCACCCACAGGTCCAGGCTAACCCACGTGAACTTGGAGTTCCTTTAGACTGACTTAGAGACTCCAGAGGGGTCGGGACCAGAGAGAGAAATCAAGTCTGGGGGTGGGGAAGAGGGGGGTTAGAACACTAAGGGGGGCAGAGGGGTGAGGGCATCGAGGGGAAGACATGGAGGGTAAGTAACGGACCGGGAAGGTTGGGGATGATGTGTGGATGATGTTATGCAAATTATGTGCAAAGCGTTATGCAAAGCAGCTCCTATTAGGGAAGAGGTGTTGGGGGACGCTGTGATGCAGAGGATCGTGAGCCCCCAGGGACCCAGCTCAGAATTTCCTGCAGGGGACGGGCGGGCATGACAGCCTGTGTGGCCTTCCTCTTGAAGGGCGTCAGAGACTGCCAGGCCCAGGTCCCCTGGGTCCACCGTGAACTAATCCCCCTGGCAAAGGGCAAGGTCTGCAGTCCATGTCAGGACCTGTGCTGCTGGCTGGTTGCCGGGCTCTTGGGGGCCACCCCACACCCCACCCAGGCTCCCCACATCTGCACACAGAATCTCTGCGGTGAACCTTCTCCACCCTGTCGGCCCGCCCTGCTCGGAGTCCTCCTGTCCAGGGCTGCCCTCGGCCAGTGTCCCCTAGAGCACAGAGGTTCACATGTCCTGGGTCCCCGGGGGTACTACAGACAGTCTGAGCCTGGCTGCCTGCATGAGGGGGATTGGAACAGCTCGAGCGCTACCCTTAGCTCAGGGACACCTTCTAGGAGAGTTTGGGGTAACTGGACATGCTTGTTGTCTAACAGGGCGAGCCAGGTCCCCCAACATGGCCAGGCAGAGCATCTCCTTGCCCACCACAGCTCAGCGCATTCCACGCCATGAGGGTGCTCTGGAGCAGATCAGGGCCTGCCAGGGAAATGCTGAGTGCGAGGAGTCAGGTCCTTTGGGAGCTGCCGGGAGGGGTAACTGTGCCCGGCCTGTGGTCGCCTGTCTCTGACACGTGCTGCCCAGTTTTCTTCTCTCCCGCTTCCTGGGGCAGCCTAGTGGCTGTGTAGGGTGGGGGTGGGGCCGGTGACCTGCTTGAGGCTGTGTGGCAAGCGAGGAAGGCCTGTGACTTGTCCTTGGGTCCCAACCAGCGTGTAGCCTCCGAGAGGCGACTGTCCCCTCAGGACCTGAAGACCGTGGCCGGGGCCCTGGCCTGGGTGGGGAAGGCCTGCTGGTCTACGCCCGGCGGGCGGCCCACCTTGCTCCTTGAGCCGGATGATCTCCGTGTCGGAGCCGAAGCTGTTCCAGGCCGTGCAGTTGTAGATGGTCTGGAAGTCGGCTCGCACGATGTTGCTGATGGTCAGGGTGGAGATGACGCCCTCCTCCGTGCTGACCGTCTCCACGGTGTAGCGCCCCGATGTCCCCGACTCCAGCACATTCTCTTTCCAGGACCAGGCCTGTCGGCAGGCACAGAATTAGGAGGAGACCCCCACAAGAGCTACCCACACCAGGACCACTGTGCTGTCTCCCTGCACGAGGGCTCACAAGGCCGGGGTCGCTGCTACCAGCGCCAGCACGTGCACGCAGGGGTGCATGCACGCACCACGTACCAAATATGCGTACACACACCTCAGCTTGTGTACACGCAAGTACACACAACAAAACACAAACGTGCACAGATACTACCACACAGCGCCAATACACGTACAGGCACACAACACTTTCCAAACATGTACCTATGTTACACACATCTCCAACATGTGTAACCAGAGTTACACACATCACAACACACCATAAAGGAATATACAACACAACACACCACATACAGCTAACAGAGACACATGCATACACTATACATATACATGTGTACACAAGGTACACACACACAAACATGTGCACGCAAATGCACACACATCACACCACACTCCACAAACACACATCCTTATGTGCACACACGCAGAGGTAGGATACCACAGAGGGTATTTCTGATAAGAGGCCCTATGGGGTCCTGCACTGGAGGTGTTTTCCAGGACCCGTGGGGTCCCCCCTCAGTGGCCATCACCCCCACAATGCCCTCTGGCAGGTGAGGTGAAGGCCAGCTCCACAGCAGCTGGGCCGGTTTTGTTACTCTGCACACCTGTCTGTGCAAGCTGTGTTCCAGGAGTTGTACGTGTGATGATCTTTCTCTTAGTCTATACACACTGAACTTGAATTTTGGTTTTTGATATTTAAAAATTTTCTTCAGAAGTGTGTGATTTTTCTGCAAGCACTTTAGTGAGCAGGCTGCTGGCTCCTGGCCTTTGAGGGGGGTTGCTGACAGCGCCGGCTGACGGGTGCCCAGAGGGCTTCTTGTTCTCGGTCAACATTTTGGACGGATAAGTCTAGGCTGTGTGGGGCTGTCCCACAGCTGTAGGATGTTTAGCCAGTGGCTCCCCCTCCAAGTGTGACAACCAAAAAAGAAAAAAAACATCTCCACACCTCGCCAAACGTCCCCTGAGGGGAACCGCTGGGGTTGGGGGGGAGTGCCGGCCTAGGGTTAGGTGTCTGTGAAGAAAGAGATAGTGTGAATGTGCCAGAGATTGAGTGAATGGAGTGAATGCTGCCATGGGCTTGTGCTACACGTGTAATTAAAAATATTAGAGGGGCCTCCCCGGTGGCGCAGCGGTTGGGCGCTGCGCTGTGGAGCTGTCGGCAGAGGCGACGCGAGTTCAACGCCCGCCCAGGGAGAATCCCACATGGTGGGGCAGACCTCTTCTGCCTGCCTGCTGCTCCCCTCAGCAGTGTATTTCTGATCTGCCTGTTCTGCTCCCCGCTCTGTGTCTGGTGAACCCTCTTGCTGCCCCACGCCTCTGGCCTGTACCCCAGCTTGTATGTAAAAAAAAAAAAAAAAATTAGAAGAGGGAAGTGAACGAATGGGGAGGCTTTTGTACTAGCTCTACATGTGAATTCTTGCAATTTTTGTGTGAGTCTTTCCGTGAATGAACAGGATGCCCGAGAAAGTGTGTGACAGCACAAACGCTCTAACAATGTCTCAGTCGACAGTGTGACACTTAGTTTTGCTGCCATGGGGGTTCCAGCCCCTGGCACTCAGAGTTCAGCTGTGCCCCGCCCCACCCTGCTGCTCTGCTGCCTCCTGTGGGCTTGACCCTGGACAGTCTTTGAGTTGGACTGTGCTGGGCACTGGGACTCCCTAAAAATAATCCCTGCACCCCGGCAGTGTTGTAAAATGTCTGCTTCTCTTTGTTTTCCTACCTGGGCTTCTTCCAGCTTCAGATGGACTGGGGTGGAAGGCCCTCACTTTATAAATACAAATACCACATCCCCTTAGCTGTGTTGTAAGGGTATGAGTTTTGAGGAAGTGGGGATGGGGGTGGTGATGGAATGATACTTCTCATGGGGAGAACTTTTGAGAAATGGGGCTGGGTTCTCCAAGGCGCCGGGCAGCACAGGCTGAGAGGAGGACTTCCAGGCGCACAGCTATAAACCTCACTCTGCTCAGGAGTGTGCCAAAGACTGGCCTGGAACCCAGAAAAGGGAAGACATGGTTTATCTTTACCCCTGTGCTCCCAGAGTGCAGAATTTGGTTAGAATCACGGAGTGTAGGTGCTCCTCTGGAGAGCAGGGAGGACTTAGACACGCTGCAGGTGAGCTGGGAGCACACTGGTTCTGAGAAAGGAGAGTGCTTTGGAGTTTTGTCTTCACGATGCCTTTGTGAGAATCACAAAGCAAGAAAAATTTTCCGCACAGAGAAAAAAAAGGTGGGCACCAGCTCTAAGCAGAGGGGGGCTGGCTGCTGAGGGTGCTGGTGAGGTGCCCCCCGCCCCCACCCCACCCGGCACACTCACGATTCGGTCAGGGGGCGGCGTGCTCCGGATGAAGCACTTGATTTGGCCCTTCTCTCCATGGAGGGCATGCTGCGTCTGGGTGCTGGAGATGATGGGGGGTCCTGTTGGGGAGACAGCTTCCTATTAGTGGTTCAGAAAGGGCAGGTCCCTGGCTGGGTGGATTGAGAGTTTATTAACTAATTCAATCAAGCAGTAAACATTTACTGAAGGCCCATGTGTGCAAGGCAGGGGGTTCAAAGATAAGGTAGGCGCCAGTCACGAGCCTCTCCAGGGATCGTGGGTGGATGCTTCTGAGTCTGAATGCCCAGAAGACAGAAGTAACTGTAATAAAAGGTGGTGTGTTAGCACCACAGGCAGGGAGGCGGTGCAGATGAAGTGCTAACCGACTTCAGAGGAGGAAGAATAATTCTCCCTGGTGGATTGTGAGAGCTTTATGAAGGAGGTGGTAAGCCTGAAAAAGGAGTAGAGGAGGTATCAGGAGGGAAGCGGGGCTATGTCACCTCCACGTTAGCGGTTGAATTTTAAGCAATTTTCTCAGATATCCAGTAGAGGGCGCGCTTGCCTAAAAAACCGGTATGCTCCGGTGGCTGCCTGGGTAGCGAACCAGAGGGGAAGAGAAAAGGTGATGCTTCCTCATCAAGGGGAATCACCCGCAAGGTGCAATGTGCTGGGCAAGTTCATAGTCCCCATTGCACATATCTCTCAGGAAGTCCCATAGTTCATCACCTTGCTGGCCTGCACGTACATACCCAGAGGGCGAGTCCATGGCTCCAGAGCTGGCATTACCCCATCTAGTTTCTGTGTGCGTGTGTGACAGGGACGTCAGGTTCTGGGAGTACCTGTCTCACTTACTGCATCTGGCAGTCTAGAGGGCACACCTGGAACCTGAAGTCCAGCAGTGCCTCCTGTCCAGCTCTTCCTCTCACCTAACCTAAGTCTTTTCTGATGATGCCCACCCGGAAGTGAAAGGGGGAATGGATGGAGGGGTGGGCTGCTGGAGCAAGGGCTGTAGGGATGGAAGCCCTCCTGCCCCCTTTCCAATCCCCGAGATAAGGGTAGAGCCTAAACTCCACCCACAGAACAGGAATCGGAGCAGGGGAGCTGACACCGGAGGACAGGCAAAGTTATGTTGGGAACAAAACAAAAATTGCTGCGAACATAATTGCTGTTTATTAGTCACCTTAATTAAAACAGATTTGCATTTCTATGAGGAGCTATCAGGCAAGGGAAAAGAGGTACCAGGGAACAGTCTGATGACTTCTACTGAGTTTTGGATGGCAAGTGGCTGGGGAATGGGTCAGGCAGATGTGGGGGACCTCAGGGAAAGGGCTTCTGCCCTCAGGAGGCTTCAAAGTGGGCTGCCCCCCGCCCAGTTCCTCTCTTAGATACCTTAGGCATATTTAGCTAAAATGGGGAAGGGCTGGATATTTTAGAAATATGGAAGGAGCATTGTTTTGCTGCTGGTACAAAGTGATGATACCATCAAACCTTTCCCTCTACAACCCAGGGGTGAGGAATTGCCTGGAGGTTTCTCAGGTGGTCTATGGATTGTTAAAAGAAAACAGAAGTCAGGATAAAGGTAGATGGGGTGGGGTGGTCAAAGTATAGCAGTATTTCGGTTTCTCTCCCCTTCCTGAGGATCCGAGTGGAGCCAGTGCCAGTTTACTCCCCAAAGGGAGGTGGCCAGCAGCTACCCACTGTCTGGGATTTGTTTTAGTGAGAGCCTCCTGTCATTCTGTTCCTTCATCCTAGCCTGTCTCTTTCAGAAGTGCTACTCCATCTCTCTACAAAGTTCTGCTACCCTGCTCCCTCTCCTGGGCTGCTTAGCGCTTAATCCACCCCTTGCCTCAGGGCAGGGTGGTCCTAGTTCAGCTTCCTTGATTCATTCCAATCCCTTGGACATTTCCCTTCCAGGTAATGTGGGGGAGCTTTGCTGGAAGGATTGAAGGTAGAGGAGAAAGGGTGGAAAGATGACCTTGGAGAGGGCAGATTATGTCCTGGGTAGACACAGGCCCAGGCTGTGGGGTCCCACCCAAGAGGAATGTCCCTCGGAGAAGCCACTTTAAGACCCTAATTGGAAATGCCTGAATGTCTACAGTGACACTGGCAAGTCAGACCCTCCTTAATATGCCCCAGAAATAAAAATGCTCATTTAAAAGCTTTAGGCTTGAGGGCTCTGGAGGCTGCACGTGAGTGAGTGAGTCCGAGGGCCCCCAGTCCATGCCCTCCAGGAGCCGGCAGGCAGCGGGGGAGGCTGCTGATTTTACCGGGGCCCAGAGCCTGAGTGGTGTCAGACAGGGAGCCGGCAGGAAAAGGCTGCAGCCGTGTTGCCATGGATATACAGAGGCGCGATCAGATGCTGTTATTTTTAGCCCTGCAGTGCCAATTTATTGGTGGCATCCTGGGGACACCTAGGAAAGGCAGGAAGGTGACCGAGTCACGGCTCTGCTCAGGACAGGCGGCCGTGAGTGCTCCGGGGTCTGGGTGGATCCACCCTACCTCTGGGAAGGGAGAGGAAGTAAAATAGCTGGAGGAACTGGCTCCTGGGGGTCTCAGAGAGAAAGCCCTGAGGGGGCTTTAGTTTTCTAGCAAAGGGGAAGAATACAGGAGGCTCTCAGTGGGCAGCTTCCTGAGTCCAGATGAAGTCAACTGGGCAAATTCCTAGAACTTGGCCCAGCCATCCAGGGGACTGTGGCAGACTGGTGGAACCAGGTGTCTTGCAAGGGGCCTCTGGCAGGAAAGAGGGAAAGAAGAAGCAGAAATTCAGCAGAGTGAGGAAGCTTGGAAGCGGCAGAGGGGCTCAGCCTTAGCGCTTTGCACTCTTTGAAACCAGCAGCCCCGTTTTCTCCCCAGGTCGAAGCCCTTATCTCGTAGGGACAGCAGATTTCCATCCCAGTGCCGTAAGCCTCTTGGGTCTGAGCTGAGCTGGGATCCAGCTGTTCCACGACATTCTCCACGTCACCATTCAGGCCTGGCCTGACTCCCATCCTTGATGTTTCACCTCCTGGCCATCTACTAACTGGCACTGCATTCTGGGAGGGGCATGGGAACATGCTCCCACTGTGATGATTTTTATTAATACGATGAGACCTATTCTTTGCCCTAAAGGGGATCGATCACCTGTACGCTTGGGGCCATGGGCTTGGTGACAGGTCTTGCTGGTTGAGTGGCCTAAGGCAAAGGGAAGAGGCTGAGCAGGATGGCACAGATGCTCCCTTAAGTTCCCACCAGGGTCAAGGTCATGATGAGATCATTGCTGACTGCCAAGTGACCCTCTGACCCCATTTTCCTGGCCAGGAAAACTGATCAGTTACCACTCTTAGAAGATAACAAAGAAGGAAGGAGGTGACCGGAAAATGACCCAGGCCCTTCCTCGCCTCGGGGGTGGGCTGGGACGGACTGGAAGAGGTGAACGTGATTACTAAGGGTCCATAGTTGGAGGTGGTAGCGAGGCCCAGAACCAATGACAGCTCCTTTAGGCACCCAGGGCCAAGATGCCTTGGGTGCCTCTCTGATCCTTCTCACTTCTGGCCCTGGCACGAGTGGGGTCTTACCGTTGACGGTCAAGGTCACCTCTCGCTCCCCGGCTCCCACCCGGGGCACCACTGCACGGCACACGTACTTCCCAGCATCCTCCTGGCGGACGGTTTTAAGGGTTAGGGTCTTTTCGTTGCTCAGGACCTAGGAGAATTGGGGAGGATCAGACACGGAGAGTAGGGGCGTTCTTTATCAGAAACAGGACTGAGAGTCAGGCTTGGTGGCAAGTGACATCAATAAATGCCCTAGGGAGGGGTGGCAATGGTGGCAGGAGGGAGAAAGCTTATTACACAGCTTGGGCTGTCAGGGATCAGTCACAGCACTGGGGACTCCGTGTAGCTAAAGATGACGGGGTGCAACCTGAGGGGGTGATGGGGAAGAGGTCAGTGTGGGAGGAGGGGGACTCCCTGATGGAAGCCCCTAAGCCCCCTCATACCCAGAGAAGTTGCCGACCCAACTGTACTTGGCTGACCCAGGGGTGAATTATCCCTTTGGGATATACTTTGGGGTGAAGAAAAGAAGACAGTCTGGCATTGACCAGCTCTGAATTCCCATTCTGACCTCAGCAGCGACTGGCAATGTGGCTTTGGAAAGTGAATTATTATCTCTGGTGCTGTTCCCTTATTCACGGGGTGGGGGAGGGGCGAAAGGGACCATGGGGTGCTGAGGGGGGGCAGTGACCCTCACAGGCTAGCCAGCACCTGGCCGCAAGGGGAGGGCAGGCCGACAAACTCAGAAGCACAGTGAAGAGGGCAAACGTTTTAAAAGGGAAGAAAGCAAAGCTTAACCCAAAGCTCAAGGGTGATAAGTATTTGGGGAAAGCTGAGAAGCCTTTCTTGTGGATTTTTGCTCCCAGTGTAGGTGATAGGAGTAAAGGTTCCTTATAAGGTTCAAAACTACCATGGCCGAAGATCTCACGGCTGAGGGGGCACCTGGGGTTCCCTTGCCTCTTTCTGGGGTCCTTCCTTTAGCTCACGCTAACTTCCCTGATTGAAGAGTGAGGGGATCTGGGGGCAGTTTCCTCCTGGTCTGAGGTCCCCTGACCCCCAGTTCCAGCGGCCTTCTGGAGTGTGAGTGGCAGACTCACCACACCGGAGCCCCGCTTCATCCAGACGATGGTCAGGGACGGGTTGCCTGTCCAAGCACAGCTGAAGACGGCGTCAGAGCCCAGATCCACGAGCAGCGACTGGGGCTCTGTGGTCATCCTCGGCCCGACTACGATGGAGAGAGGAGACAGGGTTCTGGTGGAGGGGAGAACTCCAGGGCCCCTTCTTCGGCTGCTGCCTCCCTTTCCCCAACCTCGATAGGAGGGAGGAGGCAGTGGGCTACCTGTGCCACTTGAGTCCATTCAGTCTACCCCCTTGCACGTCAGTTCTCTGCCTGGGTCTGGGAGTGGTCTCAGGATGCAATGAAGAGACACCCCCCCCCCAGCCCCCGCCGAAGCTCAGAATCTTTCAGACCCAGCATGGAGTCAGGCCCACTCACTGACCCACTTCGGCCCTGTCTGGCCCCTAGGTCCCTCCCGCCCCCTTCCCTCTGTTCTGGCCCCAGGAAGCCCCCCGTGCCTCCCTCCTGACCCAGAAGTCATCTGCCCTACCTCCTCCGGAGGCCTGGACTGGAGCTGCCGGGTGGAGCTGCCAGTTCCCTGAGCCTCCCAGGGCCCTCTAGGGGCTTCGGGATAAGGAGTGAGGAGGCCAGGCCTCCTCTGCCATCCTCCTCCTGCTGTCTCAGGTTATCCCCATTCCAGCTCCGTCCAGTCTCTTTTTCACCCCGCCCAGTAGTAGCCAGCCCGGGGTTCATCTCCCAGGCTCTGCTAAGTGTCAGTGGGCTTTATAGTGGCTCCTTTCCACAGGCCTCCGACTGTGGCTGAGCCTCCTGCAGACGGAGCCTGGGCCGCCAGAGCGGGCGCGGTGCTGTAACATCAGGCCCGGTGACAGGAGGTTATGCAGGGAACTGCTTTCAGGGAGCAGAAGAGCATGACCTCTGCATCAGGAGACCCAGATTCATCCCTTGATGTAAAAAGGGAATAGGGGCACGTTCTGTTGAGGCTGTTGGGGTAAGGGAGTGGTCGCTCGAAAGAAATTTTGTAAAAGAGCTTTTAGAACTGGAAAGGGCCGTAGATGAGCTCATGCTCGTGTGTGGACGCATCCAGCTGGCCCAGCAGCCGCGGGCTGGCTCGCGGTGGGTCCTGCGGGGCTCCCAGGGAGGAAGGGCGTGTAGTGAGCCCCCAGTGTGAGGCAGCAGGGGGCCTGGGCAGGCAGTGGATTCTCTCAGAGCCGGGCTCAGTCTCATTTCCTCCCTGCATGACCTCGGTCTCCGTTTGGATCATGGGCATAATAATTCCTGCCTCCTTGCGCTAAGATGGGGGCCGAGACAACACAGAACCACCCCACGAGGAAGCTTTCTGGCAAGTGCACAGCATTATGAGCTGGGAGGCAGGGCTGTTGTTATGCTGTGTTTGATGAGTTCTGAGGCGGCCCCTCCCTGAGCAGAGACTGCTCCCCCTCCAGGGAAGCCCCCAAATAGCTGCACTTACAATAGACGTCCACCGTGCGGCTGATGTTGGTGCTGCCCAGAGCATTGGTCACCTCGCAGGAGACCGGCTCTGAGAAGTATGTGTAGTCCACGGTGGTCCGGTACACCTCTCCCGAGGCTTCTTTGATGATCTGGCCCCGCTTGGCCCACCTATAACAGAGGCCCCGAGGGCTCGTGAGGACTGCAAACGGCAAGGGCACCCCTCCAGCCCAGGGAGCAGCTGGGGGCTGATGTATCCATCCCACAGGAAAACGAGGTCTGGTGTGGGGTAGCACAGGCAGGCCCATCTTGGGGTCCCTCAGGGGACACCTCTGCAGAGGGGTTACTTCCAGCACTAGGGGAAGAGTCGATGGGCTTCGGTCTGTGGTCACCGGGCAGTCAGTGGCCCTTGACAAGTGGGTTATTCTGGAGGGAGGTGGTTGAATGTCCTGCTAACTGGCCAGGTGATGGGTTACCCAATCGTCAGCCCCCGGACAACTCAGACAGTCCCCTGCTCTGAGCTCTACTGGACGCTCCATCCTGAGCCATGTTGGTAAAGAAGGCAAAGTCCAGAACCTCAGAGGCCAAGGTCTAGTGGCATGCACCCACACATGCAGCCATGCATGTGTGTACCTGCGCGCGCACAGCGAAACCAAACCAGAGGTATTAGCTAGAATCCTGACTGCCCCTCCCCGCCAGCAGGCTTTCAGCTCCCAGTCCTGAGGCCTGACCCCAGGGTGGGTTCCCTCTCTCCTGGACACCCTTTCAGCCCCCCTCCCGGGGATGGCACCAGCTCTTCCTCCTGCTCAGCCTCCATGCTCCCACCGTCACTCAGCAGTAACCTGGTTTGGTGGGGGAGGGCTGCGCTGACCTCGTCGTGGCCGGCTGATTGGTACCACCAGAGAGGAGAGACTGGCAGCCCTCATGTCTGTCCTGGTGCTGGCCATGGGGGTGATCACGGCATTGGGCCAGTGACTGGGTGACCCTGCAGCCTGCTCTCCGTGGAGGGGTGCCCGGAGTCCTCAGGGGAGCGTGTGTGTGAGCATGGGGATGGGGGTTTTCCTTAGAGGCCCCCAGGGTGAGAGACTTCATCTTTTTCCCAGGACAATAGTCACTTCTTTGAATCACAAAATTTTCCACCAGGTTCTTCTTACTTCCCTATTTCAGGGTGTATGTCTTTACCACACTGGAGGGGTTCTTTGGCACCCATGACTGTAATTCCCCGTACCCCTCTGCTGGCCCTACCCTCGTCTCCCCCTCCCCCTCCCTTATTTTGGAGCCTGTCCTGGTGTCTCAGAGGTCTGTCTCCTCTGGCCCTTCTCCTCATTAGCTTCCTGTTCACTTCGGCTTGTCCAGCCCGGGGAGACAACATCTCCTGGCATGACAGGGGCTACCCAAACTTTCACCCCGTAGTTATTAACACAAATTAATATGGGGGTAATTATTAAGGACACGATTAATAATAACAATTATAGTTTAACAGCAAAGCAGACCAGAGCTCCCTGAGAGCTTAAGGAGCTTCCCGACAAACCATTATGAGTTATTCATGAGTCATTTCAATTTCTAACTTTAATTTCATGACCAGACTTAATTGTCAGGCATAGCCCCTGCCTGAATTCAGCCCCAGACACACGTTGGGATTAGTGTCTTACCCCCTACTTCGCCCTGCTGAAGCGAGGGGGTCGGGTGGGGTGCTGGGGGAGGAGGGCAGGGCCGCTGACACCCCCCCCCCCACGCCCCGTCCCCGGTGGCTGCTCCTGGCTGCAGACAGCACAGATGTGGGGCTGGGGTGGGCTTGGGCCCAGATGAACTGATTCTGATGGGCAGTCCTCCTCCATCATAAGGCTTCTTCCCCTCTCTGTCTGGAGCCCCTCATGGTAAGAATCTTGGTGGTTAGAAGCTTCACCGGACTTTGCCTTGGGAGGGAACTCGGGAGAACCCCTGGGGCACCCAGAGGCCTAGAACCTAGCCGGTTGGCCATGGCACCAAACTGCCTCTTCCTGGCAGAGCTGCTCTGTCCGAGCCTGGCCCTCTGTGCCACTGTTGCCCTTAGCTCCCCAGGGCCATCCCCACTTTAGGGGTGGAAGGGGGAGTAGGACTATCCTCTTCCAGGAGCTGGGTGTGGGTGCTAGGCAGTCACGTGCCCAAGGTCAAGACCTTTGGGGACAGTCCTTGAGTCCCCTGCTCACATCTTGCTCAACTAGTCTTTTTCTTCCCTCCCACACCAAAAAAATTCCTCTGTAGGGATTCTTTCAGAAGCTCAAACCACTCGTTCAACTAGCTGGCCACAGGGTCAAAGGTGAACCAGAGAGCAAGTTTCCCCTGTCTCTCCCCTCTTTCCTTTCCCCCACCTTTCTCCTTCTCTCTATTCCTCTGCTCTGCTCAGCTTCCTCCTCTTCCAATTCCGGGTGTCCTCTACCCCTCCTGCTCCCCCCATCCTCCAATGCTTGCACCAGCTCTCCCACCCTTTGAAAAGGAGCCAGATTAAGCCTTTCCCAATCAATGTTTACTATGGCCTGAGCAAATGTAAGAGGATTAATTATTTATATCACAGAATCAGGAGGTCTGACAAGTCACAGCTGACAGGCTGTCCGATAGTCCCTGTTTCGAATTGGGCAGTAGTCGCCTCCCCAGTTCCCAGTGGGGTGCCGAGACCCTCAAAGGAGAAGCAGAGAGGCAGGTGGGAGATGCACTTTGTGGTGGTGGGGGGCTGGTCTGCTGGCCTGGGGGCTCCTGGCCCAGCTGGAGTGACAGCTGAGTCTGGCCATCCGGCCAGACAGGCCTCTATGATCACCCATGACCCCCTTCTGGGTGCTGGGGTGCAGAAGGGCATATCTCTCATTCCTGATATCACAGTGTCTTCTGTGCGACAGGGAGGAAGCAATCAAGACAAATAGATGAGAAACAAAGACCCCTGTAATCTTGTCAAAGTCAGTTGGAAAAATCAATGTACTTATGTGAGGAGATTTGCCTAAGGCTTTTCATTTCGGAGCCCAGCACCATATCCAGAATGACCCTCTCCTGCTGGGGGAGACCTCACGGAGGGAAGGGCTGCCATGTCACAGCTGGCAGTGGAACAGCCTGGCACCCAGTGTACGTGGTGCCGGGGGCCTGGGTGGGGGCAGGAGACCCAGGGCCCCTCCACCCACCTCTTTTCCAGGCCACCCCTACTGTCCTGAGTTTTCCTAGCAGCTAGAAGGGCTCCCAGAAGCCTTCGGAGCCCTGGAGGGAACACCATCTGCCTCGGGCTAATCAGAAGGCCAGGAGGGCAGGCACAAGTCAAGACCAGTGCACTCCTCCAGGGAGCCGTCCCAGCCTTCTAGCCCCTCCCCCATCTAGGAGGGGCTGATCTGTGACCTCGAATGGGGGGGCTACTGGAGATGGAGGAAAAGCCTCAGGCTCCCCATCCCAGGGAAGCCTACACCTTCTATGCTTGTGTGCTTGTTTACTGATTGACTTGCTAGTTAAAAAACAAAACACTGAAAGATGCGAGACTAGTCTAATTAACATTTCCTTCCTGAGACTCACCAATTGTTAATATCTTGCCCCATCTGCCCTGTGTAGATTTACACCTTATTCTTGTCATCACTGTTGGTATTCTGCTAGTTTGAGGGTGGGGACCCTGGGAATCAGGCCCTACAACCTGTTTTCTCAGGTGCTTGCTCACCCTGATGTGGTCTAAGTGGTCTTAAGGCTGCTTCTGGGCTCTGGGGCACAGCCCTGCCCTCCGCACGGCCTGCCCACAGCTGGGTCCTCAGTGGACAGAGCCTGCAGTGAGAAGCGCAAGTTGGAAGCTGTGTGTTCTGATCTCTGGGGACCAAGAGGCATTCCTGGGGTGGCTGTGGGGGGAATGTGGGGTCAAGGTGCTCTGTGGGGATGAAGGACTGCCCAAAGAAACCGGCATTCGAGGGTCTTCTGGACACATGGTGCTGGGTGTCGTGGGATGCAGAATGGAGAGTCGGCCTGGCAGGTTGCAGGTGAGGGTGGAACCTCGGAGAAAGGGAGTCTCTTGGGTGTTTCCTTTTGCATCTTTACTGGCTGAACTAGACCTGCCCCCAGCCCTATTGGGTCACTGACTTCAGGGAACCTGGATATCATCCCATCTTCTTCCTGCTTTCAGTCCAAAGGTACTAAAACTGGAGAGGACAGATGGATTTTCATGCTATTTTAAAATATTCTCAAGGATAAAGACTCTGGTCTTTCCTGGGTTTTGGTTCCTGCATAGTTTAGTGATCTGCTCTGCAGGGAGCCCCTGCTCCAGTCTGACCTGAACCCCTACCTGCCTCTTTGGTCCATTTCCTTGGCTTCTACCCTCTGTAGTTGCACCATCTCCTGTCTTCCCGCTTTTGCTCTCACTGGCCAGCTCAATTCCTAGCCCGGGGCCATTAGCATCCCTGGCACCAGCTGATGTTGTAGCTTAGTAACTCATCTTGATGCAGAGGTGACACACGGGGCTCCACCCGCAAGTCTGGGCCAGTGGGAGGCGCAGTGGCCGAGTTACGGTCATGTGAGACCCACGAGGCGTTTGAGAGTGAGTGTCTCCTGACTGTCCCTGAGCCCCTCTGAGGTCACCCAGACTGTGGAAATCTTGTGTGATGGGGGTGCTCAGGTGGGAAGGTTCCCAGAGGAGCCACTTGCCTTGTGGACCCCCTCATCTGGCCACGCCCTGGGCTGTGGACTGAGAGCTGCGGGGCGCATGCCAACTCCTGCCTTCAGGAAGCGCAGTTAACAGGGCAAGACAGGCATGTGGACAGTGATGCTCCTCTCCGCGTGCTGAGCCAGGGCTGCATGGGGGCCATGGAGACGAGCGAGAGGGGCCTCAGGACAGGGCTGCTGTGTCAGACACCCTGCTCCGTACCGCGAGCAGTTCTGTGAGCACAGATGACTCAGTCCAGCTCCTGATCTCGTCACAGTGTCATCCCCTAGAAAGGGGAGGCTCCAGGTTCCCTGCCTCACCTAAGGAAGGGTGGGGCTGAGCAGGGAGGAGAAACTCAAGAGGACTTGGGAGAGCAGGGAGGAAGAAGACCTGGAGAGGCACGGGGAGCAGAGACATGTGAAGAAGCTCCGCTGGCTTCTTGGCCTGAGACTTGTACCAGGGACTTGGGGACATGGAAGGACACTTGAAAGACAAAGACACAGGTGAGAGACCCATGGGGAGGAGACAATGGCAGTCTTTATTTTGACTTCTGTTTTGATTTTACTCTTTTCCTTGCCTGGCCCCCTCTGACTCTTTCCTAGGGGTCCCCACCAGAAGGTGCCTCAGACTTGTGGCAAGTTTTTGGGCCTCAGTGGCTCTCAGTGGCCCTGCTTTGGATAGGTAACTTTGGGAGTTTAACTGGAAAATATTGTTCTTTCTTTTCACTGCACAGTAATTCTATTAAGGTGCTTTTCTAGGGTATCCCTGGTTGTCTAAGGTTTGAGTTTCAGGCTATCACCGTTGCGGCCTGAGTTTGATCCCCAGCCAGGGAGCTGACCCACATGGTGCAGCAGACCTCTCTTCTCTCACCCACTGCTCCCCTCAGCAGTGTATTTCAATCAATCCGCTTGTTCTGCTCTCCACTCTGTCTCTGGTGAATCCTCTCACCCCCTGAACTTTGGCCTATACCCTGGTTCTTGTATGCATAAATAAAAATAAATCTTAAAAAAAAATAAAATTGTTTTCTACTGAAAGTCTTACACACTGAATATATGTTTTGTTTTTATGTGGTGGATGGCAGAACCTATTTGGAGCGTGCAAAGTTTGGGGGTCCTGGGGAGCCCCTCAGTCTGCCTGCTAACAATCTTATTGGTTTTCCTGGTTGTTTTACCTTTTTGCCCTGAGCTTCTCTCCCTCAATTCAGAGACAAATTATTTAAGCAGAAGAGGTCAGACCCACCACCTCCAGTACAAGGGAGAATATGAGTGCACGAAGGGAAGGAAGAGCCATTCTGGGCAGGGTGGAGGGAGAAGGTGTATGTGGGCGGGAGGCGTCCTTACCTGCCCAGGGTGGGTGCGGTGTGGGAAGGAGAAGGCTCTTTGACACCTAAAGCGAACCAAGCCCTGTGCGGGGTGCAGGGATCACAAGTGACACCAGAGGTGCCAGGTGGGCTCCCCGGGCTCACGTGCCTCTTACCTGTACTGGGTGACAGCTGGGTTGGCCTTTGCCGAGCAGTGGAACGTGACCACATTATCCTCCAGCACTGGTTGTGGTTCCACGGACAGGTTGACAAGTGGGGGGTCTGTAGAGAGAAGAAAGTCCCTTGCAGATGGGGAGCATGGTTGGGAGAAAGAACGGGGACAGGAAGGCCCCCTGTGTGACATGGAGGGTAGAGCGCACAGAGCCTATGGCTCTCAGAGCAGCCATCACGGGGGGCGGGGGTTCTTAGAAAGTTGGGGGGCTCAGCAGGGTCCCCCTCATCTCCTGGAGGGGCCTGCTTCAGAAGTACTGGTGTGGGGTCAGGGATCCCCTCTGGATTCAAGGTCTGGTGCTTAAGTGAACAGGCAGCCAGGAACTGGAAAGCCCAGGCCCCAGGGGCAGGTGCAAAATCTTCCAGATTTGGGGGAGAACAAAGCACTTCAGAAAGGAGAAGTGGGAAGAAGGAATACAGAGGGGCGCAGGGAGCATGCAGACACAAAGCCCCGTTCTAATATGAACTTTCTGTCTGTGAAATGTCTGCTTCATTTCTCTTGGCGTAAAGGTTCCGGTGCATCTGCTACTTGAAAGTGACATTCACACCCTTTCATCAGCCTAATCATCTCTGCCAGCCCTGACTGGTGTCACCCAGCCCTTAACTCCCAGGCAGGGCTTGTCTTCCTCATTCAAGGTGATGAGAAGCCGGGCTCCCAGTGCTAAATAGTGGGAGGTGGAGAAGACAGGAAGTCAGGGCAAGGGGGAGGCGGGACACAGGAAACAGAGACGTGGAGACACACAGAGACAGTTCAGAGGGGATGGGAGGCAGGCAGAGAGGTACTACTGGAAGAGAGGCATGGAGATGAGAGAAGGACAGAGAGACAGAGACAAGACAGAGGGACAGGAAGAGAGACAAAGAAGCAGAGGAAAATGGAAAGACGGGAAATGACAGAGAGACTGAGAGGCAGGAAGAGAGAGGCAGGGAGATACAAAGAGACAGAGACAGAGAAAAATGCAGAGGAAGAATCCGAAAAGAGACAGAGAAAACAGAGAAGCAGAGAGCTAGAGAGAGACTGATAAACACCGAGACACGGCATCAGACAAAGGTTTCAGACCCAAAGCACAAAGACCAAGGGAAACCGAGCAGACACAGACAGAAAATGACAGGGTGTTGGAGAACGACCAAACAAAGAAATGAGGGCCAGAAAAGAGAGAGGAAGAAATAGACACTGAGAGATAAAGATAGAAAAGGAAGGATCTGCTGTAGAGACTGCGGGGAGTCGGCCGGACGCAGCCTTGGCCGCCTGGACGTGGTCCGCGGAGCTGGCGTGGACCTTATTGAAATCTTGGGGCCTGCATCTGGGCTCGTGGCCTCCGTGCTCCTGTGGAGGGTGTGATAGCCAGCGCCTGTCCTCTGTCCTGCTGTGAACTGCACGTCTGGCTGGAGCTTGACACTGGCTGAGCTAAGGGCTAGCTTGGTCCCCACAGTCTGCCCAGGACCCTGCCTCTTCTGCCTTTCCTCACCAAGAAGCAGAGCAAATTGCTGGAAGGTCATGAGGACTTTCTAGGAGCTCAGCCCATTTTCAGAAAAAGAAGGAAAGAAGCCAGTTTCCCAGGGACCATCAAGAAAAACGTTGCTTTCCTGGGTCCATGGGAAGGGCAGGGGAGGAGAGCATGTCTCCAGCCGGCCCTAGTCTACGACAGACGAGGGCCCCAGACCTTCAGAGAGACACACACAGCCCCAAGCTGGATCCTGAGACCTGTCTGCACAGAGTGGGAATTCTTTGGCCACTTGGGGTCCTTCGTGAGGAAGGCGCTCACTCTGGGCCATGTGTGTCTGCCCAGAGCTGGGGCCTGGGTGCTGAGGCTGGCAGATGACCTGGCAGATGCCCACAGGGTGGTGCCGGTGTCTGCAGAAAGCTTTCAAGACACCGGGGGAGATCTCTGGGCTCCTGAGCGAGCATCAGGCAGCTGTCTGCGTGGGGGCAACAGGGCGGGAGGGGCTTTTCTCCCCTGGTTCCAGATGGGAACTGCAATCCCGGGAACATCTGCTATTAGAGCAGCGGGCTTGCCTGCCATTTTATGGGAAATTACAAAGGAAGTGACAGGTATTTCGGTGATCTCAACCTTGGTTTTGAAAGTGTAACTCAAGTGGCCACAAAGATGAGTGTGGTCAGGATTATCCCTGCGAGCTCACCTCCCAACTCCAGGGACAGCTAAGACGGCCAGAACCCTGTGGTCTCTTCCCAGCTTCGGTCAGCACCTGAGCACTGGCCTACTGAGCCGAGGACTGCCAGCTTCCAGGGCCAGTCTAATCCCAGTCTCCCTCCATCCAGGGCTGGCTAGCTAAGCCGGGCATGCGTAGGGCCCTAGGGCTCTGATGGTGCCATCCCCAGATTTGTGGAAGCCCAGGGAGGAGTTTGCATCTCACTGTGCAGTGAAGAAGCAGGACCTGAGGCCTAGGAATCTGGTAATTGACCTCTGGATCCAAACGCTTATCTGAGTCATGTCCTCACCTATGCAATTAAATCCTGGGAGGTAGAGTGGGGTGCCTCAATCCAGTTCTTGATGGAGGAGGTGCTGGTGCCAGCTTGCTAGAATCTAGAAACCCACTGCAGAACTTGGGGGTAGTTTCAGGAGGCCCCTCCCCAACTAGATGCCCTTTATAAAGTAATGAGGCTTTATGGCACTCACACCTGTTGGGGATCCTTCTTGCTGCCTGATGCCCTCTTCTGTCACATACCTGCCATTCCTGGTTTATGCTGTGGGTGTCTCTCTCCTGCAGTTTCCCTACCTACCACTTTGCAAGTTCCTTGGTGCCCAGCCTTTCCTGGAGGGCCTCAGGAGAACAGCCCTAAGGGCTGCCACACTTGCTGGTCCCATCTACACCTCCACTCCAGGCCCAGAGGTGCTGGGATCCCTCACTCCACCCCTCTCCTCTGGATGTGCAGGATGTGAATTTTCAGGAGTCTGTCAGGCTCCAGAGGTATAAATAGTTTATGTCATATCCAGCTATTACACATGATTTTAATCCCACTTGTGATGTCGGCTGCATAACTTGCAGGAGGGCAGCTTTGATGTAGCTGGTGGAACTGAGATCATATTGAACAGATGTTACAGCTGAGAGTCTGTTAGTGTTTTCATCAGTAACGTGCATGCGTGCATGTGTGTGTGTGTGTGTGTGTGTGTGTGTGTGTGTTTAGAGGAAGTATTACATTGAAAGGGGGTGGGAAAAGAGAG
This sequence comes from Scalopus aquaticus, assembly GCA_004024925.1. Taxonomy (NCBI): domain Eukaryota; kingdom Metazoa; phylum Chordata; class Mammalia; order Eulipotyphla; family Talpidae; genus Scalopus; species Scalopus aquaticus. Next base: position 300,145 of record PVIJ01000313.1, read on the forward strand.
AAACTCCATGACTCAGTGATTTTATAGCACATTCATTTGAAACTTGGCAGCTGGATGCGGAGTCCAGATGTAGCGAGACTTTGGGGGCGTTAAGCTTTCTCTCCCATTACTCAATCTGGGGGCTTTGTCTTCCGTTGGGTAACATAGAAAGACCAAGGGAAACAAACAACAAATGTGCTTTTGCTGAGTTGGGATGCTTCTTGGTTGACTGAGAAAATGAGCAGGTTTGCAAAGGCGGCTCTGATACAGCCCATGGTGTCCACAGTAAACAGTTGGATGCTTATTGAATGAACAAATGAATAAATGGAGGAGGAAGGAGGTGAAGGCAGTGAGCGGAGAGATCCCGGCTTTTGCTTGGCACGCACATGCAAACACCTTCAGATTCCAGTACACGGGGATGGAAACCGTAACCTTCTTAGGGCGCGGGGGACACCAGGCAAGGGCAGCCACACCCTCAGTACTGTGCCAGTATGGACAGTGAGCAGTGTGTTTGCCATGCTAGAGACATCCCGGGTGACTCGATTTGATTCTCAGGGCCACTGCACGAGCAAGCACGTACAGACCGGGGACCCAGGCACCGAAAGCTTAACCGGGCCAGCGGCGCCTGGTAAGTGGCAGGGCTGGAAGAACTGGGGAGAACCGCTGAGGCTCTCATGTTGCCTTGGATGGGGCCCATCTGGGAAACCTGGCACTTGGACTCTCAGCTCCTTTTGGACCTCGTTCCAGATGCCCGCCCCTCATGTGGCTGAGTCGTCCTGGAGAGAAAGGCAGCCAGGGCAGGGAGAACTGGCAATGTGGGCATCTTCTTCCTGTGCAGACTGTCATCTCTGTATCCCAGTAAACTGGTCATCTCATTAGTGCATTTAGAGGACGGTCTTTTAATAGTGGGGGGGGGTTATGATGCTGACTTTCTTGTTGACAGGAGAGGCTCTCCTGGGTGATGGGTAATGACCTCGAGCAGAACCACAGCTTCTACGGGGCTCTCCCTGCCGGGGCCCATCCTGCTCTGTGGGCAGCGGACTAGGTGGCTTTTTCTGTGGGCTGCCATGGGTCTAATGACCAGGTTGGGGGGAAGGAGGGAGGGTGGAGTCACACGTGGCGCCTGGCAGTGGGAGGCGGGGCTGTCTGGGTGTTCCACCCACGTGCTCCCAGGTTTGGTTTGTGCTGGAGAGAGCTCCAGGGCGAGAAGAGCCCTTGGGTGTCACTCAGTGCAGTCAGACGAGGACCTGGAGCCCCTCCCGGGGAAGGGACACACTTCCCCATGCACAGGTTTTGGGTGGCGGAAGTTGGATTACCTGGTCCCCACAGTACCTGGCTTCCTCTCTGACGCGGGGCCTGCTGCTGGAGGCCGTGGCGGCCACACTGAAGAAGCGGGTGGGTGTGGAGAGCCAGGGTCTGGACGAGGGGCAAGGGAGGCACGTCCACCCGGGCTCAGCCACCCAGGCTTGTAGCTCTTCAGGGCAAGCCGTCCCTCCCTTCATCTTGCCCTGGGCCTGGCAGGAGCTCTAGACACTTAGATGAGCCAGGGCTGCCGGGATGTGATTTTAAATGAATTTGATTTAAGAAGAATGAAACAATAAGGAGGCTCTGAAGGTTGGTCTGTAGCTTTGGCCTTGTCATTCAGCGCCCAGGACCACAGCAGGCCCTCACGGGTGCCACTGGCTCCCTGGCAAGGAGGGCCGCAGGGTCGAAAGTCAACTGCGGAGTGCTGATGCTTCGCACCCGGATCAGCCCGGCCCTGAGGGGAAGGCCCTGGACTGCCTTGCTGAGGCTCTTTTTTCTCTGGAGTTCAGGCACATTCGGGAGACTTCGGAGACCGTAGGTGATTTGGAATTCAGTACTAGCAGAGCTCGGACGCATCATCAGTGCCACTATCGCTGCTGAGGGCTTGTGGAAATGGAGAAGAGGGCTCCAGGTGGGCTCTGGAAAGCTAGGCTGCTTACTTCTGAAACCTGTGTGGTTTTTGGGCAAGTGAGTCAACCTCCGAGTGCCTCAGTATTTTTTTTTTTGTAAAGATTAAATGACAGAATACATACAAAGTATGAGATGACTGAACCTTTCTTATCTCCTTGACTGACTCTTCCTAAAGATGGGGCCCCAAATTGCCCCCTATAAAGCATGTGGCTACTCCCCTACTCTGGAGTGCTGAGTGCCCACCAGCTCCCAGCATCTCTGCTCTGATTTCCTCTCCCCAGGACGGCATGGGGCCACTTGGTTTGGTTACCGGGGCCAGGGGCTGACCAAGATATTTAAGGATGTGGAATTTGACCTTACACAGACTACACAGTTGTGGAAATGTGACTCAAACATATTGTTGGCAGAGGACCTTCAACTACGATGCTCTTACTTCATGTGACAATAAGAAGGATAAGATGGTCCTTTGGGTCCCCATAAGCACAAATACAGCCAGTCTGTGGAGCTGTCCACCCCACTTCCTTCAGACAGCGACAGGGAGAGAGCCCGAAGAAGCTGGGGTGTGGTTCTGCTGGGCTGGCTGTCCAGGTCTGGCCCCTCCTCCAACCTGTGTTCAGGGCCAGGGGTGCGAGTGGCTCCCCCCGGCCCGTCGGGTCAGTACTCACGCTGGATGTCAATGGTGACCGAGGTCTCCTTCCCTCCGGGGATGGCCTTGTTGGTGGCTCGGCACACGATACTCTGCCCATTCTCCACGTCCCCGGGGGAGATGAAGAGGGTACTCACGATGCTCTCACGTTTGCCATCGCGAAGCAGGGTCTGGGGGAGAGGGAGAGAAGGCCACATGTCATTCAGCTGGGATGGTGGGGGAGGTCGAGTTGCAGCCTCAGAGAGGAGGAGGGAGAGCTGTGGAAGGAGGAGGGGCAGCTCGGGACTCCCAGAGCTACTCCACTGAGAGTTAAGGGGCACTCTGGCTGGCTGAGGGCTGAGCTATGGAAGGAAAAAGGAATAGGAAAGTTTTCCACCCAGTGTGAAAATCAGGCTGCATGTTCCAAACATAAAAGAAACCAGTGTGGGCCCTATGAAAACCAGGCTACAGGAGCTATGCAGAAATGAACTGGCATCTATTCTGCCTCTGGTGCTAGGGAGATGTCTGGGCTTGCAGGAAGCTGGGTGCAACAAGTATGTGCTGATACGATCTGTACATGGGGTGCAGTTAGGCCACTGCAGGGTGGAGGGGGAGGGCAGGGCTGGAGTGGGGACCTTCGCAGAACCAATGCACACTATTTTAATACTTTCTCTATATATACCTTTTAACTTTTCAAATCTTTTCACTTCCTGACCTCTTGAGTTCTGATCAAGTCATAGGCAGGAAGGATGCCCTTATCTTCCATTTTACAGGGGAGATCCAGAGAGACTCTGAACTTGACCAAACTTATACTGCAAACTGGGGTGGCATAAACGGGTCCTGGAGTGGGTTGAATAGTATTCCCCTTCATAATTCATGTTCACCCAGAACCTCAGAATGTGATTTTATTTGGAAACAGAGTCTTCACAAGACTAATTAAGTAATTAGTACAGCTGACCTTGAACTAGTATTGCTGATCTTGAATTAGTACAGCAACCCATGAGTACATGGGTTGAACTGCAAGGGTGCTTCATATGGATTTACTCCTACAATGAACACAATAAGGCCTACAAATCTGTGGGTTCCACACTCACATATTTAAGCAAGTCTGTGGATTCAGAACCTGCAGATGTGGAAGGCCGATTGTAGAGCAGGTTTTGGTATCCTGGGTTCCTGAACTCAGTCCTCCTTAGATACCGGGAGATGATGGCAATTAATGGAGGACCTCAAGAATAAATCATTTTGGACTTAGAGTGGGCTCTAAACCTAGTGACTGGTGCTCTATAAGAAGGGGAGAAGACACAGTACAAGGAAGAAGCCTATGAAGGAGGAGGCAGAGATGGGAGTGAGGCTGCCACAAGTCAAGGAGACCAGGAGCTACCAAGAGCTGGGGGAGGCAAGGGAGAAGTTTCCATACAGCCTTTGGAGGGAACATGGCCCTGGTCTGGTGCTACCTTGACTTCAGAATTTGGCCTCCACAGGACAATAAAGTCCTGTAGTTTTAAGTACCAGTTACGGTACTTTGTTACGGCAGCACGAGGAAAATAACACAAGTCCCAAAGCCTTTGGTTTCTGTTTTCTAGTCCTTTGTTTTCATGAGAAATATGAGGTTATTCTGCAGCTAGACCTCATCGCCCACTCCATCACTGCTTCTCTCCCTCAAACCCTTTTCAGCTACCTCCCCAACAATTTGGTGCCCTGCACCCTGAGTTCTTTGGTGACCCATGAAAAGGTAGAAGTAAAGTCCAGGGTGGTCATCATCTTCCTGTTTCTGCTTATCTTGCAAGAACAGCTTTCGAGTGTGAGACAATGGGACAAATATACCCATATCTATTTTAAATGACAAAAAAAACAAATTTTTCCTAAGTTGACAAGTTGCATTTCATAGCATAGGGCCAGAAGAGCATTTGCTGTCCTTGAGGTGAACTCTCACTGCCCAGAATGAAAATTGCCACAGGAAAAAGGAACTAAGACGCTTGGCTCATGGCTAAAAGGACAACCTTCAGAAGTGAGGGGGTGCTCAGTTTGGGGTCCAAATTTGAATTATACCATGATTCAGCAGAAAGCAACCAATCAGACTCTACCAACTTGCCTTTTTTTTTTTTTAAACTTCTTTGTTTCTCAACCCTGTAAATACTGCACAAAGTTCTAGCCCTAGGGAGACTGATTTGAGCTCTGGCCTTCAGTCTTCTGCCAGGAGAACTTGCAGCAAGCTATTTCTTGTCTCAAAAACTGCCGGTATGGTTGTTGGCTTCTGTGCCCTCAGACAGGGTACCTTCTTTTGGTCGCAGGAGCTTGTGGTGGCAAGGGGCCCACTTCCAGGTGGGATTAGATTTGTTCTGCATTCAGCACACTTCTGATTCCAGAAAGGAACTTAACACTCGCCAGAAAAGGGGTGCTGGATGTAGTCTTATATTGTGATGATTGGAACCAGGGATTAAATAGATTCAACTTCCTCAAAACCTCCCCTAAAAAATGGCATCGTTTCTAGTTCTCATCAGATCCTTGAAGGAAGAGAGCAAAATCTCTACTTAGGCAGAAGAGAAAACTCAGTTCAAAGTGAGTCAGGAACTTGCTTGCAGGTTGGGATGTTCACTTGAGAATGGTGTCCCCTGAGCCCACAATGCTTCCACTACGTTCCCTGACAGCTGAGGGGGGTATGACCTCCACATAGAGATTGGAATAGTTAGAGCTATTAAGTAATCTTTAAGGTTACTGAGCTAGTTAGGGCAACATGTAGGTTTCTGGAATCTTCTTTAGGGCCTCTGGTTTGGTCCCTCTCAACTTGGGCAAAGCTTGTGATCCCCAGCTTTAGAACATTGTTGGGGCATCCTTACTAAGGTTAAAAACTAAACCTCCACTCCAAGTCTAGCAGGCAAGTTTGGCAGCATTGAATAGATAAAGAGAATTGATAAAGTTGCTATGGGAATGAGACCAGAAGACTGATCACTTAAGACCATGAATGCAGAAGGAGGGCTAGGATAGCCTGTGTCAAAGGCCAGTGCCTGAGACTAGACATCCCAGCAGGTAACTGGTGCAAACTGGTGCCTGAAGTAAGAAAGCCCGTGAAAACAGAATGTAAAAGAGCCCCAAATCCTTCCTTCTGTGTGGATGTATATCGCTCATCTCGCTACTCTGCACTCCCTTGCATACTATTTCAATAAATCCACCTTTTCTGTTCTCCACTGTGTCTCTGGTGAATTCTTGCATCCCTGTGTCTCTGGTTTCACTCCGAGACCACACTGTCACAAACACGACCTGCGTGTCCAGCTAGACCAGTGCTTCTTTCTTTAGACAAAGCCAGATTCTGAGCTGCCAGAGAGATCCATGCAGTGTGGCAGTGCCCCTGAGTGCTTTTCCTGGATGCCCCAAAGCTGCCCGGGCCTAGCAGACCCCCATGACACGAGACCTCGCTGAGCAACCTTTGCTGGAAGGTGCGGTGATGGCCTCATCCCTGAGCAGAGGGAGCCTTGGGAGGGGGGCTCGGGGAGAGTGCTGCACTAGTCCCAGCGGCCCAGGGGGGTAAGGGTCTTAGACCAGCCTCAGAGCCAGAGCACTGTTTTGGAGCCCTGCAAAAGGGGAGGGGGGGACCATGGTTTCACCCCAAGCCAAGCAGGGGTGGTGGGGAGCGGCAGCTACACCACAGTAACACATTGACTTTGCTCTTCCTCAGACCTCAAGCTTCTATAAATAGCTAAGTGATAAGAAGAACGATTTCCTGGATGAAAATAAGACCTCAGAGTAGGGAGGGAGGAGGAGCGGTGGGGTGGGAGGTTGGTATTGTTCTTCCTTTTCCTTTCCTTACTTTCCCATTGTGCTAACAAGGGACATTTACATAAGTTTGACTCTGCCAGGAACCCCTCTGATTGATCAGCTCTGGGCTGGGAGCGGAGCAGGGCAGTTGGGTGCCAGTGGGAGGGGAACAAGATGGCCGAGCTCCTAATTAGGCCCTCTGACTGCTCCCCCTCCTCCCCGCACCAGGGTGCTCCTCCTTCTCAGAATGATGATTAATGACATATTTACTGTTTCCGGGCATGTGCTTTTCTGGGAAGTAAAAATTCTGGTGCAAGTTGTTTGTTCCACCTAATTAGAGAAAAGGGAGATGTATTCATTAAACAAGGGGAGTGCCAGGAGAGGGCTAACTGCTCGGTGCGGCGGCTCCCCACTGAAGGCAGAGTCCCTCTCCCTGGCCCCCAGCTCTTTGGGACCCCCAAGCCCCCATGGAGAGGCTGGGTCAGCAGACTGGGCCACTGGCTGTTGTTGGGCGGAAGCTGAACCAGCCAGAGTCCTGTGAGCCTGGAGGTAGAAAGCAGGCACTGGGGCTGGTCCTCCATCTTCCCCTACCCTAGCTTTTCTGCCTTTCCTTGTCCTTCCTTATCTTCTCACCTCTTTCTTCTCCATCGATTTTTCTCTTTTGTACTTTTTGTAATCTCATATGCAAATGAGATTTGGACTTTGTCCCTCTGAGGATATGGGCCAGGTCAAGCCAAGTTCTCTTTTGCTGATTCTTGCCCCCACTTTCCTCCCTCCCCAGCTGCTTCTCCCTTCTTCCTGTCACTGAACATGGTGGTGGGACACACAGGAGCGACCTGAGATCCCCAATTCCTCTGGCAGAAACCTTCATTAACATGCACCTCAGCTCAGAAGGGTAAGCGGGGAGTCAGTCTTTCGGGGGCCACCAACTCCTCCAAGGCTCGGGTAGCCCTCCCTCAGCCCTGTGGGCACCAGTGTGTCACCAGACCCTGGCCTCAGAGCCACCCAGGCTGGCCCATGCAACTGTGATGGCGGCTCTGACGGGCTCAGCAGGACCAGCTCTGGCACGGGCAGATGTGGGGGGGCCAGAGATTCGAGAGTGAGCAGGCCAGGATTTCCAGCCATGGGCCGAGAGGCTGGGCTAGCCCGGGACACAGTACACCCCGGCGTCGCTGTCCGGAGTGGGCAGCAGCAGCCCTTTCCTCGTTCCAAAGCCCCCGGGGGTTTCAGAGAGCCAGGCTGAGCCCCGACAGATGGGGGCCTGGTGATGCCTGTGTTGGGGAACACAGGTGAGGGAGGATGGAGGTCTGGAGAGAAGGCAGTGGGTGGGCGTCCAACCTCGGTGCTAAATATGGGATGCTCATTGCTATGCAAACAGCCTGGATGGGCCTGAGTGAGGCCTGATTGCCTGGCAACAAGGAGTCCTGTCTCCTCCCTCCACACTCACCTCCCCCACCTGCGGTGTCTGTTTTTTTTTTTAAATCATCTCTCTGCTCACCCCGTTTTATAACTGCCTGGGGAATCCATTAAGGTCTGCTGTAATGTGGCTTGAATAGGGGTATAAAGGAAGGTGGGAGCTGCCATGGGGTCTTTTGCCCCAGACCACCCATCATCAGGGCGCCCTTGGGTTAGAAGAGATGCCTGTCCCAAAGAGGAGCAGGATGAACCGCAGCTATGACAGTCTAGGCCCTTACAATGGACAGATGGGGGGCAGGGGTGCCATGTGGCTGGTGGAGAGAGAGGGCCCAGTGTAGAGGAGCTGGCCCAGTGAGGTCCTGAGGGGCGTTGCTCAGCGCTCCTCTCAGTGTGGGCTCAAAAGAGGGCATTGGTCTGTGTGGGGGTGTGGGCAGCCTTTGGGCAGGCAGCCACCTGGTGGAAGCAGAGAGGTACACCTGGCAGGGTAGGGGCTCGAGTAGGTATGTGCACCGCTGACCACCTTAAAACCTGGCAGCCTTCATCCATGGGTTTGTGTACTTGCCAGCTTTCTAGATGAATGCCTTGTGGCCTCCAAGCTGGTGCCAGGCCCTGGAAGACAGCCGAGGCTGGGTGTCACAGAAGAGAAGACTGGGAGCTCGGCCTTGTCACCAGCCTGCATGCTTCAGAGGCCAAGAACTGGCTGGGTGAGGGGCCCGAGGGCCTTCCTCTTCCTGATTCTCTTTCCAGGCTAAGGGGCAGAGCTGTCCTCAGTGATGTTAGCCACAATCCAGCCAGTTTATCCTTCCTCTTCTGCCACACAGGGGAATTACAGGAAGAACATTCCAGGAATCCAGGGTTGCTGTGTGAGCGCTGGGGAGGGAGAGCTGGGGGGGAGGAGGCAGGGCTCTGGGAGGGGAACCCAGCCTCTGGCTGACATTAACGGGGCCTGAATCTGGAGCTCTATTCAGAGGGCTTGCAAAGCCTCATGCCTTTTAAGACACAGCAATTCTAACAGGTCCGTGTTCATTTATACCGGTTGACAGCTGGGGAAATCGAGGCAGGGAATTTAAGTTGCAGTCAGAAGAGACGGAGCTCAGGTTTGACCCAGGCTGGTCAGGCCATGGGACCTACTCTCCTATGACCTTGACATTCTCATCTAGGAAGTGTGGGTGGTAGGGTGGATGCTGGGGCCTGAGAGGACGGGGCAAGGAGGGGCGATGGTGGTGATAGCCTATCTTTTCTAGTTCAAGTCTCAACTATCCCTGATGAGGTGTTGCTGTTGTTTCTGTACAGATGGGGACACTGAGGCACAGCAGATCAGGTAGCTGACTGAGGTATAGAGATAGAAGGTGGCACAGCCTGGAGTCCCTGGCTCCCTGGGCTTCATTAACTACCCACTCTGAGACAAATAAGAGGGTTTCAGCTCTGAAGGCCCTCAGGACTGGGTGGGAGGGATCTTTTCTGTGACCCTTGGCCCCTGCTTGGCTGTGTGTACTTGTGTGCTGTCTCTCAACCTTTCTCTGGGCCTATCTCCACCTTTCTCAGCTGCCCATACGTCCAGACCCTCCTCACGAAGAGCTTTCTGGGACATCTTGGCTATCTGCACAGTGAAAGAGCCTAAGGAATGGTCCTTGCAGTCTTGGGGAAGGATGGGGAGGCAGGGGATGGCCCCTGAGCCCCCAAGACCACGTCACAGAGCCGTGATGGGTCACTGCCCCTCTCGGTGTGGTCCAGCCAGAGGTTATAGTGCCTCAGAGCTGGGAGGCACCTGTCAGGGGCTGCACTGTGTCTCCCCAGAATTCCCATAGTGAAGCCCTGACCATATTTTGACATAGGGCCTTTATTGGGGGGGGGGTGATTAAGGCTCTATGAGGTCATAATGGTGGAACTCTAATCCAATAGGACTGGTGTCCTTGTCTGAAGAGGAAGGGACACCAGAGAGCAGTCTCTGTCTCTGTGTACACAGCAGAAGGGCCCCATGAGGCCCCAAGAGAAGGTGGCCAGGAGGTCTCCCCCGGAGCCAGCCCTACTGGCACTTTGATCACGGACTTGCAGCTGGCTGAACAGTGAGAAGTAAACGTCTGTCGTTGGAATCTCCCGCCTGTATGTCTTGTGAGGGTGGCCTGAGCCTACTGAGACGGTGTGTCTGATCCAAGCTCTATAGATGAGGAAACTGAGGCCCCGGGTGTGACTTTACTGAGGTCAAGTCATTTGGATGGAGAAGGACTGGGGCCCAGGCCCTCGCTGCCTGGTGCTGTCATTCAGGCCGTGGGAGGGCCAGCAGGTTGGGTAGAGATGGGGTGAGTGTGGGCGCTCTGCTCCATCTGTGCTGGCTCGGGGCTGGGCTCTCAGAGGACCTCCCACAAGTAGATGAGGGCGAGGCGGGCCCTGGATAGGTTCAGGAGGGTGATTTCAACCTTTGTCTTCCGCAGATGGCGGTGTCCTCTCTGGGACTTAAGCCTTGGGGGAGGGGGGGAGACCAGTCGGTTCCACTTTAGGGAGGACTGGGCAGACACCAGACTGGAAGGAACACCCCTTTCCTTCTGTTCATCCTTGCTGGATGATACATTCTCTGTGTCATATTTTTAGATTTCATAACACAACAGGATAGCCCCAGCCCAGGATGTGAGTGAGGGATTTATCTCTCTAGGCAGCTTGCCCTGGAGGGAGTCGGCCTGAGGGAAGGCATTTGTCCTGGTTCTGGCACCAGGCTCTGGGTGGGGGCCAGGCTTTGATGGGCAGGTATGACTCCAGGCAGGAAAGACACACCCTCAAGAAGGGAGAGTTCTGCCACAAGTCCCCCACTGGTGGCAAAGGCCTTGCTTGTCTTTCCAGGACCCAGAAAGAGGAACTGGTGGTGGGTTGGGAGTGGGGAGCAGCTCCAGAGCCACCCTGCTCTCTGAGGCCAAGAAGGCCACGGGGCGAGGGGAGCTGGAGTGGGGGGGCCTGGCTGTGTAGCTTAAGAGCTGCGCGTGCCTGGCCATCTCTTCGAGGCTGTACTGAGAAGCACCCAGGAAACAGCGAAGCCCTGGGCATCAAGAGGACGTGGTTTTTGCCGTCACGGCTGAGCAGGGCAGTCACTTCCCTGTCAGGCCTGGGTTTTCTATCTGTACCTGAAGGCCCTGGATCACCCACCATCCTGTTCATCTTCATGGCTCTGCGAAACATCACCCCTCTGGGGCACTTCAGTCTCCTCAAGTGGAGTTTGTTGGGGGCTGTTTTAAAATGTATATGGAATTTGGTTTTTATTCAGGAAGCGTGAGGTGCACAGAGCACGAGACCCCTGAAAGGGAGTTTGTTAGTCACAGCTCCCAGGAAGACAGGGGTGGAGGGTAGGGGTGGGGTGGGGTAAGCTGTGCCACCCAGGGCAGCACCAGGGTCAGTCAGGAACCAAGGGTGGGAGAGGATGTGAGCCCTGCTGTGGTTTGCATGGGAGGGAACGGAAGGCAGTTGCATGGCTTGCGGTTGGCCTGCTTGATCATCTCCGCACTAGGTCTAGAGACCCAGAGCCTGGCCCTGGGTAATTTAGTGTCAGGGATTGTAGGTGACTGATAAAAGGAGGTGTGAGGGTGTGGACCCAAGATGGTTGGGCTTGCATATCAAAGCAGTGATTTGTTTGCTGTCTCTAGGAATTAGCTGACCCTGGGAGGGGCGGATCCTCTCCTTCTGCAAGGCCCCAAGATGTCAAAGCATCATAAGATATAGAAGAAAAAAACCCATGACTAATACAGGGGTCAGTTGAGGGCACTTCCAGCTCACCCGTTGCCTTGTGCAAATCAGAGAAAAGCACCCCTGTGGTTGGTACAGAAGGACGCAGGGCTGGGTGAGCCATGAGGGACCAGATTTCAGTCCTCCCTGACCCCTGAGCCAGGCACCTCAGACAGGGCAGAGGCTAAACACCTTACCTGGCAGCCCTGGAAAGAGGGCAAGTAAAACATTTAGCAAATGCAACAAGGACACTCATTCAAATTTGAACTTCAGATAAACAATGATTTTTTTTAAGAACATCCATAAGTATGTTCCATGCAATATTTAAGACAGACTTACATGAAAAAGTTATTTGTTATTCATGTAATATTAAAATTCAACTGGGCAGCCTCTATTTTATCTGGCAATGCTAGCCCGTGGCCACTGTCCCGAGTTTCCTCTTCTGACCACACTCTTAGGGTCTTCCCCATGCCCACCAACAACCTCAGGACACAGAGAGAGGAAGAGACAGAGTTGCAGGGTTGGAGAGAGGTCAGATGAAAACAGCCAGGGCCTGAGGGAGAAAGTGACAGATGCAGAGAAAGACACAGAAGGAAACAAAAAGCCACACGTGGAGCAGGCGCTGTGGGGACGGGGAGAGCTGGTCTCCTCCCCATCCGGCCTTCCCTCCCACACTGCCCCCCCTTTTGGCCCCAGCCCTCACCTTGGAGTAGGTGGCCCCGTTGATAACTTCTCCCTTCCTCAACCAGATGATAGAGGCTGCAGGTTTGGCGTTGTCCGCATGGCAGGTGAGGTTGAGGGGGTCCCCGGCCCGCAAGCTGATTACAGGCCCCCCAAGAATGACCGGGTCATCGGGTGGCACTGTGGGGAGAGGAGTCTTAGGGTTAGGCTGAGGGTGTGCCACTTCTCTGCAGGGCTGACAGGCTGGCGGATTTGATGGAGATGGTGATAAGCAGTAATTACCATACTTTAATAAAATGTATAATCCCCTTGTATTATACCAATAACAGCGCCAACGGCAATGACGCCTGACATGCTTTGCATGTTCATCGGCAGTGGGTGTCTGCGCTATCACCTTACGCGACACCCATGGAGCCTGAGAGGGGCCGGGCAGGCCTCACTGGCCTGTGCCACAGGCCAGAGCTCCTCTGCCTGGTTAAAATGGTGTAGCTTCTTCCTTTTTTAAGTCTCTCCCTCCCTCTTTTTTTTAGAACAAAGCACTGTCACATCTGTTGTCTAATTCAATCCTCACAACAATCTTTCGAGGTAAACATTATTATTATCTCAGATCCGGAAACAGAGGCTCAGCAGGATTAAGTGACTTGCTCAAGGTCACACAGTAAGCGAGTTGGCAGATCCAGAGCTGGAAGCCAGGTCCCCTGATACATGGAGGCCATGCCAACCCCCTCCCTTGAGGGGACAGGTGACAAGCAGCCCTCAAGGCTGACGAGGGCTGTGCACGCCCTGGCATTTCCTTAGCTCTTGATTCCTTCGGAGTCGCTCCACCTCATGCCAGAGTCCGAATGAATCTCTCCTGCCTTCCACTTCATTTTGTAGCGGGACTTTTGGCCCTGAAGAGATGGGGAGTACCCAGAGGAGAAGGTCTGGAGTGTGCCTCCCACAGAACCTGGGCCCAGTGCCCCGGGCCTGCTGGAAGCTCTATAAACATTTGCCAGCTCCACAGAGTCTGGGACTCCACAGAGTCCCAGAGGCCCCCTGGGTAGGCTGGGCAGTTATGATGACAGATGGCCATTGGAGAAGGAGCCCAGAGAAGTTAAGTGACTGGTCTAAGGTCACAGAGCCTCTTCTAATATTTGTGCTTGTGGACACATGGAGGCTCTCAGGCATCTGCCTCCTGCCTCTCTTCCCTGGACAGGTCACAGTGGGCAGGGCTCTCTGAGGACACCTGAGGAATCCCTGATCTCCCTCCCGGAGGATGGGAGGGGCTGGGCCAGTCTGTTTGGGAGGTCTGGGAGGGGCTGGGTGTTCTACCAGTGAATGAATGAAGGGTAATGGGTGACACACTTGGGGTCCTAGCACAGAGGGCCTCTGCCTGGTTGCCAGAGGAAGCACCTCCTCCTGCACTTCCTGCAGAAGCGCCTCGGGAGCATCAGACAGAAACAGATCCAGACTGAGCTGGCTGCAGCTTCCGGCTCATCCGTGCAGGACCTTCCCCCAAACTGAATGGCTTTCCTCCCTTCTCAGGGCTCCCCTATCTGCTGCTCTCCCAGTCTACTCAGGGAAACCCCAGGAGCTCAGGAGGGCCCTCTCCTGGGGTAAGCCCCCAAAGCGGCACACGGCACCAAGTGTGTCTGCCCCTCCCTTTCCAGCCTGGTTCAAGTTCCTATTCCTGAGGAAAGCAAACCTCAGGGCTTCCACGAGTCTATCATGATTCCAGATTCCGCCACTGCCAGCCCCAGAGCTCCACCTGAGATTCTGGCCCAGGGCGGAAGTCTCCATAAACTCCAACCCTGCCCAGGGCTAGCTTGGAGCCAAGCCTCCCCAGGAGGCCCTGGGCACAGTGCAGATGGCGGGTGTGGGCTGGACGGTGGAGTCGCCCCCATCCCCACCCACCCCATACCCTGTCATTAGAGCTGCAGGCATCCTTGGTGTGGGTGTGGCCAGACAGCCCAGGGGGGCTAATGAGAGCTTTCCATAGATGGGGTGGTGTGACAGTGTGGATGAGGGGAATTTTATCTCCACGCAGGCAGGGCAGGGCCTCCTGCCCCTTCTTTGTGGGGTGGCAGCTTTCTGTCCACGAGGTGCCCAGAATGGAAGTACTCCTCTGAGCTAGCCGAGCCAGGAAAATTGGAAAGAACCATTTGAAACTTCAGGAATAGACTATAAACCCGGTCATCCTTATCCCTCAAGCTCCCTAGGGGTGAGCCAAAAGGTGCTGTGCCGTGGACGTGCCTTAAATCGGAAGCCAAGGCCCAGGCAGGCCTGTCTCCTGCTTTATTTCTTCAGATAGAAACATGAAAGTACAACAGGGTATCTGGAAAGTTCCCTCTGGCACTGACATTTATTGGGTCTGATACTGTTTTCCCAGCCTCCGCTACATGTTAGAATCTTCTGGAGAGGTTTGAAGTGTCCTGTTGCCAGGGCCACACCCTGACCCATGAAATCCCAATCTTTGGAGGTAAAGCCCAAGCATCAGGAGTCTCCCAGAGGATTCCAGAGTGTGACCAAATTTGAGAATCAACCTCCTCTGGGCCTTTGTTCAGGCTCCCTGGCCCTGCGATCACAGCGTGGTGACTGGGGCCTTTCCAAAAAAACACATGCGGTGAGGGGCCGCAGCTCCGGAGTATCAGATTAGAGGGAGCACAGATGAGGGGAGAGGGGAGTGGGCCATGGTGTGTGTATACTCAGATGCACGTGCGCATGCACACACACACACACACATACACACGCTCATCCACATCCACACCCCCACACACTCACACACACACTCACACTCCACCATCCACCCTCAGAATGGGTCCTGATTACATCTTCCCAAATAAGTGGTTATCATGCCGGCTATTCATGCAGCTATGCATTATTGATTGGCCTTCGCCTCGTTGCCCACCAGATGGGGTGGGAGGGGTGCGGATGGGGCTGGTGTGTGTGGGGGTGGGGTGGGTGAGGAGGGGGGGTTTGGGGGCCAGCAGGCTGAATAGAAATCAACAGTCTCTCTTGGCAGCTGGAGCTCCCACAGAAGTGGGGGGGCACTCATTACCTCTCCATTCAGACACTGCGGCCCAGAGCTGGGGGACAGGGAGGGGGATGTCTCCGCAGCCTGAGGCTGGCGATGCATTATTCATACCCCCCCCCCCCCCCAGGATTGGTTATTATCCTGAACCACTATAGAGTTTGGTCTCCTAATTTTTAATCACAGGGAAGGTGGAAGCGTTAGCCTTTTGTGATTAATCCGGAGATAAAAATAGTTGACTGTTTTGGTGTTGTGCTTGTTGTCAGTCAGGGAAAATGCATTAACTGTTGGGTGACTGAGACCCGGGGAAGCCCTGCGTGGCTCACGGGCAGAGCCGGTCCGTGGAGCGGGAAGCGGGCAGGGCGGCCACAGCTCTGAGACAGGCCCTCGTGAATGGAAGCCCTGCCTGGCTGGCCCCTGGGGCACAGATCACGTGAATTAAAGGGCCACAATCGCAGGGCTGCTTGGCCCTTTTGCAGTTTTCCTTCCTGCCATCCAGGATTTGGCAGGCAGCTAGGGGTCTCCTCCCTGCTCTCCCGATGAGAGGAGCCTGGACTTCCGGAGAGCAGCATGCACCAGGGCGACTCTGCTGTCCGCCTCCGAGGACATCAGCTGGGTAGAGGGCAGGTGGGGCTGGGACCGAGGGTTTCGCCCCATTCTGCAGTTGCCTCTGTGCCCAGTGACTGTGTGGCATCCAGCTCGTTTGACTCATAGGACTTGGTCTGCCAAGTTGGCTCACTTGTCTGAATGTGCTGGGAAGCTTCTCTTGGTGCCAGGACCTGGGGAGCAGTGTGGGCACTTCCTCCAAAGTCCCCTCGGTTGCCCAGGTGGGTCCCTGGCTGGGTTTCCAGGTGTCCTCAGATGCCCCATCAGCCACCTGACCTCAGAAGCGCAGACACCTCCCCCGGAAGGTCATCTCCCCCACTGGCCGCTGGGGTGTTGCGGAAGCTCAGTGGGGTCAGCCTCTGCCCCAGACAGCAGGCGGAGAACCTTGCAGATGGCAAGCTCTTTGGAGGGCTGTGCTAGGTGTCAGTCAGCTCCTGCAAAGTGCCTTCCCCACACAGTGTGGGAGGGCTCTATTAAAAACTGACCTGGGGCACTGCTCTGCTTCAAACCCTGGGGGGTCCACACTGCCTAGAGCGTAGCTGGCTTGCCTGGCCCTGCGGCCTGGCCCTGCGGCCTGGCCCTGTTCAGCCTCCGCCACCAGAGTTCCTTCCACCCACTCCTCATTCCTGCAGCCTTTCGTCTGCTGCAAAGCCAGGCTCATGCCTGGCATAGGGCCTTGTCCTTCTCTCTGTCTGGAATGATCTCTTCTGTATCCTTGCTCTCCAGCTTCTTCCTGTCCATGAGGTGCAGGTTAAATGTTGCAGCTTCAGGGACCCTGGCCACCCAATACGTTAGCTCCTCTATTACTTTCTGTGACCCCACCCCACTTATTCTTCCTCACTGGCCTCTGTGCTGTCTGCCTCCCCTGACCAGAGAGGAGGATCCCTGACAATAAAGCAAGACTTTGTTTCTGTTGCAGCAGATCAGTGCCTGGCACACAGTAGGAGCTCTAGGAGCTCAACAAATATTTTGGAATAAGTAAACGAAGGATTTATGGATGAGTGGTCTGTCATGGGCATTTGCATTCAAGGGAAGCACTTTATATGCTGTGTGTGTGTGTGTGTGTGTGTGTATCTGGAGTTGAGTTGGGGGTGGAGAGTGAGTGAATGTTGGGGTGAGGGGTAAAGACGACCCCTAGTCCTTACTGGGACAGCCCTGAAGAGGCTCTCTACAGTGTGACTTTGGGGGCTGGGTGCTTCCTGTTGTTTCTGAAGGGGGGAGGGCTTGGG
>PVIJ01000314.1:0-32429 GCA_004024925.1 Scalopus aquaticus
TATTTTTCTCTTTCTTTCTGGCTTATTTCACTGAGTATGATCCCCTCTAATTCCATCCATGTCGCTGCAAATTGCATGTGTTTATCTTCTTTTCATGCTGAATAGTATTCCATTGTGTATATGTACCACATCTTCTTGATCCAATCATCTATTTTTGGACATCTGGGTTGCTTCCATACCTTTGCTATTGTGAACAGTGATGCAATGAACATACGGGTGCATGTATCCTTTTGGATTAGTGTTTTTGTATCCTTTGGGTAAATTCCGAAAAGTGGGATTACAAGGGCTAGTTTTAAAGTTTGTCTTCATCTGACCCTCTCTTTGATCTCTCTACTTTTCACATATAAGTGAAATCATCCAGTATTTATATCTGGCTTATTTTGCTTAGGTTAATCAAGGAGAGGCAATATTTACAAAAATATAATGGAAAAATTGAAAGCAAAGTAATTCTTATTATGATCACATTAAACACCTATCACTTACTATGGGCTAAGTACTGTTTGTCTGAGTTGTACACACATTAACTCATTGAATTTGCAAAAATACTTGGAAAAAAATATTATTGTTGTCTTATAGTCATTTGTCTTATAATTTAATAATGAAAAGGAAAAACAAGATAATGTGATAATAAGCTTATGACTGAAGAAAATTTTACCTATAAAAACCATTTATAGGACAGGAAGGAGGTGGGAGGATAACTCTGGAGAATCAAAACCAGAGTTCTGGGGGGAGCTATTTATTAATGCCAAATGGGGAAGAGAAGATGAACTAGCCAAAAGGAGTCGCAGAAGGAACTCCATCAAGGAGAAAGGAACCCACCTTAAAGTAGGCAAACATTGAGGATTAATCAAACTAGATTATAAAAAAATTTAAAAATCAGAAGTACCAAAAATCTAGTAAAAAATAAAACATGTAACTCAATACACATAAATGTAGTAAAATCTACCTTCATAAAGATAAATTTAATCACTGTGTTTAGTAAGAAAAACACAAGATTAGATATGCCAAGTCTCCACATAATAGAATTTGAAATGACACTTTTGAATACGCAAAAATAGATTCTGAAATATTACAGCAATTCCAAAAATAAGTGAGGCTGTTGGATAAATGTTTTCTGATAAAAATTATGACAGAAAATGATTGAGCTTCTGTTCATAAACTCTGGTGTAAGTGATGTAACATACCTATTTCTGACAACATCTGTTTCCATTTGGGGGCTTCGGGAGTATCTGGATTTTCCTCTAACAGCTCTGTCAATTGGTCTTTCAACTCCTGCACTTTGTTTACATTTTGCTTCAGTTCTGCCTCAAATGACTAACAAGGGGAAAAAAATAACTATATTAAAGTATGTCAACATCAAAAGACAAAACCACAATTATGATAGAGCATTTTCTCCCTAGCATTACCAAAAGAGGAAAAAAATCTACTGTTAAATGCTGAAGGGGGTGAGGCCCTGAATCCATCATTTAATTAGTTTCCATATCATTCCAATTTCAGTATATGTGCTGCTGAAGCAAGCACTAATTTCCTTTTCTCTTCATAATTAGTTTTCAACTACATGATAAAGGAATCTCAAAGAGGACTAATACAACTAGAGAGAGACTAATCTCATTACCTAGAATTTCATATTATTCTCAAACAAATCCCTATGGGAAAAAGGAATATGTAGATCAGTAAGATTGCAATTAATGAGATGTTTCTTAACAAAGCCTGCCAGATTTGAGAATCTGCTAATGCATATGCATTTTTCTGGACAACACAATATAGAGTTCAAATACAGGTCGATAATTTGTAGATATTTCCACCATCATTGCCACAGTGTAAAACCATTTTCCCATCCAAGACAGTTGTAGAAAGAAATATTGTCCACTAGTGAAAGGAAAGGCAGGGAAGACCCTGTTGTTACTAGACAGGGCAGATCCCTAATATACTTAGGCCTTAAATAAATCTTTTGCCAACAGCTGGCTGGTTAAAATCCTAGACTTAAATTGATTTAAAGGTGGCAAAGCTGCTTATATCCAACAGTTCACTCATCTTTCTAATGCCTGCATGCAAAAAGAAATCACTACTGTCATTACTCTCTGCAAAAAACATATTAAACAAACCTGGAAAATTATTTGCGAAGATAATACAATTAGGAAATCTCTTTGTGATTCAGAGCTCCTGACCACAAAGGCTCAGTTTGGAATGCCACTTTCCAAGATTTCAGTAAGTGTACCACAAAATATACCTTATTTTGCTCAACCTGAGTCTTCACAGCTTCAGTATCTGTAGGTGTAGGTGCTTGATGCCATTTTGTTGCAGTTTTGTTCATCTTCTCTAACCACTGCATCATTGCACTTGATTCATCCTGAGCCTTTTGCAATTTGGAGAGTTTGGCATTAAGTTCAGCTATTTTGTCCTTGAGTAAGAGGCCAAGATCTTCATAGCCATGGCTTATGTCAGTCATGTCCTTTTTGATGGATGTTAGTCCTAAGAGTAAAAAAACATTTTTTAACATATTTTCCAGGTGTTTAGAGTAGAACTCTGGAAATAAAAGTTTGCTTTTGTGACATCTTCCATTTTGTCAACATAAATACTACTATGATAAAATCAGAATTTCTAGAACTAAAGTTTAGGTCATCTTGTAATGCTATTTAATGCCCAATAATTTAGGAACATTGTATAACATAAGTGAAATGAAATAGGTAGTTTAATGGAATCAGAAAACAAAACCATGAAATATTACTTAATTCCTCAGGTATCAATGACAAGAAATTAGATCAAATAATGTATCACATATGACAAAATACTTCAAATTAACCAAGAAGGAGGAAACATAACCAAATGCCAAACTAAACTACTGGATTTCACTAATCTCAAGTAAACAAAACTGTATGGAATGTTACATAAATATATTTATGAAGAACCTATTATATTAAATAATATCACATAAATTCAAGTTTGAAATCTCAATATAAAATACTGTTCATCTCTGTTCATCTCAATATAACTACTGTTCACCTCATGAAAAAAGTTTTTGTCTCAAAAAGTTACTTTAATCATAATCACTCAAAGTTACTATTTACCTTTATTTGCCAAAATATCCTGAGTATCTGTGGCTGTTCCTTCACCATTTAATATTATTCCACCTGCAAAAATATTAACACTGAAGCTATAGCATATTTCCAAAGCATTTCTATGTATTAGTAGTAAACAGCTTTAAATCAAATCCCATGAACAGTAATCATTTTAAAATGCTATTACTACTTGAAAATATAAACTATTGATTCATTTTCAAAATCAATGAAGTCTAAACTTTAAAGGTCAAGCAATAGCCTCTCTTCTTTACAAAACTTATTTGAAGTAGTAACATGATTCCCTTAAAAACTCTAATTTCAAAAATTTTATATTATATACATTAATCAAGTATTAATCTGCAAAATAAGTCTGTAATAAAGTTGCTTTATTGTTAAAATTTTTTTTGAGAAGGCCCTAAAGTTCAGAAATTGCTCGAAATATGTGTTGCATGAAACATAAATGCCTGAGACAAAAGAATATCTGCCTTACTTAAGGAATGACAATTATCTGGTACAGTTACACAGTGTTATAATGTATTTGTTGGAGGCAGACTGATGTAAAAAGACAGGAAAGAAAAATTAAAATTAAAAAAATACCTATTATTATAATACCCATATTATGTCAACACAGAGAGAGGAGAGCTCAGGGGCTAGGACTGCCTGGGTTTTGCTGTATGACTCACCTGAATGCAAATCCCAGCCCCACTAATTACTAGTTGTCTGACTGGACAAATTACTCACTGCCGCATCAAACTGATGGGGATAGTACTAACTTGTGAGACCACTATGGAAATTAAAGACCATTAACCTATTACCTAGCAAATAGGAACTACTCAGTGATTAGTAATTATTATTTCTCTTTAATCATATAAACATCTAGCTTTGGTATGTTTCTCATAATCAGAATATTTAAAAATCAGTTAGACTTTATCATACTAATATGAATTGGCTACCTAACCAAAACAGAAGACATTTCCCAAAATCCATCACACATTAACAAGCGTAAACAAACAAAAACATTTAAATATCAGAATTTTAATCTAAATTCCATCCCTTTAAAAAACTCATTCAGGATGACATTTTATCTTATAGTTGCTCCAGAGTTAATTCCTATCATGCTTGGTAGTTATCAAGAAAATATGTTTTACTTATTACAAATTTAAAGTGGACATGAAAAATACAATAGAATTCCTTTAAAAAAAAAAACTTGACAATTCAGGAAATCTGATTAGGAGAAAAAGGAGAGATCATCACACCATATATAATAGGAGTATTCCCTGAAATGGGATTAACAGAGCGGAATAAATGGTTGGTTGAGAGAGGGCCCAGCTGGAACATCAGTCTCACAATAGGGACAGCTGGGGGGCTGAACAGAACAGATAAACCACAGATGATACTCAGAAACCCTCTAAATAAAGATATGAGATTTGCCTTCTCTCTACTCTATAGTTAAAAAATAAAAACCTGATAATTGTAACAATATAAATGTTTTAAACTTAAAACTATCTACTACTTAAATTGATTTAAGAATCATTATGCATGATTCTCCCTTCTGCTGTAAAGAATGGCTTGACCATAACTAAGATTATAATTTAGACACGCTGTCTAATACAGTATATCATTGTTTTCTTTGGGATAATGAACAGAATAAAATAGATGGGAACAAAACAAGAGAGGTTCACTCTACAGAAGAGAATCTATTTCCTTCCCTTGCCTCTTCTTTTCCAGGATATGAGACTCATTAATCAAATATTTCAAATAGAATTTCAACATCTTTATTAAGGGAAAAAATAAAATTGTAATCTGACCTTACCGTCCTCCAATATAATTTTCCTTATTCTTACGTATTAATTTGTCTACATTTTAATTGTAGTCTTTAATAAAATGAAACCTAAGAGGGATTTGAAATGTGACTAATAAATACTTTTCCATGGCAGTCTTCAGTGTGTTCATAGATGCCATATTTCTTGTCACTTACCCTTTGTATTTCTGAGGTTGTGTTATGCATTAATTTAAATAAAACAGCATTCACAAATAAAAGTGGGTGATCTCAATTCTTATAGTTTTTGCCATAAACAATAATAAAGCTCTTACCTGATTTTACTGCTGCTATTGCCTTTGCAGGAGTAGTCACAGCACTTATTAGGTTACATAGTGAGATCCCACTGTTGTTTACTTTCTGAATCTCTGGTGCTTTTAAACTCCACTTTTCTTGTAATTTCTTGAGATATAAAAACACATCATTTTTCAGACTTCATAATATTTTCAAAGTTACATGTTACAATTCAGTCTCTTAATTGAACTGAAAATATCTCAGAGCGATGACTGTGGATCCTGACTTGTGGGGAAAGGGATGGAAGAAAAAGGCACCATCCCTATTTGTTCCAACAGCCCAGGTGACTGTTAACACTGTTAGCAGTGAGAAGTGTAGGAAGGTCCATCCTGCATTCTGCCCCTGGCCACAGTGAAGTCAGGCTATTCCTAGCTGCCATAGGTTCCAAAGTAACTGTCAACTGTAAGTCTGGAAAACTGCACTAGGTAACAGCCAAATTGCAAGAAGAAATATACTAAAAACAATTTAAAAATGGGAATTTATAATTCCATTTAACAGTGAGTTTTACTCAGAGATTTCAATGAATAAAAAAAAAACAAGCGTGGAGCGGAAACATTGCCATTTGCTAACTAGACATACATTTTATCAAACGACAAGAAGACATATACTATGTGCACTAGAGAGTAAAAAAAAACTTCTACTTTCAAATTCTATTATAATGACATATCCAACCTAGAGAGTAAAAAGCTGAGCTGAAGAGAAGGAAATTTTACTTAACATTGTGAGAAATGGTATAAAAAGATAACAAACTATGAAGCGATTTGGAGGTGAAGGAAAATTGGACACCAAAACAGTCAGCAATTCACTGCTATATCTCTTTTTTAAAAAGCTAATTAAATGTTTATGTCCTTCCTCACAAGGACTAATCAACCCCATGTCATGATTTTCCAATATCACCAAAATATGCTGTACACAGATGAGTATGTAACTTATGAAATAATAAATAAAAAGAAACCACTATCTTCTAACTTCTTATTACTGACAACTCAATGAGGAAATAGTATTAGATTCAGTGATTCACCTGAGCTTCTTCCAGAGATTTTCCTAAATCATCTGCACCAAAAGAAGGCTGTACAATGGGAACTTTTTCTGTTGTTTCTTTTATCCATGATTTTAATGATTTAACAAGGACTTGGAAAGCATCCATCTGCTCTTGACAGGAAGACACAGCTTCTTTTCTAGATAACAAAAATCATTTAAGAATTTATGTCACAGAAAAGAGATCCTCTAAGAAACTAATTACCAAAGGATAATTACTAATTACTAAAAAATAATTATTACCACATCAGACTTAATATTAAGAACTCCTCTCTCCATACACTCTAACCCTTTGGTAAAAAAAGAAAGGTCTCATAGGTAGCAAGTGAAATCAGCTAAATATTGTCTATCTATTCCTCAGGCAAAATCTGTAGATATAGGAGCAGTTAAGAAATCTGTAACCCATACGTAATGGCACTCAATAATGCAACATAAACTCTAAGGTTATATAAACACTTTTAACATTATTTAGACTCAGTGAGCTTTAATCTGTCCACGTTTAGGGTGCTAAATGCCAGCAGGCACAGAACCAGAAAGGAAACATTTACAAATCACTGTATTTTGAGGAAAACATAATGCCACCTAGTGGTTTCTGGACTATACCGCAGCACCTTAGTGGAAGGATAAATTGGTAGTACTTCAGGATAGATTTAAATCTCCAAAATTAAGGAAAGATCTTGTGACTAAGGAATTTTAATGGATGCCTCTCTCATAGATAACCTAGAAAGTTCCAGGGCAAACTATATGAATCCTTCTGTACACTGAGTACCAGGAGGGAAGGCACATGCCCACCAATTGAACAACTGTGAGGGCAGTTACACTTGGTACCAGATGACGTGTGGATGGCATGTGCACATGTGCAAGTGTGTGGAATACTGGCACATCAGAGTCCACTGCAGCTGGACTAATTATGGATGACTACCTGCTTTCAAAACTGGACCAATTTGAAAAAAAGAAGCAATCGAGAGATTACCTAAGTAAATCAAGAATAATTCTTTTGTGCAATGTGAATTAAATAATAAATGACAATTATAGCTCCACAAGTAGTATAGGCAACACTCAGAGATTTAGAGAATTCTGAAAATATAAAGAAAAACCACTGTAATAGAAACGACTATTTTCTATCTTTGGGGAGATTCATTATAAATTTTAGCAAAACCATATGTATATTCTAAATCAACATGAAATCTGAAACAGAAGTTCAGTCACAAGGCTTATCCACGTTGACCTTTTTAACTCAGGTTAATTCTCTCATTTCTTATTTGTTCGTGGAATCATGTCTTGATCTACAACTCTTCAAAAAGTAAACTACTTTACAAAAAGAAAAAAAAAGCAGCAGCAGCCGCCTATGAAGAGCTATATTGAAACTGAGCATAGCTTCTGAATTGAGCCCAGAAAACAATGAGGAGCAAGGTTATTTCAACATTTGCAAATAAATATGTAGTATTTGCCCCAAAGGCTTCAGAGAGATAATGAGTTTAGATTATTTTCAGTAATACTCTTTCATCACCATTTTTCTTAAATAGTGTTTTCCACTTTTATATAAGAAGTATTGGATTTCCCTCCAAATACACTTAACTTTAATGGTAAAAATATATATATCAACATGAAAACTACTTATAAAGTAGCCCAATGCTCACTCTCAAAGCTTTCAGAATATTTTCAAGTATCTAGTTATGTAATAAGTAAATAAAAATATTTCATTATAATTAATATCAAATAGAATAAGTCCAACTTCTAAAGCTGCTTACTTTTCTTTGATGGTATCCTCCATTTCCTTGAATTTTTTTGACAAATTATTTGTTTTTTCAAAAACGAGAGCCTTATCACCTGGCAAGCCATGGTTGGATATATCCTTCAAGAGACTCTGTAAAACTTCAAGATCTTTCTTGTGTTCTAAGAATTCAGAAGTTGACTCCTACAAAGCATTTAGATATTTCATCAATATAAGATGTTGCGAGGTCTTCAAATGGTATGCATGGAACCAAAATGAGTCTACACAGAATTTCACAGAAGAAATGAACCAGCCTACAGTCAGTACTCTAAATGTAAACAAACATGCAGGTAGGGAGTCTTGAAAGAGATGCAGTGACTTTAATTTTTAAATGCACTCCTTATATTATGTCTCTCTGGGTTCTGTTATATAAGATACATCACCCATGATATGTGAAAGGGTATGTTTGTGAGAAATGGTGTTCACTTTCATTCAATGAGCAAAATGCGTCCAGGAAAAGATGAAGCTTGAGATTTTTAAAGAAAGAAAGCAGAGTTCTTTATTAACCTATCAGCAATTAAAATAATGGTTGCTAGTTATACTTTGGCCAATAAATGTATGAGTTTGTTTTAACTGTTAATACACTTGATAGGTCTACTGAATATTAAAGAAGACATACCTTCATATACTGAGATAATTCAGTAACATCTTTTCCTGGCACATCTGGCTCAGTAAGAGCCTGAGTTTTTGTTTCTAGAAACATTTGGAGTTTTTCTGAGAGGCTCTCAAATTGTTCTACTTTGGTTTTTAGCTCCTCCATTTTGTTAAGCTTTTCTTTGTGCTTATGACTGGCTTCTGAAAACCGAACAGACAAGTCCTTCATTTTGGCTTGCAGTGAGGATGCAGTGGATGGGTCTGTTGTTTCCATAAATTTCTTCACTTTTTCATTCATGGCATTTATACTGCTCTGACGACCAGCAATATCCTGCTCCAACATCTGAAATGAACCAAAGAGCATATTTGTTTTATTTGACCAATAATGTCAGAGTTTTGAAAAATTACCATTCGTAACACATAACTTTAAACAACCTGTGATGAAGGAGGGTTAACGATTGAGACTGACTGACAAGTGTGATCTGCCCCTTGAGGAGTCCCATCCCAAATCTCTTCCAGGGAGAGTGGAGAACAGCTGGCTAGCTGCCTGAACCAGGGAGGAGGCGGCTGCTACTCGGCAACCCCTGGGATCTAATGGAGCCTAGGGATTATCCATGGTCCTAATTTTTAAGAAGCTAGACACCAACAAGACTGATCTGATTAACCTCATGTGCAGCTGGCTCAAGGAATGATTAACAAGACAGGACTCGCTGTATGTGTAAACACTGTAATGAATACTATTCATGAAAAAAAATAGACAAAGCTCTTTCTATACTCCTTCACAGAAAACTCATTCCACTCATCTTTGTGCAAAGCACTCTTTCCACAGTTATATTCAGGGAATGTCTTTTTCTACGCCCTTACATTTATCTTAAATCTATTTATCCTTTGAATTTAATAAACTTTTTAAATCTGAAATTGTGGTTTTTTTTTTTTTTTCATTTTAAAATGCCACTTACAATGTTTTTACTGATGATATCCTGAAGAGCAGCAGAGTTTAAGGGCACTTGACCTTGTTCATTCAGAGAACTTTCTACACTTCCCATCCAGTCCAGCATTTCATCCAGGCCATCCTGCACACTCAGTGAGCGGGTCAGAGTTATCTGGAGTTTTTCATTTCGGTCATTAACAGACTTGGACAGATCATCGTATCTCCCAATAATGTCATCTAGCCCAAAAAGATCAGGAGATGTTAACCACAAAGTTTTCTTCACTCTGTTCCAAAATATTCTACGGTGAATTACAAAAATTTCACACCAAAATTGGAAAAAGATAAAAAGTTTAAAAGATAAATTCATAACTAGACCACTAATAAAATGTTGGGGAAAAAAATGTCACGATGGAAAATGAAAAAATATACTTTAAAATAGTTTCTATGCATATCACCTGCATTTGAAAAGAGATTTTTGGATGCATAAACATTTGAATTGTCCCAAATAGATGAAAATGGTACTTGGAGTAAATACTGGTTTTTAATCTGACATTTCAAATTAACCATACTTACTTATAACTTATGTGGAGGAGAATAAAAGGTGACAGTCATACATAGCTATACTCAAGAAACAACACAAAATTGTAAAGATTTATCAAGAATTAATTTTTCATATAAAGACTTTTTCTTTCCTTCTCCCTGCATGCTCAAGCATGAGTGCTCTCTCTATGCACCCACTACATGCACAGACCCCAACAGGGTGCTGCTGTCATCCTTCACATCCTAGGCAAAATACAGAAATCCACAGAAATTGGCAAATGCAAAGGTACTGAGAAAATAGACAACAATAAAAATACATTTAAGGAAGGCTGAGATGATGCTTCTAACGTAACACAAATAGAACTGATTTTAAAAGTTAATAGTAGACAACATTAAAAATAAGGTAAACAGGTTAACTATCTCCTATGAATTTGACTTTACTTTTAATTCTAAAGGCTTAAAATGCTTAGATGATTAAAAAAAAAAGCCTTTTGGATTATTTTTTACTTGAATGTAAAGCTGTACATTTCAATGTCCTACATTATAATACTGAGACCAAGGAGAATTTTTAAAAACAATGGTTTTAAATGTATTCATTTCTTTCTCTGAAAAACAACCTGTCTTTAATCATCAATTTATCATTTATTGTCTGCAAATCAGAAAGTGTTGTTTCTGAATGCTTCAATATACTACATTGTAGAATGCTTCAAGCAGAAGAAAATTGTGTCCTGAAACACTCTTAAAAACATAAAACATCTTACAATCTTGTATTTGACCCATTGCACATTACTCATTTAAACAGATATTATTTTTTTGATTGCTCTAATATTCTATTACGAGAAATTAGTTTGACAAATTTTCAGAGCTGAGAGGTTAAGTCTACATGATTTAAAGAAACAATCATGTGCCTGTCACAAAAACACAAGGAAACCCCTGTGAATGCTGACTGGGGCCCGGGGCGGGGGTGGGCATGGGGGGGGTGCTGAGGGGCGTCATTCAACGTGCACCAAGATAATATTAACAGAGAAGACAAGCAGTGGATTCAACAAGGAGCCTTAATTTGAAAGTCACAAAAGCAGCTATTCTGAATCATCAGATTTTAAATATCCAGCAATCTCTCTCAATTGGACAACTCTGTGCGTCCCAAGGTAACACCAGCTATCTGCTTAGCCATAGTTAAGTGATTTTCCAAGTCTGTTATTTTAATAAAATGAACACATTTTCAGTGTCACTGCTTATTTTTGTAATTTTAAGTGATAAAACATTGTTGCTGAAGTAAATTCTTGATTTTAGGAACTAAAAAGTATTTAGAAGACATAGAAGAAGGGCATAAAACAAAATTTACTCTAAGAATGCTATTTCATTAAGTAGTTGGTTTTAAAAGTTAGATCTTAGAAAAACTTTTCTATATCATAAGCATATTTTCACATGTTAATGTTAAGTTATGCAAGCAAAAAAGTTTTAACATCTTAAAATAATGTATGATGAATTTTAAATAAATAAAAGTAAAACCACGTAATACTTAACAATGGGGAAATATCAAAATGCTTCTTCAAATAACAGAAATATACATTTTCATACTTCAACTAAAATTTCTACTCTAATTTTAACTTTTCTCTACTTGGGGTAAGACATGTCTGATCATCTGCTACGTTAAGTTGTTTATTTCGCACATTAAAAAGCATACATTAAATATGAAAAGCGGCAAAGCAAAACAAGATTATAGGAAAATAATGAACATTTATTGATAGTTCACTGTGCATTTAGTACAAACTAAATACTGTTAGTAGAAAAGAAGTATAGCATGCACTAACTATTTTATGAAAAAATGCACTATATAATGTCAGAGCACAAAAGCACCATTGAAACGGGATACAAGTTTCTAGTATCACTGAAGAACTGGGGTAATTGGAACCCTGTGTGACCACCCAAAGACGTCTAGTAAATGGAAGAATGGGAACACTGCTTTAAAGTATGGCTTTCACCCTCGGAAACCCTGATGCTGCTCTTGATAAATATTACTGATATTCATAAATATTTTTGATAAAGACAGATCCTCCCAGAGTCAATTCTGGCCACAGGTTAAGTATCTAGCTCTGCCCAATTTCATCAACCAAAAGTATCTTATTAAGTTCTACCTGCTCTGGTGAATATTTCATAAATACTTTCTGCTACATTTTCTAAATATAAAATTAAAATTTAAATATGGTCATTTCAAACTACCTAGTCCCGTCTCCAAAGATTCCAACATACAAGCTAGAAAAGGCATGACTTCTCCCAGACTGTGGAGCACCACTTACACTAGTTACCCAAGAGCTTAGTGAAGGTTTTCTCCAAATCTAGTAGGATAACTTCATGTGGAATTTATCTGTAGGTCAGGAATCAAGGCTATGAACACTTACCCAGTGTTTTCTGGATATCATTCTTGGCTGGAAGTAACGATCCCCTTGCATCTAAAAGCACTTCAGCTGTTTTTTTCAGTTTCTCTACAGCAACCTGCTGACTTGAGATCTGTCCTTGCAGAGCCTGTAGGATTACATGCATCAATTATACTCAGCAGAACCGAATAATAGATTTCCAATATGAAGTAAATGACCTATAGTATGATAAATTTAAATTGGACAGAGTAAATTTTCATCATTATAAACTTACTTCATGGGCCTCCCTGGTAGCACAAGTGGTTAAGTCTCAGGACTATGAAGCTATCCTCTGCAGCCACTGCAGCACAAGTTAGATCCCCAGTCAGGGAGCTTCCCACAAAGCGCAGCAGACTTCTCCTGTCTCCCCAGTGCTCCCCTCAGCAGTGGATTTCAGTCAATCCATCTGTTCTGCTCCCCACTCTGTCTCTTGTGAATCCTCTCACTATCCTACACCTCTGACGAACACCCCAGTTCTTGTATGCATAAATAAATCTTAAAAAATAAATAAATAAATAAATTTACTTCACAAAAGAGTTCTTAGAATAAGGCCAGATATAAAGTGGCATCAGCAAAAGCATCAGTCAGAATTAATATAAATTGAGTCTTGAATAAGACCTCATTCTAATTGGCCTGATTGCTAATCCTACAACACTCTACCAATAGCCTGATTTCCTCCTTAATCCCCACTTTTAGGCTTTGCACAATACCCCAACTACCACCAGAAAACAAAAACAAATGAATACCAGCCAAGCTTTGAGAAAACTCAGACTTGAGGTATGGACATAGCTAAGGACTTCCATTTTATTAGATCCTGACTCAATACAGTCTTACTTGTCTCTTTTAACAAAAGTTACTTAACATGCAACAACTTCAAAGAAAAACTTGATATGTTTGTGGAAATACAAAAATCAAACACAAAGTTTACCCACAAGGATTTTATAGCCTAAGGCAGGAAGTGATAAGTGCTAAAGATGAGTAAGAAAAATGTTACTGGAAATCAAAAGGAATAATCACTGGGAAGGAAAATGATGGTCTCCTCAATGGCAGAGGTACTGAGAAGGGTCCTGCACAAGTATGGATTTGGGCATGTAGAAGCAGAGAGTGAAAACATGACCCTGAAGATGGAACAGAAGGCACAAACGGGGTCGGGGGCTAGAAACATCACAGGAGGACGTGCATGGGAGAATAAAGAGTGACTGGCAAGGCCTCAAATGTCAGGCTGAGGAGTTAGTATTCTCCCCTGCAGCAGTGGAAGTCATTCAAATTTTGAAAAAAGGGCTGACTCAGAGTGTCTTATGGGAAGGCTAAATTTGTAGCACTGTGTGGGATAAATTAAATGATGAAGAGATGAAGGAGATAGACCAGTTCAACTTCAGCATTAGGAAAGCAGGGGGGGGGGGGCTATCTGGAATTGGTTACAGAGTTGGGAGGAGTCTACTAGACTTGATGACTGGTTATCTAAAGCTGTGCTGTCCAACAAGGTAGCCATTACCTACATGTGGCTTTTTTAAAATTCAATTTAAATCAAGCAAAATTTAAAAGTGTATTTCCTCAGTTGTATTAGCACATTCCTCAGTTGTATTTCCTCAGTTGTATTAGCACATTCCATGTGCTAAGTATCCACAGGTGACTAGTGGTCACCACACCATGCTGAGCAGATTATAGATCATGTCAGTCATCACAGAATGTCTACTGGACATAGAGGCAGGAATAAAGAACAAGGGAAGAAGCATACCCAAAGCTTCAGAGTCTAGGTAATTAACAGATTCATAAGCAAAAGTGGAAACAAGTGTAGGAGCAAAGAAGAATTTAGGAATGAATGACTTCAAAGAGCTGTAAGTGCCATCATATAGAGAGCAAATGCCAGAATGGAGGGAAGCTGGGAAATTCTACAGCTGGATGGAGGAAACTGAACTCAGGCTGGAATGAGACAAAAAGCGCTGTGGGAAAGATCCATCATGAGGTCACCAAAGGAAAAAGCACAGAAACACCAAAGGAGGAGGCCACAAAGAATCAGAGAGGCCACTTACATTAAAGTGATAAGGAAAGGAAAAATAATAGAACAAATGAAATCAGGGAGATAAAAAAAATGGACTCAGAATATTTCTGTCCATAAGGAGACAATGTGGAGGAAATTTAACAGTGTCCACTGTTAGAAAGAATAGTAAACTTGACTTGGCTGGAAGAGCTCCCTGCAGTTCACTGAGAAAGAAGAGGCAGTTCAATAGCAAGAATAAGGAAAAAAGTGAGATGGGCAGGAACCAGAGTTAAGTCTTCCGGGTGTTGACCCTACAATCGGCACTTTATTCAAACGAACTGCCACATGGGCCCTGTGCTTGGCTTAATTTCACTTTAAGTTCCCAAGTTCCTCTTCTCTCATTTAGATTTCAAACTCCAAGTCCCACATGTCCATCTGTGGATGAACTCAACCCTGGCCATATGCCAGGTCTTTCCAACTGTCTTTTGAATGTTTCCATCTGGATGGAAACGGTCACCATTAATGCAAAAGGCTAAATCTGAACCCATCATCTCCTTCCCTGCACCCACGCTTCCTCATGGGATTACATCTAATTACCCAAGTAGCAAATCTGTGGCTCCCCTAAATCCTTAACCCCCTGTCCACATGTGAAGCAACCATTAATACCTGACAATTTTACTTGCCTAATTTTTTTTTAATCAGACCTTGTTCAATATTTCTAGGTCACTGTAAGATAACCTCTCACTCAATGAAAAAAAGCACTGTAACTGCTTCTAATCTCTCCCTATGGTTTGTCAATGAGTTTTATCTAGAATACATATTAGACTATATCACTCCCCTCTTTAAAATCTTTCAGTAGCTTTCTATGCCTTCTACAATAAAGGTAGAGTATAAAGTCCAAAGAAATCTATTCCTTAATTCTATCTTCAACTTTAACTTTCTCTACCTTCCAGAAATATCCAACAACACAAGTATTTCTTAGTTATTTGCGCATGCTAAACCAGTGCTTTAACATCTCTACATACCTACTTTTATATGCAACTTAGCTCCCATTATCCAAGTGAGTTCTTATTCACCTTTTAAAATTCAGCAGGAAAGTCTGTCTAATCTCTCCTCCCCCTGGGGTATTAAGTATATTGCCCTCAAGAGTGCCCACAAATACCCTATGTATATTACTGGATTTACTTGTCACTTCTATCAAACTAGAACCTCCTGGAGAACTAGGAATTCATCTCATTCAGCTTTCTATTATCATTTCCTAGTCCAGTGCTTAGCACATAGTAGACCCTAATAGTTTTTGAAATATATGAGTGAACGAATAATAAATGAAAATACAAATTTAACATCTAAAAATATCTTAACCTGTTTCAGCCTTCAATCAAACTTAAATATATGCCTAAGGTCTAGGAAGATATTATCCTGAGGGTCTGTTGGTGTTGGGGAGCAAGGGTCTAGAAAACCCTCAGAGGAGGGAGGTGTAGCACCCAAGAAGGCTGCTTAATGCTAGCAGAGAACTCACAAAGGGGATGGGGTAAATGCCCTGAGTGCTACTCCAGCAACCCCACAGGATAGAGAATGGCTGCTGCCACACCTACTATCCACAGGTGCTGAGGCATGGCAACAAACAAAATGTGCGTGCGCAACACACACACACACACCCCAAACTTCAATGGCAGAAACTTCCACAACTAATTTTCATATACAATAAATTGAGATGATATATAGGCTGTTGTGCATTATGTCAAAAAGTTCACCCGAGTGTGGCCAACATAGGATATGAGACCAATTTGAACACCAGATCCCACAATAGTTCCATGAAGCCAAAAAAAATCTGCATCCAAGTGGACCTGTTTGGGAACTTCCCCCAGAGGTTTAGTTACAGAAGAAACTCCTCAAGACAGGAACTTTACCTTAATGAGACTGAAGTCTAACCCACAGGGACAGCTTATTTGCATCTCAGTGCTTTTAAGGAGATAAACTAAGGCTAAGAGTACTTCTCCCCAAAAATACCTTTTTAGAATGCAAGGGCAGAGGCAGTGTTTTGAGTCTTAAAAAAAAACTAACAATGGACCTAACATACCCATTCCCACATCAAATTTGCATTTTTGGAAGCGCTGGGAGATTTTTCTGATAACTGTGCTCAGTAATAAATCTATAAATTTAATTTAATTTAATCTATGAATCAAGGGAATTCTCAACAGGACCTCAATTGGGATCCTCAGACCCTGAATATGACAATAATATCCCTCTTCCCTTCTACTTGTTCGTTCTTGAACAACTAATTATGGGCTGATACTTTGGTCAGGTACTATTCTAAGTGCTGGGGAGACAGCAATGGACAAAACAGAAAATGCCTGCCATCAAGTAGCTTCAACCTCCATGAAAAAGATAATGAACAAAATAAATAATTACAAAGGTAAACAAGTGGCCCCCATAATACCGTCTTCATATGGGGAAGAGTGTGTGGCAAGATGCAGGTAACATGCCATAACACCAATGTCAGACCAGTTAAATAACAGTGGACAAAACAATCTCATTAGAAAGGGAAATGAATGAACTGTGGAGAACCAGTTACACCTCCCTCCAGAGGGAGAAATATATTTTCCCACCCTTTGTCCCCCATTCCCAGGTGAAACTATCACAAAAGTGTATAGAAGTGGAAAGTTTTCAGTAAGATGACTAAATGTTAGTTTTCTGTAACTCTTTTATTTACCTTTGTCTCTTCTAATTGCCTTTGCAGATTTTTAGGGTCCACAGCAATAGGTTCAGATAAGTGTTTGCTTGCTGTGACCTCACAGGCCTGGAGTCCAGAAAGAAGTCCACAAGAAGCATCCTCATAGTGTTGATATTTATCCACCAGATCTTTAAGGTTATTCCCAAGGACACTGCACTGAAGAGTCAAAAGAAAACAGGAATGCGAGATTAAGTTCCACTGTTTCTTATGTGTTAAATAACCTTGAGACATGTGAGTTATGCAACTTGGACAACATCAGATTTCAACCCAAATTAGTAAAAACAACAGGGCTAAGATTTTCTTCTTTATTTGAAGAAGCACCTACAGACTTGAAAACATTAACCATAAAAATGAGGAAGCAGTTCTAGGTTTATAACAATTCAAAAACATATTTACAAGGGCTGAGTCTTAACCCAGGATGAAGGATTTGATATCAACCATGACAAGAGACGAATCTACTAAGGTACCTTCCCACTGACTTTCCTAGTCCATATGTATAGATATGAATTTGATGCAAAGATTTTCAAGGTGTTTAATAAATCACTTCTATATGTTGAGTAAGATTAGAGGAAGGTAAATAACCTAGATCAAAATGAAGCACTGGCTCTTGTAGGCCAAATATGCTCTTTAAATCATTTATGTGACTTGGTCAGTATCTTCAGCTTATATTGTTTACAGAAAATGTTTTCTAAGATTTTTTTAAAACAAAATGTTCACTTGTCCAAAGGAAGCTGAAAGATTTTTCCAGCAAGTAATTGTTAAAATAATACACTGATAAAATATATTTATAAAATAAACATTAACTGAAGGGAATTATCTGAGATGAAACTTCAATTCTCAAGCTTAAGAGGCTGCAAATTAGCAAGTCACTCTGTTTAGTCAAAATATAAATGCCACCTAGTGGTCAAATTCGGTCTTACAGTTTATGAGGTACAGCTTCCCGGGAAACACTCAAAACCAAGTAAATAAACTTTAAGCTCCTAATTTAAACTCATTTTTCAGAAGTAAAGTAGATAAATAGTAAGATTAAGGGAAACAAGGTGAAACTGTCTTATTTTCCCTGCTTCAGCTTTTAGGTTTCTTGCTTGTAATTCTCAAACAAAAGTTAAGATGACAGAGTGAAAAATCAAATACTGATCTTTTCCATAAAATAAAAAAAATAAAATTACCTTAGAATAGAGAGACCTAAACCGATCAGTGGCATGATCCAGTTTGCTCTGGACTTCTCTGTGGGTTGCAGAAGTGTCAATGTCATCCTGGTCAGCCTTCCCACCACCATCTCTCTTGCTGCAAGATTTGGCTGCTTCTAAAACCCTGTTTCCAGAAATGGTGATGTACCTCAAATCCCCTTTGTGAGAAATAACGTCTTCTGAGAAACTCTTCTGCCTCTTCATCTTGGTCGTTAAACCATTGAAGTCATCTGCACCTGCCTCCAGGTTTTCAAGTTCTTGTTCTGACTGCTGCAGCCAGTGCTCAAACTCACTATAATCAGTATCAAACTTTTCTAATTCTTCCTGCAGAGAATGCGTCAACTTCATTTTCTTCTCTGACTTGGCCAGTGCGGTTTCATAATGTTCTTTCAGTTCCTTCATGTTCTTTTGCAGTTTTTCTTTTTCCTCAGGAGAGAGATAGTGACCCTGCTTCTCGAGCAAGGCTTGTGCAGACTGAGTGGCCATGAGGACATCCTGGTGCTGAGAGATGATCTTTTCATGTTGGGCCTGCATGGAAAAATGCCAACTGTAAATTTAGAGCAATGATGGAGCTACCCTAAGTCTTGGGGAGCTCACTGTTGCCTCTGGAGTCAGAATCTTAAATGATGCAACATTTAAGCCCAACAACTTACTTTTCAAAAGTCTTTTCAAGGTGCACAGTATCTCTCCCTTATTAGTGAATTTCAGAATAGCAAAAGCTTCATTTTCAACACTTTTTTAAAGGAGAGTTCTACTCTTCTGTAGAAAGTATTTAATCACATACACTGCACTGTTTTAGAGAAATTTTTAAAAAGCATTATGAATTTTCCTTCTAATTCTAAAATAAGCATCTGCAATCTGATCTCATTTTACTCACTGCTTCCTTACAATGACCCTCAAGGGCTGCTAATTTACTTTATAATTGAGCAAGTAAGTACAACACATTTTATTAGGAAATGATCCTGAAAAGACACTTAAATAGGAAACAAAAATTAGCGATTTAAAGCAATAAAAAATTCTGACACTCTGACAATAATGTAGCAAAAAACAGTGTACACTCAAAGAAGCCCAACGGGAATAAGAGGAACATATATAAAAAAAGAGAAAATCAGAGTTACTTAGCTTCCCTGGGCCTCAGCCTCCTGCATGTGGGAAAAAGAGGCAATAATCCCTATGCATCAAAGGTCTGATGAAATGAGTACATGAGATCACACACATAGCACTCTTGGAAGGGCCTGACATAAGCCAAGGACTAAAATCCACTCTGAAGGTAAAGAACACAGCTTCCGGCCCAGCAGGTATAGGCCACAGGTCACAGGTGCACAGAGCTCTGGGTCACCACAGGTGTAAGGACATCTGTGTGGACCTTGGGCAACAGGCATAAGTAGTTTCTACCATTCAGCCCAGCATGGCATACAAATACATTAAGAAGAAGGAGGATCCTTTTGAGCAATTCCCCACACTTCTTTCAGTGTCTTTTATGAAGCCAAACAACCTGATCCTACCACCTCAGCGCTCTTCCTGCCACCTGAGGCCTCTTCCATACCTCTCCAGTGGAGACGCTAAGTGCTAAAGGAACCACCAGAGTTGGGGATGGGTGGCTGAGTGTGGGGCTGGAAGAGCTTTCGGTGTTAAACAGTGTCATCAGAATAGCCACACGAAGATGAGATCTGTGCAAAGGCTTAAAGAATGTGGCGATGCCAAGTGGATAAATGAGGGAAGAGGTACTACCAGAACATCCCCACAGTGTTGGGCAACTTGGGATTTTTTCTCCAGTTGTTCTCTTGTTGTTGGTAAAAAGTTACCACCTTCTATGAGCCCACAGAGCTAAGTTATTTATGGATTGCCCTATCATACTAATTACTCCCTACAACTTTGCTTAAGTTTTAAGAATCCCATAACTCATGTTTTATTTCCTGTTGTCTTCTACTTGCTTAGAATTCTCCCAATAACTACAGTTGACTCAATGATGAGCCTAAACAAAAGGAATTTACTCTCTGTGGTCATGAAGGCTTGAAAAGATATTGCTTTCACAGACCTGAAAAACAGAATTTAACAATATCATGAGGTCTAAACAACATACCTTAACTTTCTGGTATTGCTGGTTCAGATTCTCCTCCATGGCTCCAACTTGCCCATCAACAACGGTTTCAAACAGGTTACCATTAACTTCATCCTCTTCTCCTATCACTGACTTGCCATCACCGTCTTGAAAATGAGTTCCATTCTGTTCAACTGCCTGCTTCTGTTTCACCTCCACCTTTTCTGACTCTTTGTCAACATTTGATAACCAGTCCAAAAGGTTTTCTATTTTGGTTTTGCTCTCTTCCAGCTGTTTCACTGCAGCAGCCTAGGCAGGAAAAATACACAATAGGCATTCTGAATACAGGCTATGGCATTAGTTATAACATAGTCCAAAAGTAAGTATTTTCATTATTTAAAATTAGAGTGGATTCCCTATATTCCTCCTATAAGTGAAACCATTTGATGTTTTTCTTTTTCCTGCTGTCTTATTTCACTGAGCATGATCCCTTCTAGCTCCATCCACGTTGCTGCAAATTGCATGAGTTTATCTTTTTTGATTGCTGAATAGTATTCCAATGTGTATATGTACTGTATCTTCTTCATCCAGTCATCTATTTTTGGGCATCTGAGTTGTTTCCATATCTTAGCTATTGTAAACAATGCTGCAATAAACAAAGGTGCATGTATCCTTTTGATTAATGTTTTTGTGGCCTTCGGGTAGTTTCCCAGAAGTGGTATTGCTGGGTTATATGGAAGCTCCATTTTTAGCACTTTGAGGAACCCCCATACAGCTTTCCATAGTGGTTGGACCAGACTGCATTAGAGTTCCTTTTTTTCCACATCCTTGCCAACATTTGTACTTACAGGAGGAATATAGGGGAACCAAGTAAGAGATCAGGAGGAGAAAATAACAACAACAAAACAAAAACTAAAACTATCAGGCAACCATAAATGAGAAACATTCAGCAAGGGAAGGGGAGGACAAGGGTTCAAAACAGGGGAGAATAGAGCACAAGGGACTATGGTGACGGTTCACAGGTGAATTGGTTGTAGGTAACCCATGGGGAACACACAATAATGTAAAAGATACAGATAAAAAATAAATAAATAAAATTAGAGTGGAGATACTAAAACAACACACATTGAAATTAAACTTTAGAATTCAGTAACTGCAACAAGAACTTTGAAGCTTTCATTGTTCATGAAAACACACTCCAAAATTTTAACCATGATTGACTGTCCTCACACATTTCACAATTAGAAAGTCTCACAAACACACATAATTTTTTTACAGTTAAGCAAAAAGCTAATTCTTCAATCTCGTTGTAGTGTTTGGTCACTTACATACCTGGAAATCTAGAGTTCTAATCTTTGGTACCAAACTTTGCTTATTATCTGATATCACTTATCAAGTGATTTAATATGAGCTACTTAAATAACCATTACACAAATCATTTTCAACAAAGCAAGAGTTTACTACACATCTGAGTAAGGACCTTTTCAGTTTCTTCCTTGATTGCCGTCGTCACAACTTTATCCAGCTCCTTTTTCGACTGTTCTGCCTTTAAATTAAGTTGTTCACACTTTATCTTAGCTTCATTAAGTTTCTGTTCAATCAAAGCCTTATCTTCTCGAGACAGCTTTTCACCATTCTCTTTTAAAAAGTTCTCTGTGTTTTTCACTATTTCTGCCAATGCCTGTGCACTTCCTTGCATATCTTTCTGTAATTCCTTTTAAAGTGAAAGAAAAAAATCACATTAAATAATTACATATTTAATTCTTCCAAAATTGTAATTTTAAAAGAAGGGGCAAGTAGATGAGAATCTAGTATATATATATATAGGTTGACAAAACATATTCAATGTTAGAGTTCATTTAAATCACAGTATGTAATATAATATGAAACCTCAAATAGCATTTCATAAAAGTCTGAGATTTTTTTATGTTTAACCAAGGGATGTGATTTGCAAAACACTGAAAATCCTGAAATATCCAATATATAATACTTATAAATATGCATAGTGTTACATGAATGTATTTGTAAAACTTTTTTAAACATCGTAATATTAATTATTCTGTTGTAAACATTTTTTAAAATACATAAATGCTCAGGATAAAAACAAAATAGTTGGTCCAGTGAACTAAGATAATTTCTTTTTCTAAACAACAGAGCACTATAACATGTTTGCTTCTTTGCGTGGCTGAGAGGAAGCACAATTCTCTTCAGCAGTTATAGTCTTTCTCTGTCCAGTTTTCTCTATGTAATTTTCCCCCTCTCTTCCTCCTCAAGTGTACATTTTCATTCTTTATATTGTTTGAAGTTTCATATTTTTCTCCATACTTTTATTTTAAGCATCCTCAGATTTTTCATTTCAAATTTTAATTGAAAGATAATTACAGAACCACCACTATAACATTAACTGCACTAGTTACTTCACACTAATATTTGCTTAACTCTTACAATAATATCACAATGGCAGCATGAGCAGTGAAGAAACTGAGGCCCAGAAAAATTATAAAGCTATCATGTACAATCTGTGATGAACCAAGAACTACCTAGATACAATGAGAATCTTCTTTCTTTTGACAACAAAATAAAGATTTCCTTGGCATTATTATTTATTCCTTCAGTGAAAAGAAACAAATTACAGATAGAGATGAAAGGAATGTAAAGGCACTAAGAAAAAGAAAAATCTCAAACTGGTGGTTATTTCACCTAATTTTCAAGTAAGTTGACCTTAAATGGATTCAAGTTTTAATTCATCATACAAAGTATTTCTATTATCAAATCTCTTATATATTTCTCTTACTCAGTATTCCACCAAAAACAGTCAAGTAAACTACCGTGTACCTGGCCTGTGCAAGTTGGAAATGTAACTCTTAGCATAAAGTTTAAACCTCAGACTTGGGACATATAGGGGTGCCTTGCCTTAAAAAGGCAAAAGTAATTGCTATTTTTCAATAATCCTCACTGCTTCCTAAATAATTGTAATCAAAGTTAACACTGATGCAAAACCAAATTCTACCTCTTGCTTGGACTGGTACTTCTTTAACTCAACTGTGCCATCTCCAATCACAAAGGCCTCTTGGTGACCAATGAGGCGGTTTTCTGTTTGGGTGAGGAGATCACAAATCCCTTGGAGTTTCTCCTTGTACTGCTGCTGACGTTCTGTCACAATCTAAAGCAGAGCAAAACCAAAACATCTAAAATGTACAGTCATAAACTCATTATTGTAATAGTTCCTTATCAGAACACATTTTGCAAAGTTCCTTTACATAAGCTTCTCTAAGTATGCTGTAAACATGATAGCAGTGGGGTACAAACTGAGCAAGATGACACAGACGGTAAAAGCATGTCCTCTATACAAGGAAAGAGATCATGTTTGAGTGAAAGTGCTCAACAGAATACTGGCCATGCATATGTGTAAAGAGATGGAACTTCTGACCGACAAGAAGAAACAGTCCATTTTCTTAAGCTCCTGAAAACTGCAACACACACAATTAATTCTGCAAAAGGATATCAAAACAGAAGTTAGTAGTGCTTTGTCTGTTAACATATCTAATATGTGCATATAGGTTACCGCGCTAGAGATAATGCC
Source organism: Scalopus aquaticus (assembly GCA_004024925.1). Lineage (NCBI taxonomy): Eukaryota > Metazoa > Chordata > Mammalia > Eulipotyphla > Talpidae > Scalopus > Scalopus aquaticus. The sequence continues at coordinate 23,996 of PVIJ01000314.1, forward strand.
TAGGTGCTTTAAGAAATAATAAAAGGAAAACATTGCATGCAGTATTTTTACTTAATCACTAATTCCATTCCCACCTCTTTGCTCGTTATTCCTATTAAATGTAGCACTCTAAATCTTTCTAAAATATTCAGTAAGTCAATATTAATTACTTACATCTTTCATTTCCCTATTCCATATACACACTAATTATTTGTCTTCTAGCCATAAATCATGTTTATTAGGAGCTTAACACATGCTAGGAGAGGTAGAGAGTGCTTTATAGTCATTCTCTGATCAAAGCTCATAATATTACCAGGTAAGCACTGCTATTATTTCCAATGTATCAATGAGAAGACAGTGACTTCCCTTAGGCTAGACAATCAGTGAGTGCAGCTGGGAAGTAAACTCAGCCCATGCCCTGAACTGCTGTGTCATATGCCTCCCAGGGGAGAAAGACACCCTTAGCCTTATTTATCCATAGGTCCATCATCTATACTGGAAATTTCTGCATCTATATTTATAAAGATCTATATAAATGGATCCATATTTCCTACTTTTAAAAACAAAAAGCAAGACTCCCACATGAAAACTGCAGTTTTAGAGTCATGAAAATTAAAATCATCACATTATAGCATGATTATGAAAAACAGTATTGCTATATATTAGATAATATCTAATTTATACCCTACCCAATAATTTCTTTGTCAGAGATCTTTCCTATCATGCTATAAACCTGGAAATTTATATTACAGATTTCACACTGAAGAATTAAAAACAAAGAATTCCAACTCCACAAAGAAAGCCAAACCTTCTGATCATCAAGATCTTGTTCTAGCTGCAACTGAGTTTCTAAATGTTCCACCTGGGTAGTTACTGATTCCTGTACATTAAGAAAACACTTCTGAGTTGTATTTAAAAGCCTCAGCAGTTGCTTGCTTTGGTTGGGAGACAGATCTTGTGCATATTCGGAAATGAAGAACTGCACATCAAATGCAGTCGTCTCCAGCTGCGTTTTGTGGTGTCCAATGTCTCTTAAGACATTCTGTCAACAAAGTAATACAAGTTACCTAAGAGGAAGTTATACCTTAATAGAAAGTTTACATTTACAATGACATTTGTTTTAAAAACAGACTTTTTATACCAGGAAATCAAGGCTTTAGTGACATTTTTTCATTATTCATCTAGCCAATAATCCACTCATCATCCAGTAATATATGCCACTGATAATATTTAAAAGCTATGGTAATAAATATCCTAAATGATAATCCCTCTAAGGCTATTTTAAACTTGCTTAAAATCATACCTGAAATGTAATTCAGACAAAAAATAAAGATCCAACGTACATTTAGCATATTGAAAGGAAACAACATTAAAATACTATTTGCTAATATTTACAACATCTACAGCAATTGTGATAAAACATGAACAAGACCATGTGAGTCTGACATAAATTAAATGGCAAATATTTCAGTTTTCTGATTCCTAGGCCAGGAATTTTAACCATCATTCATGAGGCAGGCATGTTGTTGAAATTAATAAATTGGGCCAGGGAAGGGAGAAGACATGACAAAAATTACTAATAGACAAATACAACTCATATTGTGATGTATTTGTATGACTAATTTATAGCATTTTGTATTTGACTACTATATAAATACAATTCTCAACATGGCAGTGGTAATAAATACGCGATAGCCACTGGGATTTCTTAGTAAAGTCATATTTTTTTCTAACCATTTTATAAAATCCACAGGTTTTCTTAAATGTACTTTGTCCTTTGCTACTTACCTTGAGGAAATCCAAATTTTTCTTTACATGGTCAGTATCTTGAACATTCACAATATCAGTATCCTTCACAGATTTGTTCTTCTTTGATATCCAATGTGAGAATGACTCAAGTTGATGCAGAAACTCATCATGGGTAACTGTTAATTTAGACTAGGAAATAAAATTGGATTTATTTCTTCCTGTCCTCAAACTTCAAATTCCTATAAATAATGATGTTTTAAAGACTTAACACTTTAAAAATAAAATACTTCACCTTAAGACTATATTTTCACATAATTGAATTTTTTTCAGAACTCAAATTTTGACTCAGTAAGAAACATTCTGGTACCTACCATTTCAGAGTCAATTGCAAGCATGATGTGCTTCCTTCTGTCTGAAGATACATTGCTGAGGGAAGAGAAGGCAGTTTGCAAACTTTTGTGGCTTTTACTCAATTCCTCAAGATGTTCTTTAGGGAAATCACTGGGAAGAGATTTTAAAAACTCTTCTACCAACTTCATGTCTTTTCTTAAAAGAACAGCGATTGGAGTCAATCCCAATTCAAATGTCTACCAAAAAAGAAAAAATAATAATCCAGTCTAGTGAGAAACAAAAATAAAACTAATATATTCAAAACCTAAGAGTAAAATGCTCTGCTTATTTTTGCAAATTAACATCAGTTGATTACCATGCATAATAGACAGCAGAAAATTCTTACCTCTAACTGTTTAAGTTGGTTCTTCAAAGCTTCTAGGTTGTTATCAAGAGATTCCTGGTTACCTAAGGGAGGCTTCATATCTTGAAGTAAAATGAAATATTCGTGCATTTTTGATGTATGCTGTAGACATTGCTGTAACTCACTAGAAAACTAAACATAAATTTGGACATTTTAATTCAATAGTCCTTATTCAGAGTTTTTAAGCATATAAATGTGTATGGGATTAATCCCAAATTGTTTCATGTAGCTACTTACACAAAAAATATATGTAAATCAACTTACTTGTTCAGTTGAGCTACCTCCAGTCATTTCTTCTGACCCTGAAATGCATTCCACCTGGTTTGGGAAATCACTGCATAGCGCCTCTAACTTCGCATCTCTTGACAATGCTGATGCACACGCAGCTGTGTTTCCTGGTCTAACTTCTGTTTCTTGTAAATTAAGGGACCAGTGGTTTCCTTCTTTGCTTTTATGGTTATCAAGAATGTGTCGTTTTTCCTCTCCCACCTCTGAAGTAGGTTTTTCACTTGAGTCTTCATCCTGTTCTTCTTTCTCTGAACTCTCATCAGTAAGCAGCTTATAGAAAATATTTTCAAGTTGCAGTGGAAGTACTTTAGATGTAATTTCTCTTTTCTCTAGATTATGCTCCATCTGAGTCAATTCTTTCATCAATTCAAATGCTCTTGTAACTTTCTGACTATGTTGACTTTGCTTAAGTATATCAAGGAGAAGTTTAGACTTAAGATTTTCAATACAGAATGGATCACTCTCTGCCTTTAACCCTGGTGGGTTATTCATAGGATAAATTCCAGAACAGTCACTGGTTTTAGAACTGCTGGGTACACCTGATGTTTCATTTACCAACTGTAATGTGCTAACTTTTTTAATTAAGTGTTGAATTAAAATTTTAGTATCTGCACAGACTGAAGGTTCTCTAACTTCTTGAGGATTCATATGGCCTTCTCTCAATCTACCCATTAAGTTATCATTTTCATCTTCAAGAAATACCTGGGATGACTCAGGAATCTGAACCTCTTTTACTTGGAGACCTGGAGACGAGGTTTGTTCTTTGTCTAGCTTCTCTTCAATTATTTCTTTCTTATCATTATTTTCTAAGGATAAACAGTCAGTGTTTAAAGTGTTAGAGGAGTTAGACACAGACTTGGTATTATTCCTAAGGCTTTCCATATTTCTAAGAGGTAAGACTGAAAGCATTCTTTCATTTCTTTCTGGGGTGAATTGAGGAATTTCTGTTCCTCCTGAGACATTTTCATTAGTACAAATATCATTCCTTTGGATTATATCCATTTGATGTGATTCTTCTTGGGTAACAGTTTCTTTCTCTTGTGCATTATTAACACCGAATTTTAAGTGTTCTCTCATGGGAGACGAAGCTATTAATAAACAGCGTGGGATGTCTTCTTTTGGTTTTAGTACATCTTTTCCTTCTACATTTTTAGTACAATGTTTTAAGTAAGTAAATTGATCAAGTTCTTTCTCAGCTGTACCAGTGAATGAATCTTTCTCAATACTTACAATCCCTTCAGGCAATATAATATTTGAAGTAACATCATTACTCATCACTTTTATAACAGGTGAGTCAAATATTCCTTCAAGATTCTCAAATTGAAAAGGACAATTACTAACCACTGTTTGTAGAGTGACTGGTTCCTCTTTCAGGGTAACAGTTGTTTTTATAACACTTCCTTTCTGATTATGTTCTTTGCTGTTTGTGATATGTGGCAATGGAAACTGACCATTAACTAAATCAAGACTCTCCCTTGTACTGTTACTAGGCAAAAGTTCAAAATATTTATTATCTTCTAGTGGACCTTCTACAAGCACTTCTCCTTTATTTGAGCACATTTTATGAATTGATGTCTCATCTTCTATTAGTATATTGTGTTTGTCATCTTTCTTTTTAATTAGATCTCTTCCATTTCCTTGATTATCTTTGTCAGTTTCATAAGCTATGGATGACAAATGGCTTTCCTCAGCAGATTTTCTTATTACATCAGGCTCAGAACTAATGATTTTATTAAAAGATGAGTCAACTTGAAGTGTCACATTTTCAAAACACTGACCGTTCACAGGGTCAACAGATTCTGATCCTTGAATCATCTTATTAACCTTAATGTTCACTACATCATTACCTAACTGGAAAGTTGAACTGTTATCAGTATTATGTAAAATACCTACAGGGTCAAAGGTGTTTTCTGATTCAGTGTCTTTCATGACAGGTAGCAACATATCTTTAGGAGCCATCTCATGAGTCAACAGATTTTCTTTGCTTTTCCCAACAACCTCAGTTGCACATTCTGGAGGATTGCTTCTTTCCATAATTAAGCTACTTTTACTAGATGATTCTAATGGCAAAACATTTATATTTTGCTGCTTTTCTGAAGAACTATAATTGTGCATTTTATCCAGGAGAATCATTTCATTGGTATTTTCATCTACGAAATTATATCCCTTTTCATTTATGGTGGTGGGACACAAGTGAACACCTGTATCTTCAGCCTCATCTTGGCACATGGGCTTTTGGTTCTCATCTCCTACTCTTCCTTGTTCATTGTCATAATCATCATCACCATGAACATCTTCATTCTGATCGCTACTGTCACATACATAATCCCAATAACTTTCATCACTTTGCATAGTATCTAAATGATCAGAATCAGAATTAAATTCTTGTCCAGTTATATGCTCTTCTCTTCTCTCTCTGCAACAACCAGTGTCATCAAATTTTAATGAAGCACTTAGGTTCTCCTTTCCTCCTACAATTTCATTATCAGTCCAGAAAACAGACCGATCACCTTCCAGGTTATTTGCACTTGCCCTTTCTGATGCAGTTTCTAGCAACTGTTCATTGACTTTGTTTGAGCCACCAGAACTTAATCCAGTTTTCTCAGAACCTATGAGAAAATCCTGAAGAGTCTGTGCTTTTCCACTCATACTTAAGTTAACAACTAGACCCTCCTGAGTAACCACCGAATTACCATTCTCTATTGAATCATCATAAAACACAACAGGAGGACCAGTCCCATCATTTTCCTTTTGCAGTGCTTCATAGTATTCAGGCAGCTTACAATCACAGTCACCACCTTCAAGAAGCAGAGAATCATGGTCATCATCTTCAAACAAGGGAGTATCACAAAAATCATCATCACTATCAGTCGCTGTTTCTGTGTCACTCCACTGATCATCCAGTAGTGATGTTTCATAGTCCCCAGCACCAACAGTTTCTTTAGGCAATGGTGTACCACAAATATGAGATGTGTTGGCATTATCAGTATCTGCCCTTGGAGTCATGACAGTGGAATACTCTTCCATTTTGCATTCATTTAGCGTGTCATCAGTTTTCTGCTGAGAAGTAATGTGCATTTTTTCATTGTTACCATAAGTGCCTAAATTTTTAAACTTTTCATTTTGATATTGTACTTGAGGATCACTACACCCATTATTTAAAGAACTTTGTTGACCCTTTTCTTCCCGTAAACTGATGCTAATAGCTGCAATTCCAAGAAACTGGTCTTGGAATTTTTCTCCCACCCTTTGAGTCAAGAGCATGGTTTGATCATTCAGTGGCAAAGTAGAGTCTTCACATTTATTTCTGTTGCTCTCAGCAGTGTGCCCATCATGAAAACGTGCCTGATCATGCAATTTATCATGACTTAACAAGGCACTAAGCCTGGGAGAGTAATCAAAGACAGTTGAATCTTTGTTTATATAATCTTCATTATTTGTCTCATTCAAATCACAGTTTTTACTAGTTTTTGATTTCATAACAAGAGTTGTCACATCACCTGAAAAGTTTTGACTGTTTCTAGAAAGGTTACTTTCATTTGCAGGTTCACTTGTTTCAACTTGTCTTTGATTTTCACCACTGTTAAGTATGTTTTCTAAGTCTTGTCTAAGCATGCTAACTTCTGCAATTCCAGGCTGTGTCAAATGTGATATAGGACTGCAAGCACAAACACTGGATGAATTCTTAACCTTATGATCAGTAGGTCTCTTATTTGCCAAGTTTTCTAACTGATAAAATTCACTACTGACAGTATTATTTCCCCTTTCATTAAACTCTTCATCTGTGCCATGTTTTCTATCTTCAAGCATTTCTTTATGTTTAGGTCCTTTACAATGACTTTTGTCAAAACTGCTTGGTGAAGCTGCACTTTGATCCTTTTCTTTGCCTGGCGCATTATTCAGAAATGCAAAAGGGAGTCCTGAGACATCAAGACAGTCTTTTATGATTGTGTCCTCATCAAATTCTGCACTACAGCCTTCCAAAAGCATACTAATAGCCTCATTCAGGGCTCCATCATACATCAAAAGTCTCTGCCCTGTGTTTGCATCCATATAACTATTTATCATCAAATAAGAGAGGAATAAATTTTTAGTTTGTTCTGAGCTCTGAGCTGCCACAGGCTCTTCTCCCTCTAAAACGTCCTCTTCTTGCCTATAATCATGGACTGTAGATGGCTGGAATTTACAAAAAGAGAGCCATCTTTTAGAATTTTTACAAGCTTCTATATCTCCCAAATCCGGCATTTTATCAGGAATTATTACATTTTTTAAAATCAATGCTGTGTTATTATCTATAATTCCAAGCTGCTTAGCAACATCCAATCCAATGACTTGAGAAGTTTCTGGAATATAAAGAGCTGCTATTTTCTGTCTGCCATTCAGGATTTTGTATGCCAATTCATTTGTAATCAATTCTTGTTGCAAGGAAGAAGATGTGGGAAATATTTCACCAGAATGAGGCCAAATGAGGCCAACATAGCCATGCTGAGCCTCTAGTACCAAAAGAGCACTGCTGGAAGTAATCAAATCACACTGGACTGCTTCATCTACAGTTAAACGTTTAGCAGGGTTTGAGTGCATGATTCCACCCGTTTGAACCTGATATGTGAGAATACTGTTAGCAGTATCTCTGTCAATCATTCCTTCTGCCATAGCTTCTTCAACGGTCATTCTCTGACCAGAGTTGCAATTGATCAGACCTCCAGAAAGAAGCTGTGCACCTAATAACCTAAACATGGTTTCACGGTCTATGAGACCTTCATGAGCTGCCCTTAAAATGCTTATGCTTCTTCCACATTTTAATGTTATTCTGCCTCCTCCTTGTGGTCTCACAGGTAGAAGTCTCATCCCAGTGTCTTCCTGTAAAATACTTCTTTGTATAATATCTGTTAAAGATACTTTTTCATAGGTACAGGGGTCAATAAGATCTTTACACATATTTTGCCTTTCCAGGACTTTAGAAAACAATGCTGAGGAAATCAAATTCTGTTGGAAAGCCTTCTGTAGGGTCAGCTGCTCTCCTGTGGTTGGAATAAGTAGAAAGCCAGTGGAAAGCAATATCTCAAGAACTCTTACTGCCATGGGTTCTGATATCATGCCTTGAGTCAGAGCATCCAGCACTGGAACTGTGGTAGATGACAGATCAGAAATAATTGCCTTTGCTTCATTGAATTCTCTGAGTTGGCACAGAACTTGCTCATCAATAAGGCCTTGACTTTTGGCATCTTTGAGGTCAAAGCATTGTCTTAATTCTGGTGAAATCAGACCAGAAATCATTAGTTGTGTTTCAAGCAACCTGATTCCAGTGTCATAGTCAATGAGGCCTCTTAAAACTGCCTGAAAGACTGAGAGAACTTCTCCAGTTGTCTGATCAATCGTTCCTGCAATCACTTTATTCAGCTGAAAGGAAAGTACAAAATTTTCAGGTCAGTCTGTGATATAAGGGTTGGCAGAGTTTCATGAAACTGATTGCATATTTTTTAAATAAATAATACACTTCAACATAAAAATCCTCTACTTACCAAGGTGCAGCAATGCTGTGAATGTTAGGCAGCTCAAATGCACAAGTGATCTATGTCAGTGATCTATTCAACAGCACAGGATGTGATAAAAGCTTTGAAAACAACATGCATCTGTGAATTGAAAACTTAATATTGTGTACAA
>PVIJ01000314.1:32529-153772 GCA_004024925.1 Scalopus aquaticus
AAAAAAAAAAAAAAAAAAAAAAAAAACAAACCAACAAAAAAAAACTATGGAACCAAAAAAATCATTACATACCCCCTAAATGCAATAAATTGTATATAAAGTATTCCAGGGAGTGAGGGAACTGAATAAGAAGGTAACTCTTTGAATGTCAAATACTATATTGAATATCCAGTATTGTAAATATGTATTTAAGTGTCAAAAACTTAAAGATTTTATTTTTTCATTTTAAGTGGTTTTTAAATTTTAGGTGATTTCTGCTAATTTTTAAGAAGAGGCCATGGCTTCTTCACTGTAACATAGGCTATTATTACTCAAACTCAGTGTATTGCTAAAAATCAAACAAATTCCTTAAAACTCTAGTGTCAGCTGTAGAGATGATCCACAGACTGTTTTGTAATATGAGATCTTATATAATATAACTGATATAGCAATAGAAGAATGGCTTTTAAAGAGAAGAGTTAGAAAATGAATGATTCGTTCCTTTTACCATGCAAGGCAGAGATTAAGATGTCACAGAAATTGATGACAGCAAGTGTAAGACTGCATTTAATAAACACTGAAATACCCAAATATTTCAATACCCTCCATCCACGTTTTTCTATGGATAAAATTCAAAGTCATTTCTTTATCATTGACATATATTTTACAATCATGAATTAAAATTAAGTCTTAAAACAGCTTCATGTTTTAAATAAATATTACCTTCTCCTCTACCCTTACATCTCCTAAGGTTTGTGTCTCCTGTAGTTGTTTCAGAGATTCACTACAGAACAAATTATAACTTTCTTGAAGAGTTTTCACTTGCTTTTCCAATTCACTTCTTTCTTCATCTGTCATTCTAAAATAACCAAGGAGTAAAAGAGTAATTCAAGTCTTCAAATAATAAAGATGACATATAAGGCTTGATGATTAAAGAAAGTGGAATACTTTTCCAAATAATTATTCAAAGTTCATAAAATGAAAACATAAGTTCATAAGATAAAAAATAACCTCACATACAGATTTTTCCAGACTTAAAACTGTTTGTGAAAAAATGAAGGATGGCCCTAAAATTATTTAGGAATCCTTTGCTTCCCAAAAAAAGGGAATGAAGGAAAGGGTGCAAACTAACATATCAGTCAGCACCTCTCTAGCATATACAAGTTTTGAAAATAACTGCCGTTAAATGACAGAAAGTTCCCAGTGTTACTCCCAACATGGAAAGGGGACAATAAGATAACATAACCTACTATAAAACCCTTGCATGCTGAATGATGAATAAAGAGGAAATTTTACAAGAAAATTACCTGACTGCCTAAGGTACAAAACAAAGTCATTTTGAAATAATCCTAGAGCGCAATCCTAGAGTTCAAGAAAAGGGTAGATTCTTTCCCTGAGACATCAGCTAAAATATATTAAGTAGCTTGTTAGAAAAAAACAGAACCAAAATAGGAGAAATCAGTTTGCCACAGGTCTTAGCTAAGAAAATGAAGAACATATTCATGCATATTTCCAGAAAGGTAAGTCTGAGAATTAAGACTTCATTTAGAGTCTTTACTACTTACCAACTATTGATGCTTAACTTCTCTGTGCCTGATTACTTATCAGCAATATATGGTGATAAAGTGTATATTTTAGGGTTTTGGATAAGACTAAAAATGAGTTAAGTTGATAAGTTTATAGTTGTTATTGTTATGTTATTAAGTAAATTTGTGATTCATTCCATTTTAAAATCTCGATCAAAATTTACTATCTTCTGCTTTGCTGAATATGTTTAAGAAAACAGCCCTATCATAAATAAAAGATGTAGTGAAAATCAACATACTTGTCTCCATGTTTAGCCAAAAACAGCTGCAAGGTTTGAAGTGCTTCAGATAACTGTTCCTTCTTGGTCGATATCTCCTCATTGGAAATCTGCAAGGTAAAGAAGACATAGTCATCCTCTTCCTCTCATAAAGATTTGACAACAGTAAATTTTAACAACTAAGTTTAAATCAAGATCTAAATGATGTCAATGGCTGTTGACATAACTAACTGCTTTCTGGTTGTCCCAAATGAACCAATAACTGGCTCCATATAATTCTATAAGGCCTTGAAAAGAATAGTACTTTAGAAAGCAATATTAAGGAGAGCCACTCTTTCTAATAATGCCCTGATTCTCATAGAGAATTAATGTAGCATTATATAGTTATTGCATTTGTCCCAGTTCAACCATGAATAATGGTCATAAATCCCCACTGGCCAGAGGGTTAGCAATGGCCCAATGCCCTTCTTGTATACCATTATATGAAAAAAAATATGAACCCAGAATATTCCAAAAGGTATCTTCCTTCCCCTAAGTCACTGGGTACAAAGTTCCTTTTGAAAACACAATAGTGAACATATTAATCTGTAGGTCTGTAAATCAAGAAAAAAATAATTTCTAAAGCTAAGGCTCTCATTTGCAAAACCCAGCTGTGACAATCAGGAATAAAACAGGAGGTTGTACAATTTCTCCTAGTCTTTCAGGGTATCACTTCTGAATACTTTGAGAAATTGCCATTTTGTTAAATGAGCAGAAATAAGAGGATATATTTGTCCAATGAAAAAATATATTTTCTCCCTAAGTATTCCAGTTAACAATCAATTTAAAGGCTATTTTTCATGGCTATAGGAAATTTTGAAGTCATATTGATTTTTGAAAGACACATTTATTATCTACAACAAATTACCTTAAATTTTCTCTAACAGAGAGACCATGAAGTGGTATTAGAGATTTATAATTTAAATCATGATGTGCATTTTTAAAGAATCTTTTTTTATGTGTATTTGATCTAAAATTGATCTAGTAATATTTTGGAGAATATAAAACTACAAAATGAGAAAATACTAAAGGCTTACTAATTCACATTTCTCAAAATAAATTTTTTCTCCTATGAAATTCTTAACTAAGGTTTATGTTCTTATTTTAGTTATTTTCCTAATGTTGGGGGGAGGGAATGTTAAAGGGGAAAAGGAAGAAAATATTTTAAATTTCTTTGAAGATTTGAGGTTTAAAGCACCAAATGTAATTGCATTCCATTCTTATTTCATCTGAACTATAATAAATACAGGATAAAGGATTATGAGTTTGCACAGCTTCATTTCCAGTGAATAATGACTTCAGTATTGACTTAAGTCTGTAAACTCCAAGGGCAACCTCAGATGAGGTACATTTACCTCATGTCATAAGCAAAATTAGACAAGACACCCAAAATTTCCTCCATTTAATTATGTCAACAACAGCTGTTTCAGCTATGACAAGTGAGAACTGATGGAGAGCTAGAAGGTATGCTAATGTTAGCATCCTAAATGTTAGACCCTATAATTTGCAAAGGTCAGAGAAGGGCAGGAGAGCAGTGTAGGAAAAGGATTTAAGAAAAATGCTGTTTAACCTAATAGAAGTTTATTTTTAAAAATACATCAGCATTCCCAATGTTCTCACCAGCAGGAACAGTTCTGGAATACGCTTTAACAGTGTTCTGCCCAAAAGTCTCAAGTGGTGCAATTCAACATTCACTTGGATCTCATGATTTGTGGCTATAGAATTAATGCCAAAGGGTTGGGGTACATAAGACAACCCACAAAACTAAAGAATTCATTTGGGGAAAGATAGAATTAAGACTTTTAAAGGTAAACAAAATGTAGCATATACAGATGTTGACTTATAATGATGTACACCAGAAACCTATATAATATTATAAATGAATGCTACTTCAATAAAAAAAAAAATAATTCATTTCAGTGAAGAATCTAGAATTTCCAGTAATTGGAGAATATTTTTTTTTGAAATAGAAAAGATTCACCATAATGCAACTAAATTCAATTCTCTAAAATGCTAAGATTAGAGATTGTATTTTTGTTGTTCAGAATAAGACTATCTTGGTAATATGGAATACATGGATTTACTCCATGCACAAAACAAGAAGACTCTGCCCTTCAACTATTCTCATCATAATCAAGAGTCAAATATAACTTAGGAAAAGCAGCACAACATATTCATTTCCTAACACTAATACATATAGTCCAGCCTTTGGAGTCAAAGACACCTTCTTCTGTCACACACTGTGATTCCTTGACAAAGTTACTTAACTTCTCTGACTCTCATTATAATTTCTTATGATTATGGAAAATTTTAAGGTAAAGAATTTTTTTTACATGGACTGTGTCAACAACTCACTACTCACTATTATTGATATTAACTAGAACCTCAGTGAATACCTTTTGCTTAGAGAAAGAAGGTTTTTCAGCCTTCTCTCCATCTTTCAGGGTCTTGCTGACATTTGACACCCATTTCTGTAATTCTTTGGCTTTTTCAAGATGCTCTTTCTTTTCTTCTTCCAGTGACTTCTGACAGGTGTGAGTGATTAAAAAAAAAAAAAAAGATGCATTCCAGTAAATGACCAAGCTATTCAACTAACCCTTCACAGAAAGCAAGGGTATAAAAACACTTTTCATCACACACAGGTTAGAGATACTTTATTCATTTACTTAACCTTGTTTATTATGTCACAAAGCAGATGTACTAAAAAATGTTTAAAGTTTCAAATGAAGCTATAACAAACATTTTTTCATGCTAAGTCTAAACTCCCAGCTGGTCTATCAATATGACAAACAAAGAGAGTCAATTTTATTCATGAAGCACTAGATCTTTGAATTGCTGCCTTTGCATTAGCATTACAACCACAAATGTCTTGACAGAAAAGTATCAGACAATGGAAAGCTAGTAAAGATTACCTACATCCATATGAAAAATGCATAGAAAGAACAAAATCCGTTCCCACTCCTCCAATACAAAACTCATTCATAATGCTTTTAATTACAAAGTCTTAACTAGAAATAGGAGATTATGGTAAACACTTGATTATATACAGAAGGTTACTACATACAGAATAATTAAACCTTTTTCATTGTTAAAGTCCAGCTGAATCACTAAAGCCTTATGGATGTGGGGAAGCATTTACATTTTTCCTTTGGGTCCACAATGCTTCTTGAAGTCAGTGTAATACATCATTTAATAAATGGGAATCCTAACATCAGGTTGGATCTATTCAGTGATGAGTCCTGAAGAAAGGATGCTATGAACTTGTTGGTGTTCATCATGTTTATCCCATAGGTAAAATACTTTTAACTTACTGTGGACAATATTTAAAAAAATAATCTCAAAGATATATGAACCATTATTAAAAATAGTAAATTTTGTTATTTTTAATTTAAAAATTATTCCTTCTTCTTAGTTGTCAGCTATTTCTAGCCCTTGAGAAATAAACAATGTTTAGAGTATGTGACACAATTATTAGAATGTATATTAAACTCACACCATTATGATCTGGACAGATCACAGTGCCACAGTTGTGCAGTGTTAAACAAGTCCTTTTATGAAGAATAGTAGAGACTAGAAATTCCTGTCATCAAGGGTTCAGATACTTCTAAGAGTTTAAGTCCTGTGTGGAAATCAAAGTCAGCTTTTTCTAAAGCTTCTTTATATGTCAATTTTCTTTTTGTTTGGGGACATGTTATGTGTCTGGAATAAAACTTTTGATCTTTGAGTTTTGTAGCAATGAAGACATCTATAATACCTACTTGAAGGGCCTCTTCTATTGACAACCGAGAGTGAACCTGTGGCTCTATCAAGCCCCCTGTCAAGTGCTGAAATTCCAAACATCGGAGTCCCATTTCCTTACTTATAATATTTGCATTCACAGCTTCCACCACTGACATCATTTTGTTAGTAACTGGATGGCCGATCCCTGTGATTACTAATTCACACTGTCGCAGCTGCTGAGCAAACCCTTCATCAACTAGGCCTCTATGCAGGGATTCAGCCACCCGGTACTTTTTGCCAGTAAGAGGATCAATTATTCCCCCTGTACTAACTTGGGCTTCTAGGCATCTGAGAGCAGTATTCCGATCAATCAAATTTCTACGGGAGGCCTTTAGGACAGACATCCTTTCCCCACTAGTAGTCAGCCAATACCCTGCAATAGGACTATGCAAATCCTTCTTGGGAGCTAACCGGCTCAGTAGAGAATCTGCAACTTCTGTAAGTGTGATGAGGCCTTCCTGATACTTTTTCACCAAGGCTTTGTCAACTGTCCCCTTCTCAATGGCTTCATTAATATTGAACTGTAATCCTGTTTTACTATCAGTCAACATATGAGAAGGATGCCCATAGGATTCAAAAAATATGGCTTCCTTCCACTGATACTGTAGCCCTGAAAGCTCTAGATAAGTACTTTTTTCAATTAGGTTTCTCTGGAAAGCTTCATAGGCAGTCAATTCTGCTCCTGTTTTAATATCTACTACAGAAATCCTATGAGTTCTTGCTACATTGAGATTGGAAATGTTCCTCTCCCCAAATGGAAAGAGATAGCACTGGCAATCTACATCAAATACACACATTTGCAATAATTCTGAGTAATACAGAGCTTGCTTATTATTGGGATTAGGAAAAACTCTTGCATTGCTGGATGGCTCATGTAAAAATTGTAGGATGGCATTATTTAACAACCCTTGCTGCAGAGCAATTTCCGGAGGAACTCGAATGCCTCTGACAGGGTCAATGACACCCCCACTGGCAATCTGAGCCTCCAAGATATGTTTACCTTTCTGTCTGTCAAGCATCCTATTTTCCATAGCTTGAAACACTGACAATGTCTTAGAAGAACATGAATACCCCAAGGCTGCCTTCTCTGCCTCAAGGAGTCTAATTTTGAATTCAGGATCAATAACTCCTTTGAGGATTGCATCTTCAACGGAATATGTCTGACCTGAAATGGGGTCGATTATAAAACCTGTTGCAGCCTGAGCTTCTAAAAATGCTAAAGCTATCATTTTGTCAATTATGATTTTGTTGGCTGCTGAGGCAAATGAAATCTTTTCTTTTGTGGATTCTAGGTAAAGCCCTGCAATTGAGGTGGCTTTCGTTAAAAACTTGCTAAGAGTTTTCTGAACTTCTTCAACAGTCTTAAGACCAAGTCGCAGCTGCTCAATTGTCTTCATGTCCAGAAGTTTAGCTTCAACCAACTGCCTGGCAGTCACCGTGTGCCAGAGGCCTTGAAATTTAAATTCATCATCCCTAACTGTACATGCATGATCGCCATCAAACTTCTGGAAAGTCTCTGGTTCTAAGTCTTTCTTTATAAAATCTCCTCTCTTGAGTCCATCAGATGTTTTGCACCCTTTAAGTATCCATTCTTCAGCACTGGGGCCTGGGTTCTTTTCTTGTCTTAATGTTGTAACTTCTGTATGTATATCATACTGCTTGTTCTTAGCTATCTGTAACAGGAATTTACAAGACATTAAAAGTCATCTAAAGAACACAATGTCATTTTACCCATTCTTAATCTAAACATAATTCCTAGAATAACAAAGATCAGATAAGAAAAGAGAAAATTCAAACTGAGAAGGGGTCAGGAATAGATAATAATTTGTTGAGAGTTTGAAACCTAACTGATAATGAAGATATTAAAATAGTAAGTTTAAAATAACAGAAGAAATCTGTCCACAGAATATATCAGAAATGAAATTAGTTTTTCTAGTTTTTTTCTAGTTTTCTCTAGTCATATTGTTCAGAATACCACAGATATAAACATTACATCTGTGTGTTTAATCACAAATATTTAAGAATTAAAGACTGATAATTTGCAGTATAGGTTCAAGTAAATCTCTAGAAAGTTACAGCACTATTTCTGTCAGGACCATAAAAAGTCAACCACATTCAACATCATTTTTAAAAAGCCTAGCAGAGAAAGGAGACTAAAGAGGAAATCTAACATTTGGTAGCCATAAGGTCTCAGAATCCAGAGTATACCTCTAAGGGTCCCAAAAGCTTCACCAGGTCTAATTCACATTTGTCGTCGTGATACCTAACAGATGGCCTGGAGTTGTGCAGAGCTTGACCTCTTATCTTTTCTAGTTCTGATAATCTTGTAATAGGGTTTTTCTCATCAAAAGTTATCTGCAATTCAGTGCTTGTTTGAGAAAAATACTCAGAGTAACACTGCTGGCTTTTCTCTTTCTCAAGTGGAGTCCCTGATGGCCAGAACTGGACTTCCTTTGGTTTTTGTTCAACAACTCGGTGTTGCCACTTTTCTTCTGACTGCTGTGGTTCTTGAGTCCATCTCAGCAAAGAACATCTGGTAGTTGGATGGAGCTGCCCCACATTCCTAGAAAAAAGGTCTCCAGAGTGTTGACACTCCTTCCCTGCCATCTCAAAATCGGGTTTGAAGGTGCAGTCTTTGGCTGAGTTCTTCTTTTGGATTTCACATTGGAGCAAAAGTAATTGATGCTCATGTTCTTTTACCTGTTGATCCATTTTTTGCTTCAGGTTTTCAACTTCACGTTTCTGGGCTATCAGCTCATCCTCAAGTTTCCGACACTTCTGGTAATGATTTGCCTCCATGTTGTGCCCTTGTTGCATCTGCTCACGATATTGTCGAAGCTGTGTTTCAAGTTCTCGAATATTTGTTTCACAGACCTTAGCATTCTCTTGAACTCTGCAGTTTTCTTGCTGAAGAGAGACAAAGTCAAGCTTAATACCTGAGATATCATTTTCAGTGATGACTTTGGAATCCATTAATTTTTCCATTTTTTTCCGAAACTCCTCTGCTGAACGTTTGAATTTATCAGATTCTTCCTGAAACAGAACCATCTTTCTGTGGGTCATCTGTTCCTCTATAGTCTTTAAATGTAGTTCATCTTGTACCTTTTTCAACCTATTATTTAACTCTTGCACTTGAGCTTGTTGTAGCTGTACTTTCTGCTCCCCCAATCGCTTTTCCTCTTTGGAAGCATTCAGCTCAGCATTCAGATTTCGAACCTCCTTCTCAGTATTCTGGATGATAATGTTCTGCTGGTCACATTTTTGCTTAAATTCACTTACTAAATTTTGACTTTTGGCCAGGTCATCTTCTAGGCATTTAATTTTTCTATGGAAATCCTGTTCTGTTTTTGTCTGTTTATGCAAGTGTTCATTTGTGTTGCGTAACTGATCTTTAAAACCATCTGCCTGGATTTTCAGTGCTTCACATCTTTGCTGGATAGCTTGCTTTTCTAAAACCACATTTGCCGATTCTGCCTGAATTCGCTGCATCGTTAATTTGGTTTCATTATTCTGCCTAGTAAGTTCATCTACTCTTCGCTTCAGCATTTCTGCACACTCATTACTTTTCTCCAGTTCTTCATTAAGTTTTTGAATTTTATCATTATTTTCTTTTTCAGCTTTAATATTTTGAAGCAGCTGTGCATGGCTTTTATCAAATTGCTCTTTTAGATGATCTGATTTCCTCTGACAGAATTGTAATCTTTCCTTCTCATCCCGAAAAGAATTAACTTGTGAATTTAAATGCTGAATATTCCTCTCAGCTACAGCCTGTGTTCTAGTGATCCTGTCAACTTCCCTTTGCAGTTTCCCTTTCTCCTGCTGAAGAGATTCTAGTTCTATTTCGTAATTGTGCTTTATTTTCTTAAGATCATTAGCTTCTTGCATGACTTCTTCGGCTTTATCGGTGGTTTGGCTCAATTGCCTACCCAGTTCTGTAAGTTGTTGAGAATACCCTTCTTCTACCTGATCTTTCCTCTCCAATTCTAATTTAAGGCATCTTAGTGTATTATTTGTTTCATCTAGTTTTTCTTTTAGCAAACGTGCCTTTTCCTCAGAAGATGTTTTTTCAAGTTGGAGGGCATTAAGTTCATACTTCAGTTCTCTCATGTCCTTTTCAGCCTTTCTATTGGCAACTGTTAGCTCATCTACCTGCTGTTTGAGTTCTTCTTCTTTCTGTTTGTCAAGCTCTTTCTGAAAACCTGTTCCTCTACATGACATGGCTGGTGTGATCACACAAGCTGGCAATGCATTTTCTCTACAGGAATATTGAATTTCCGTTATTTTCCTTTTTGCTTCCAATTCAATTTTCTGCTTTTCTTTCAACTGTTTCTCTGCGATCTGCTTTTGAAATGTTAGATCTTTTTCCATCTGCTTTATCAGCTTCAAGAGTTCTTCTTCATTGTCTCTCTTCCTTCTTAATTCATCCATTAACTTACTTTTTTGTTGCTCTAAGTCACTGAGACTTAAATCTTTTCTTTTAAGATGATCTTCCAGTGTTCTTCTTGTAAAAGTATTTTCCTCTAATTGATTCCGGAAATTCAAGAGGTTTTGTTCCACAGCTGCTCTCTTGGCCTCAGCCTCTGATGTGAGCTGCCTCACCCGCTCCAGCTCCCGTTCTGCAGCCTCCTTCTCTCTCACAATGGTCTCAAGTTCCTGGCGGTACTGCTTGGCTTCACTTTCTGCCCTGATTTTCTGCAGAGCAATGTCCTCTACATTCCTCTGCTGCTTCCTCAATTCATTTTGTGCAGCCTCTTTGACCTTTGGAAGTTCTTCCTCTACTTGAGATTTTTGTTTCTTTAGTTCAGTAACCATATGCTCCAATTCACTGATTTTTCCAGTAAGCTTACTATTCTCAATCATTGTTGCCTTCTGACGCTGAAGTAGATCTGAATATGCCCCATGTTCAGAAGTCTCCTTACACTTTTTAATCTACAAGAGATGTTTAAAAGTGTCAAACCTGTTCTAGCCAAAATTATCTTTAAAAAAAATATGAAACAAAAGTACTTACTCATAAAAGTACTTACAAAACCAAGTGAACCCAGATGCAGAACAAGCACTATCACCACCACCACCACCACCACCACCGCCACCTTCTTCAGAGAGGAAGCTTCAGAAAGTCAGCAACAGGAGAAGACCAAACCCTTCACAACAGGTATTGTAAACCAAAGAACTCTTTTTTTTTAGTCTCTCAGGATTAATTATGTTTTATCTTACAAGTTAGCTTGGCATTGTATAGCTTTATGGCCAGAAGGAACATTATAAAACAGACAGCATGATTCCAGGCTTTTACAGATGAGGAAACAAAAGCATAGGGAGGTTAATTTTCCAAGTTCAATCATGGGTGACTGATAAAGTATGAACTGAAATCTTACAAGAGTTTTCATTCTGTTCTCACACAGCTTAGCCCTAACAAGCTGAGAAAAACATATGATGTATAAGAATTGAATGACATCAAAGAGCTTAGTTTTCAATATTTACCCCACTGGAAATTTAAAACAGTATTTAAATACCTCTGTCTTATGGTTAAAGAAACAAACTACAAAACTGAAATAAGAGTCAAATCAGGAAATAATATTTGACATGGGAAAGGAAGAAAATGATACACCTATCATATAAGACATGTATAATAATCAGAATTGCTAATGCAAAGGCAGCTACAAGTCCCTGGTGGTTTTAGAAAAGACGTGCTTCATGTACCCACAGATTTGGTTGTTGTTAATGAAATGCCTCATATGAATCCACCTTGACAAGTACCTTCAGATACTTTGCAAATATAAAGATATTTGGTAAATATAAAAATATACTTAGGAATTCAGATCTAATGTCTAGAGTAGATGATTTCTAAAAGGGTCTTCCCTAGTTCCTTATAAACCTCCTTTAAAACTTAGCTAGCTCTAAGAAGCTTTGAGCCTTTTTTTCCTTTTACATGTTCTGAGATTAAAAACAGATTATTGCAGGAAAAAATGTTTGTTGTTAAACCCTCAGTCTCTTAGAATCATTTTAGTGATTTTAATAATAACACTCTCTAGCTAACTCTCAATTTTTCAGAAAACACTAGAAAAATTACTACAAATAATTTAGACCCATTGCTGATTTGATTTCTGGTAGATCTCAAATTTATTCACATAAAAATAACTCCCTCAGCTTTTCTCCAATTGAACCCTAAGAAGATATAATGTCCTTTAATCTTAGCAATTAACATTTAATATATCTTGCTCTAAAAGAATATAGTTCATGAATAGAATATCTCTTTATTCGGGGCCTCCCTGGTGGCGCAGTGGTTAAGCTTTGCGCTGTGGAGCTGTCGGCAGCAGCGACGCGAGTTCGACGCCCGGCCGGGGAGAATCCCACATGGCACGGCAGACCTCTCCTGCCTTGCCCGCTGCTCCCCTCAGCAGTGTATTTCTGATCTGCCTGCTCTGCTACCCGTTCCGTCTCTGGTGAACCCTCTCGCCACCCCACGCCTCTGGCCTGTACCCCAGCTTGCATGTATAAATAAAGAATAAATCTTTAAAAAAAAAAAAAAGAATATCGCTTTATTCATCTAATATCTAGTACAAATACTTTACTAACATTTCTTTAGTTTGGTATTATCTTTTGAAACTAACTCTTATCCTTCTCTGTTTATGTTTATTATGAAAAATTCTGCTTGCAAATCAAAGTTCCTCTTGTAGATCTTCACAGACTTATGTTTCAGAAATATTAACTGTTTTGAGTCTGAAAATTGAGTTACATAGCTCTTTTAAGACATAACACTTAAAATGATTTTTAATTGGTAAATTTAAAATCAGGATTGTTAAAATCCACGTAAACTATCTTTAATTATAGTCTTTGCATGGTCTTCCACTAACAGTTGTTTTGACTTTCAATTCACTATTTCAAACGATGACAAACTTAATTGGTATGTATTTCGGGTTTTTAAAAATCTCTTGGTTCTATAAGTTTTAGTATTCTACCTCATAAATAAATTGAGTAAAGTGGCTCTTATGTGTGCAATCAGATACATACTATTAGAACAGAAAATAAATTGTGTTATCTTTCATTTAGCTACTAAGTGTGCAATTTAAATGAACTGTATACTACTTAAAATGGAATCAGATCTCTCAAAAATTAAAAGTTCAAAAAGTATGGATGTTCTTTCATAGATGAGAGGTATAGACCAATTATTTGGATGCTCACAAATAATTCTGCTTCTCTTTTCTAAGCACAAAAGAAAGTGAGGTAGAAAGTCTTACAATTAGCTATGTTAGTGGTTTAGGTGCAGAAAACTGTTAACTCTGAACAGACTAAAATAGTTTACCAAAGCAGTCACAACATTTTAAAGACTAAAAGTTAACCCTACTTGACACTATCATTTTGGTCCTCTCATTATATGAATGGCGTTATACTAAGTATAATAATCTTCTTCAGAATTACAAGTCTATAATTTAAAATGGTTAATTCCCCCAATTTATTCATTACAGAAATCAGACTACTATGTTGGTCTGTTCAGAAGTGAGGAACTGAAAGTATATCAAGATAAGTGAGCATAGCATAATCCCTTCAAAATTAGACATAGCCTTTATGACAATGCATTTTTCAAAAATAACTCCTATTTTTATTTCTAAGTGTATAGTTTTAATGTAGAAGCAAAGTCACAAAAGTTCCCTAAATTAATATTTAAACAGTTGTTAGCATTTATTGACAAAAAAGAAAAAAGAAAACTCCACACTTCTTAAAAACTAGCATTGTTTTCTATAAAAGCTTTTTATTGCTAAACTAATAAAATAAAACTCTTGTGTTTTAAATCCTTGAAGATTGACACATTAATTTAAAATTCACAAAACAAGTATGTTTGTGTTTCTATAGACATCACAACAATAGCGACTATACTTCAAAAAAATTTACTTCTCAGCTGTGAGAAAACTGAAAAAAAATTCTGCCAATCTGCCAACATTTCACAATTGAAACAGAACCATGTAAAAAGTTAACCCTATCACACTAGTCTCAGAGAGAAAACAAAAAGGTTTTTTCTGTATGATATGATCTTAAAAATAACCCAAAAATTATAGGCCTCTACTCTATCATTGCAGTTTTAGAACACATATATATAAAACATATATATATGTATAAACATATATATAAAACACATATATATATATATATGAACCAGGTAACTTTATCACGAAACCTCTTTTGTTTTCTCTAACCATGCTGTAGTTCCTGCTCATACTCAGCTCTTTTTTAGTTAGCTGTTTCCTGTTAAACGTTACCTCCTCCTCTTCCAGTCTTTTCAATGAGTCACCAGCAAATTTAATATATTGTGTCATGAGAGTGACCAGAGCGGTATACCGAGTTCTCAGGTCCATAAACTACATGGAAGGAAAAAAAAAACAGTGAAAATATTATCTCCAATCCCCCTAGATGAGTTTAATGAACACTGAGTAATGTTACAATATTAACTAGATTTTCAACAGTAATGAACAGAGCTCCCCATTTGTTGGTAACTAAGGAGGAATGAGCTTATCATCACAGCTGTGCAAACCACACTAAATGACAGTTCTCATCTAAAAGTAATCATGAAACACATTCATTATTCTCTACAATTAACAATCTTGAATAAAGACCCTCAATCCTTTTAAAACTCTAACAAAATGTTTTAGGTAGCGAGTTTCTTCTTGGGATGATGAAAAAAATCTGGAGCGTGACAGTGAATTGAACACCACTGAATTATACACTTAAAAATGGTTAAAACAGGAATTTTTCTATTATGTATGCTCTACCACAACAAAAAAATACAGATATAATTTCTTTAAAGTAGTGTTTCTCTCTTTTATATCTCCCCCCACCTCTTGTATTTTTATTACCTCTTGAATAATAAGATCTGCAGAGCTCTGCATTCTTCGGCGTTTCACTGGAGATTTTTGTTGTGAATCTACCATGGCCCGGTAGGTCATTGTTTGTAATTCATAGTCCTGTATAAAGCAGTCAATATCATTAATTTTTTTAAGATTTATTTTTATTTATTTATACATACAAGAACTGGAGTCAATATGACTAAATTAATTAAACAAGGCACTAAAGCTTCATTCTACAGTGGTTTGACATAAAGAAAAACAATTTAGTTTGACTAACCTTAAATAAAGAAAATATTGCAAAACTAATTTTTAAGAATTGATCCAATCCTGTGATTTTCCAGAGTGGTGATAAAATAAGAAACATTTAGGGATGGCCAGGAAAATTCCTAAGTCTCTTTAGAAGCTCATGGAACTATTCTGTTAAAATATGCTCCTCATGTTCAGGCTCCTTGTGGATCTGTATGGCTAAAGCTGAGGAGTTGTAAAAAACTTCTAAAAGCATAGGAAATGTCTCGTAAGTTAAGAAGTTAGTTCTTCCATGAATAGTCTTTCAAAGTTAAACAGAAAAAGAACAGGGAGGGAAGGAGGGAGGTTGTGGAGGAAGGAAGAGACCTCCAGCAAACTGATAAGAAAACACTGTCATACAATGCATTTATTCTGGTGTGGGGGTGGGGGGAATGAAGTGGGGGGTGGGGTATGTGTTTGCACTGCACAGGTGTGTGACATTGAGAAAATGAACAAACTAGCATTTGTCATGTTACTCAAACTTATCAGAGAAGTGTCAAAAGGTTCAAGTGAGATTCTACTTTCATTTATTTTAAGATTTATTTTTATTTATTTATGCATATAAGAATAGGGATGTATGCCAGAAGTGCAGGGGGTGAGAGGATTCACCAGAGACAGAGTGGGGAGCAGAACAGGAGGATCTCCTGAAATACACTGCTGAGGGGAGTAGTGGGTGAGACAGGAGAGGTCTGCTGGGCCATGTTGGTCAGCTCCCTGGCCAGGACTGAACTCTTGCCACAGTGATAGCTTGCTGGTGATAGCTTGACAGTGCTGGGACTTTAACCTCTGTGCCACCAGAGGGTCCCCTCTTCTTTCATTTTTTAATAGAGTGAAGGGATTTTCAAAGGAGCTAAAAGTACAATGTAGAATCCCATAACTGAATATTAAATATGACAGAAGTAACTGAGTCTTCTTACCTTCACTGTGGTTGAATACTGTTCTGCATATTTTTGACATTCATCCATTTTGCTCTGTTTCATTTCTATTTCAGATACCAGCATCTAAGAAGACAACAGTGTTAGAAGAAAAAACAACAAGCAACTCTATGGTATTTACTTACTTAAGATAATCAGGATTTAAGAAATATCCATATCATCTAATAATATAACTCCTTAGCCTTTTGTATTTAACATGTAATTTGCCTTATGGGTAAATTACAAATTTCCAGGTCACCACATAAGTGACCTGAGTTATGGGGGGTTGGGAGGAGGCCTCACAGAACTTCTAAAGCAGAAATTGGTGAACTCCCTAGGTATTATTGAAAAGCAGACTTAAAGTTTTTGATCCCCATCTATTCCTGATCAAAACAGAGCTAGAATTACTGCTCCTCAAGAAGGAACAAAA
Source organism: Scalopus aquaticus (assembly GCA_004024925.1). Taxonomy (NCBI): domain Eukaryota; kingdom Metazoa; phylum Chordata; class Mammalia; order Eulipotyphla; family Talpidae; genus Scalopus; species Scalopus aquaticus. The sequence goes on from PVIJ01000314.1 coordinate 48,598, forward strand.
TCATTCAATTCTCTCTCAAACATGGTTGTTTAACTTTCTACCACTAGCCATTTTTATTTATTTAGGAACCACTAAACCTATTCTGGCCAACCAATTACCAAATAGATTCCCATAACTAAAACTAAGTGATCATCAGGAATTTGAAAACTGTCCCAACATGCTACTCTCTTATTCCTTATGCTTTTAAAAATTACTTCCAAGAAATCAAAGTAAGGGATATATATATATAGGTTTGGGTACAGAATTTTAATATTTATGATTTACTTCCTACCTTCTTTCAAATAGTTGCTGATTTATTTTTCGTTTAACAAGGGAAAGGAAGATAAGGATCATGACTGACCAAATGCAGACACAACCTTAGTAAAAGGAATCTCAATTACATACCTTCTGTTGATTCAGCTGTGTTGCTAGGGTTTTACTATTTTCAGGTTGATTTTCTTGAATTTTTCTCTGAGTAGTTTCAACTTGCTGGATCCAGTCATCTAAAGGATGATAGGTGTCTCTGTAGTACTTTAGTGATTTGCCAATGCCTTCCAAGTCCCGTAACCTAAGAGCAACAGAAGAGTCATGGTTTCCAACAGTATTCACTAATAGGGTGTAAGGTGTTGAGAAAAAGGTAAATACAAAATGACTACTACAATGCAGTAAACACAGCAAGAGGGGGAGTGTAAGAATTCAAGGCTACAGCATCTGAGGGCATATCTCAAGGACACTCCATTCTGGTATGTGTTTGATAAAAGTTTTTGCTCCTGGTATTATGCAACTTAGCAATACTGATTATTCCAGCGACAAGCCCAAGAAACTAATTAAAAAGCAGGAAAATTGGAAAATTAAACATATTTATTATCAATCAGAATGTCTGAATATACAAAGCTTATATCGAATGGCAGTTCGCTTTTGAAATAGTTCAGGGAATGGTTCAGTATGAACTCACTATACTTTTCAAGGGCTTTGATTAAATACTTGTTTTCTATGATTTAGCCCACTATATTAAACATATTCATATATTTTACAGAGATGAGAATTACATGAAATTATATATATTTGTAAATTACATAAATTTACCTCCTAGCAATAGTCCTATATTATAAAAGCATTTATTTACATTAACATCAACGTGAAAATGAATGAGAAGGTACACTCTTCCACTTTTTAAGATGAGCCCTAAAGCCATCCTATTTCCTTTTCCTTTTTTTTTTATTTCAGTCACTAGGCAAATTATTACAAGCTTTTATCTTCAATTATAATGAATATTAGTTTACTTCAATTTCTTTTCACCTCTTAGGTCTAGGAGACTGCTAAATCTAGCCCTATTAAAAGTATGATTACATGCCTATTAAGTGTTGGTTATTTGCATATTGTAAGTTGGTAAATAATTATAGAAATATATTGTTTTTACAATCAGAAAAGGCAAGCAGATTAACTTTACAAATGCCAGTATATAGGAGTAATCTAAATAACACAAAGTTGAAAAAGACTTACTTTGAAGTTAAATGTCTTGCTAAAGTTCACATATAATAAAAAATTCAATTAAGTAGAGTTCTTGCAAGTAAGATTACTATAAGTGGAAGTTAACTATGTGAAACTAACTAACTAACTAACTAACTAACTAACTATATATATATATATATAGTTTTATATATATATATATATATATGTATATATATAAACAGCTTAAGTTTAGATTTCACCTAGAATACTGGACAGACATAAAATCTGTGCTAAAGCAAATTTTAAAAAGATACTGACCTGTTGTCAATCTGAACATGAACATTTTGCCATCTTTCAACTAATTGATCTGCTTTTTCTTTGTGCCAATCAAAATCCAGATCCCGTTCTTTGTATGTTTTAAACATTTCATCACTGATGGTTTTAGCTTTCTGTAACTCATCCTCTAATGCATGGAATACCTCTCTTTTTTCATCTACTTCAGATCGCCATTGCTAAAATAAAGTAATTGGTGAAAGTTATAAAAATGTGTCAACTACTTAACAGACAGTAATTTCTCTCATTTTATAATTTATTTAAAAATAACTGATATAAAATCAGATAAAGGAAAGCATATCTTACATATATAAAAATAATTATGTTGAAATTTATGAAAATGACAAAATTTGACTATACTTTGGCTAGAAATTTTTAATAAACTTCAACCTAATAAAATTTCCATATAAGTGAAACAAAATATATTCCATAAGCAATTTTTCTGCCTCTGTCTTTTTGAATGCTTATTTTTTGAAAGCCTTCTAATCTCATTTTTGAAAGATGAATACATGATTAAAAATCACTGAGGTGGCTTTTCACAAGTTTTTTCAATAGCTTTATTGAAAGCTTAATAAAATAGAAGAACAGATACATATCAATACAGCTACCATTTTGTCTTTTCTTAGATTAATACCCCTACTTACCCGCTTGATTTGTTAAAATAACTTTAGCAAAAGAATCTATTGCAAATAATTGAACTTCTAGTTTCAACTCCTTTTGCTGAAAGCATAACCTAATTGTGGAAACCACTGCCACAAAAAGATTCAAACTTCAAATTAAAAGAACTCTCCTCAAACTAAAAATAGGTTGAACATGGGCCTCCCCGGTGGCGGTGGCGCAGCTGTTAAGCGCTGCACTGTGGAGCTGTTGGCATTGTGACGCAAGTTCAATGCCTGGCAGGGGAGAATCCCACATGGTGCAGCAGACCTCTCCTGCCTCGCCCGCTGCTCCCCTCAGCAGTGTATTTCTGATCTGCCTGTTCTGCTACCTGCTCTGTCTCTGGTGAACCCTCTCGCCGCCCCACGCCTCTGGCCTGTACCCTATGTATGTATGTATAAATAAAAAATAAATCTTTAAAAAAAAATAAAAATAAAAATAGTTTGAACATACTTAGAGGAAGCTATGGTATTATAGAGATATGAAATGGAATGAATAAAAATGTATTCAAATTAAGATACATAATGGCTGATGTTTAAAGATCTAAATCTAGAGAAATACTTTTAGAATATGACCTTGAAAAATAACTGGAAGACTCTTACCTTTAAAGTACTTATTAGATTCTCAATATTATTCTTATCAGCTATAACTGCTTCCTCTTCACACAGTTTAGTTTCATAGAGTTTTACGAGAGATTCTGCAGCTTGAGTATTTTTTAACACCAAATTAACTGTTTTCAACCTAAATAAGAAAATTAGACTTCTATTGGTAAACATTTATTTTCCCATTACAGAGGTTCTCAAACACCATCATGGAACATGATGCAACATGTTCTTCATTTTGGAAACCTGACACAATTACTACAAGATTAACATTCAGATGACTCTCTCAGACATCAGGTGCCCCAACTCCAGCCATGCCCTACAGATGGTATTTAACAATAGACTCCAACATCAGATGGTCTTCTTTCCAACCTCATTGAAGACAACCATGAGAGGAAAACCCTACAGAGTAAACAACTGAGTTACCAATAAACTACAGCAAAATGTGGGACGATGATGCGTTAAGCCCTAATCGCTGAGATACATTTTCTTTCACATAAAGAATCATCAGAAATAGAGAGAAATATTTAAATATGTTTGCTATTATGACACAGTAAAATTATTTATGTTCATGCCATGAACAAACAGCATGTACATGAAAGTTTGACAGCTGGCTGGGGCTAACTTATATTAAGAGAGTGATTACATACTTATCTATGTAGGTGGAAGACATAGAGTAGACTTGGGTCATGCTCTGAATGACCACACTGAGCTCAGATCGTAAGGTAGGAGCTGATGGAGAGGCTACTGCTTGACTGAAAAATTCTTCACATTTATTTGTGATTGTTCCCAAGTCATCCTTAAGCCGCTCTAGTTCTTTCCTTAATTTCTATAAAAGAGAGAACAAACATAATAGTATTAGGTTATCATCCCAGATGAGGTTTTCTACTCAAAATAATTTTAAAACATCCATTTTACATTATGATCTTTGAACTAAGAATCTACCTATTCTTCACTTTTTTTAATCAAAGAAACTAACTTTTATAATCATTAACCAGGGCTAAGTTTTAACACTAAAAGTAAGTTTTATAAATAAAAGAGTAAGTTTATAATCAATAATTCCCTTACTTCCCAAATCCTTAGGCCCAAACATCTATATGCTTTTACATATAGCAGACCATCAACAAATGTATGATTTTCACTATAAGAAACCCTTATAGGGCCTCCCCGGTGGCGCAGCGGTTGAGCGCTGCGCTGTGGAGCTGTTGGTCCCAAGCGATGCAGGTTCGACGCCCAGCCGAGGAGAATCCCACATGGTGCGGCAGACCTCTCCTGCCTCGCCCGCTGCTCCCCTCAGCAGTGTATTTCTAATCTGCCTGTTCTGCTCCCCACTTTGTCTCTGGTGAACCCTCTTGCCGCCCCACGCCTCTGGCCTGTACCCCAGCTTGTATACATAAAATAAAAAAAATAAAATTAAATTAAATAAAAAATAAAAAAAAAGAAACCCTTATAGTTTCCATCACAGTGGGTTAAGAGTACATGTTCCTATGTTTTCACCTGAGTCAGTGGTAGCCCTGAATTAAAGAATCCTACTTTATCTACAATCAGCCAAAAAATATAATATGACCCCACAATATGACCACCAAGCAAAGCTGAGTATAAGAAGTCATGAGATTTGACAATGAGGTCACTGAGAGACAGTAATTTACCTTAAGTTAATTTTGTCCCAACATATTTAAAAATCTCACCTCCTGCTCTGTGATTCTGAATACACTCTCGTGCAAATCATCTCTTTCCAGTGGAGTTCGAATCTGTCTAATTAACCGATCCTCACAGTTCTCTAATCGAAGTCTAATGTTTCGAACTTCAGAGATATAGAGATTATAAGCTGACTCTTCTTGCTCCTCTGCAAAAGTAAATGTGATATTTAGAAAATAGTTTGTTTGCTATTATTACTAATAGAATTTTTGCCTTTACATAATATCAAAAAAAGTTCAGAATTAAATTTATATTTAACAAAAGTTAACTATACAAAATCTTTTCCTTTAATCCCCATGTAAAGTCCAAGTTTAATAACTGCAAATCTCTGCATCTTCCTCTCAATTTTGCTGTAAATCTAATTTTGCTGTCTTTAAAAAATTAAGTTTAAAAAAAACTTCAAATTTGGCACATGGAAATATAATTCAATCCTTCTGAAACAAAAAGATTGTCTTTCTGAATATTACATTGTAAAATTATGCAACTGTTGAAAAGTAGATGCATTAAGAACTCATCAACTAACACATTATTTGGCTTGTATCATTTTATTAACTATAAATGAATGCCTCCTTGCATTTTCCTATCTCAAAGATGCTTTTAATGTTCAAATATATATAGGCTGAGTGACATAAGGTGCCTAAAATTGAGATTCTCACTGAGCAGAAAAGAGCCTGGATTAAACACCTACAGGGAAAAAAAGATAAGGGTTCCCATGCTTTACCTCTTTCAGCAGATTTAAGGAGTTCCTGGTAATACTGCTTACATACATTAACCTCCTTTTCTAGTTGAGTTATATCAGAGCCAGAAAATATTTGGGATTCCTGACTATCTTCCAGAAAATCTTCAAAACGAGACTGTAGATTACTCAGAACTTGCTGATGTTCACCAGGTAACATTGTCTTTATCTAAAAAAAAAAAAAAAAAAAAAAAAAAAAAAAAAAAAAAAAAAAAAAAAAAAAAAAAAAAAAAAAAAAAAAAAAAAAAAACCAACAATGACCGTATAATTAAGTAATTACAGTACTAAGAGTTAAACTTAAATGGGAAGGATCTTCAGGTTGGTCTCATGCCTTTGGCCAGTATATAATAACAGTCATAAATAGAAGAACTATTTGAAACATTTTCTTCATTAACAATTTCAGATTTAATTTCAGATTTTAAAAGATAAGAAAAAGCAAAACATGAAATTCAATAAATGGAATCAGACTATACAATCCGTCTCTCTATGTTCAAACATTACATCTTGCTTCCCTATCAAAATGTAAGCACTGAAATACTTAATCTCCAGGTTCTGCTAATTCTTAGAAGGGGCCTTTTATCCAGAAGGCACATAACAAACATCCAATGATTAGTATCAGCGTGGATCTACTGGGCTTCCTCCCATTTTATAGTAAATGCAACCTCCACTCCTCATGACAAGGTGCCCCACACTTTCGGACAGATTAGATTTAGGCGCAGATTAATACTTACAGAAGCCACATTGCTAGCACGAATTCTATCAATTTCATTGACAAGATAATGCCAGGATACCACACTCTTCATGTTTATGTGAGACTCATGCCAAAGAGTCAGGACATTCTGATACTGCTGCTCAATTCTGTAATATGTTAAAAAAAAAAAAAAAAAACCACAGACTGAGTCTTTTCACTCCCTCTGAAAGCATGACACAATTTTACTTTTTATTCGTGAAATATTCCACGTTTCCTAGTTCTAGATCCTTCTAATCCTGTGGGCCTTGGCAAAGTATTGCTTGTTTCTTTGACCTTCAGTGAACCTCCAAAAACAGCTCCTTGTTTTTAGCTAATGCATACAAACCTGTTTGCAAAGTCAACTGCTTCTTTGTTAGGTGGAGGAACTGTGAAGCACACAGACGGGACCATCGCCTCATTCCCAGTGGGGCTGATAACCTTCCATTTAGCACGATGAGAGTTGTTGGCCAAAACACATTCATCGTCTTTGAAAATGGTTATCTGGTTTTAAATAAAGAGCAGAATTAGCAAATCAGATGACTGTGAAGTAGTCTTTTTCCATCTGTAACCTCAGAGATGTTTTTGCTATTCAGAAGTAGAAAAATTTTACTACTGGGAAGCAATATTTTTTTATTTTAAATATATGAATAATGATAGAACTGGTTTGTGTCACTGAGTTACATGTACCTACCTCGATTTGTCTGTAGTCACAAATGGCTTTGATAGGAATAGAAGTTTTGAGTGGACAGTCAGGGTTCCTTGGCTTCAGCTGAATTATTGTTTTTGCTCTCCCCATCAGGCTTGCCACTGTGCTTTTATACTGCAGAAGTTCTTCTTTCTCTTCCTGAGGAATAAATAGCAATGATTTTAAAAAATGAAAGATCTGTACTCTGTTCTTTTGGGACTTTACATGAGTGTAATGTTGTCCCATCTGGTCCCTGGCCATTTAGTCTAAATTACCAATCCCTCCCCACCCACTCTTGCATCCCTCCAACCTTGTTTTGTTTGTTCGTTTTTCCCTTTCTAGTATTTATCACTGTCTAACATACTGTATGTATTGCTATTTTACTTACCTGCCATCTATACTGTCTATTCCCTCCCACAGCCTGTAAGGCCAAGAATTCTTTTTTTTCTTTTTACTTTTTTTGTAAATTGAGGTAACATTAGTTGAGACGACTGTATAGGTTCCAAGATTATGTTTTCTCACCAATCTTACCAATAAATGTCCAGTCACCATCCACCACCATCCACTTAGCCCCAACAAGTCAGGGATCTGTATGTTTTATTCCCTGCTCTACCTCTAATATCAAAAAGAATGATGTATCTAATAAGTATTTGTGGAATAAATGAATAAACAAACACATACAAAGGACACTGTGAAGCATTTTAAAATATTAAGGCTGCCACATGAAAAATACTCTTGTACTTGGTACCAGAAAATATTAAAACTGAATGTTAAAATGCTTGATTGAATGAGGTGGAAATATGAAGACTACCAATAAAATATAAGTTCTGGACATATAAAATACAATAAAACACTAATCTAATCCCCATTTTACATTATTGATGAAAAGCTTAGTACCATGGATTCCTGAACAAGGTCTTCCAGTTTGTGAATGCTACTGGATCTATCACAGCTATATTTCCGCTGAATGGCATCCTTTAGATTCCGTAAGTAATCTGTGGCTTCTTTGGCATCACTGAAAAACTACAGAAAAAATTTTAATAGCAATTAAAGTATATTAAATGCCAGTAAAGCCTAGAGTTGTCAAGTTTGAATACCTGAGCCCTTGGGTATCCCTTTTAATCAGAGAGATTAAAATCATAAAACAATTTAATAGCCTCCTTCCTTTAACCAAACAATAACACTTGAATTTGGGTAATTATTAGTGAATATTAGTGCCCAAAGTTTGCCTATATTGTGTTCTGACTCTATATTATTCAATACATGATTCAATGGCTGTTTTACTTTGGAGTCCAAACAATTCTTAATTAGTAATGAAATTCCAATAATATTTTTAAACTTCTGAAGAATTAGGAAAAAAGCTTTGTCATAAAAATATTTATCTAATAAGAGACACGTTCATTAAACATTTTCTACCATTTTAATGGGTTTTCCACAGGGCTTCCTCTTTAACAGAACACAGTTTATCTGTTTATCTGTAAGAGGGTGGTCCTCAGGAAAGGGGAGTGTCCCAGGACCCCACCCCCACCTCAGGCCAGAGAGATCCAAGACACCTAGGACTACGAATCCCAGAATGCCATCATCACCGAAGGGTGCTGAGGACTGAGGGAGGAGTTTAGGAGTGGCTTTGGGATTTAAAATCCAGACCTGTGAGAGCGGGGCTATTGTTCATGGTTGTGGATTGCCAGAGTTTTTTTGAAGTAGGCCATAAGATTCCAGCTCAGCGGAACTGGTAGGATGCATTCATCAATTTATTCTTTATCTTTTTCTTTCCCTTTTTGTAAATAAACCCTTTTTATTAATTTTATTGTGTGTGTCTGCAGTTGAGTCTTTTAAGTCCCTTTTAAATGCATGGGTGAGAACCCAGACAGGCACCACATTTATATCGGGGCTGCCCTGTAACATATCCTGTAGGATTTGTATCCCTTATATCCTACAAAAAAATATTCATTTTATTTCCTCGTACATTACAAATGTGTATCTTAAAATAAATTATAGAGTCCTTCTCTGTTAGCCAAAATTATAATACCACACACTGAAGTTATGACTGCATTCACATACCTCAAAATAAGCAGTGTTTTCCTTTATGTGCTGCTCCACACACTGGCAGAGCTGCAAAATCCAGCTCCACTGAGTCTGCATTGCTGCTCGGTAGGCCTTAAAGATAAAACACAGGCATTGTAACTGATTGGGAGTAATAAAATACATATATAAAGAATGCTTTTAAAGGATGAAGACTGCTTCCTAGATAATGAGATTGTTTTAACAGAATAATATAACAGAATCTGAAAATTAGGATAATGAAACACAGGAGCTCTCAAATGCAGATCATCAGTCCTAAGAATTTATATATTTTAAATTCAGCCCAGAAAATATCTTCCAAATTTCAAATGTCTTCTTGAAATAGAGGAAAAGATTAACTATGGCCACTTTTTACATGGAAAAAAATATTTAGCATGTGAAATGGATGCACGACATCTCTGGTATTTAGAAAACCATTACTCCTTTCCTGCCTAATCCTTACACCTACTTTGTGGAATCTTCAAATATATTCTCCTTTGTGACAACTTCCCTTCTTTCTTTTCTCTGAATTTTTGTATTACTAGGTCATAAAATACAACTTCTGGTACAAAAATATGTGGTTTTCTCCTTGTTTTTGCTTCCAGAAGTACACTACATTCTCTTGATTGAGAGTGATTTATTTATTTGGGTGAGAAAGATTTAAGGAGGGTAAAGAGAAGGGAGTATGCAATCCCCTATCAGTGAAATTCTGGAATTAGAATAGTTATAATATCAATTATTTTTATTAAAAATATCTGTTTACTTGAATTTTATTTAATGCAAAGTGTATCTTTCATGAGAGCAAAAATTTTTTATAAATGACACTGACTTCATTAAGGAGCCATAAATACCCTTTTTGATTTAAGGCACAATTCACTGACTTCCAGAAGAGGGCACCCTACATGCTTAATGACTATCTTCAGTAAGATTGCCATTTTTCCTTCTTTTGGAAAAACTAATTTCTGCTGAGCAGGTATTCTCGGGAAGGCTTTTTAAATATAATCTACAAGGTGAATGGGAAATCTGCTGGTATAGCATGATCATATTGAATGAATCAGCCACAAAAGACTCACCATTGTGCATTGTTAGCTGTCAATTTCTCTTTTCATATAAAATATGAAATTGTGTTGATAACTATTATCCACATACCCACAATCACTAGATAGGCCAATGGAGTAATGAAGGTAACTCTTAATTTTATCCCGCAAGAAACTTTTTGGTTAATCAGGTTAACATTTCTATATTTCAGGTTCAAATTCACATTTTCCATTATAATCAAAAAATTTCACCCACAATCACATTTCCTAACAGCTTTCATCTCTCTACCCTAAAGAATATTCTACTTTTATAATAGTTTATCCTCATATAAAAGTACATTCAGATTCTTCATTATTCTAATTTCTTCTCTTTTCTCTTCTCTGTCCATCTTTTGCCCTTTAATGTCCTTAACATCCCTATGTGACATTTTATGTGACTACAAAACCATATAGTTATATGAAAGAAGGTCAAATGTAACAGTTCCAAAACTCCAAATGAGACCTAGAATTTTACTAATATTTTTATCAAAACAACTTATTTTAACCAACAAAGATTATCAGGTTCCTTTCTGCAGCTATGACAGTTTGAAGTTTGTTACATTTAAAGCACAGCTTTATTTATTCCCCTGGCAGTATACCATGTTTATATCGTGTTTGAAGTTCCTCGACCTCTTACACAACCCATTCACATTTAGAAAGTCTCTAATTCTAACTAGTGTGTATCAGGCCTAAAACCGAAACACACCTCAACCACCAACATCATGACCACTTCATGGGCAATGCCATATATCAGCAACTGAATCAAGTCATAAGAGTACATTATTCTTCTTATTCTCACTACAACTCTACAGGTTAGAAGTAATTTTCTCCATTTTAGTTAGATAAATAAGATTTAGCAAGGTTACTCTCACTTGTGCAATACCATACAATCAGGAAGAAATAAAATATCAATGTTTCTAAAGTCAAAGTCCTTATCCTTTTTCTATAATACATCTCTGGCCACAGAGGGTTGACAAAGGTACCTAAGTTATGAGTAGGTGGCACATTTAAAGAAAGCAAGAGAACCAGAGGCAAGAATCAGTGTGATTTGTCAGCAACATCATTGTGTCGATTGTAGCAAAAGTCTGACAGTTTGTATTTTTCAATTTCTTAGCAATAAAGAATCTGAAGGGTAATAATCAAATGTCAGTGTTCGATCATAACTATTAACACTTTATGACTTACCTCAATAGTTAATCTGGCTGGGTGGTTTTCCAGAAGTAGCTGCTCTGCTATCTCCTGAACTGACTTAATATTTTCTTCCTTTTGATCCAATTCTCTCATTAATTCCTAATTAAGAAAGAATAAAGAAGTATGTTTAAAATGAGTGAAACCTGAAATGCAGCTCCAGCACTCAGACACAAAGGCACTTACAGCATGGTAATCTTTTTTCCGAGCTACGTTGGTATTTCTTTCACTCCAGTCATAAGCAACTTCTTCCTCTTCTTTTTCATTCAACCAAATAAGTTCCGTAGTTGCACGAGTCACAAAATTGTGGAGTGTATCAAGGTGCCGTTCCTGATTCCTGGATGTGTTCTTTATAAGAATAATCATTGTAAGAATCATGATTTGCCAAATAGAGTTAAGAGAGACAGTAAATTTAAAACAGAAAGGGAAAAAAAAAGACCCTTACCAAGAGTTTTGCATATAGACTCTCTAATCTGTGCAACTTTTCTGCATAAGTGAGTTTAAGAGGTGCTGTCATTTGGATCTATAAAAAGGAATAAAAAGATACCAAGATTAGGAACTTTAAGGACTTTTAACTCAGCGTCAATCTATTATTTTGCTACCGGGTCATTACATAAGGAGAAAAATAACTGAGTTATTACATAAGGAGCAAAACAGTGGTTAACTAAAATGAAACGCATACAGATTTAAAATTTGTATACCTCACTAATCTTCGCTTCTTTAAGGCTAGATTCAAATTCTTCAATGGCTCGGTGAACATTTTTATGATTTTCTAAATGGCTTTCAACACTTGGCAAATCTGATCCCCATTCAGTATGGTCCAGCTGTACCTTTAACAGAAAGACACTAGGTTTTATAAAGAGCCAGAGCAAGAAAGCCTGACGCTTGAGGAAAAAAAGGACATTTTTTTTTTTTTACCTGCATCTCATCAACCCAATTTAAAAGGTCCTGCACAAATTTCATGTTAACTTCCTCTTCTGTTAAATTCTGATCCAGTAGAGAAGATTTTAGAAGGGGCTTTCGGATCTGCATCAACTTCAGAGTTTGCAATGAATTTGTCTCTACTCCTGAACTAAAATTTGAAACTAATCCTGATGGGAAACCAGGTGTGTAAGCTGGAGTGACAGACGGAGTCAGGCGGGAAGTTAGACCAGATGACAGGCCTGATGTCACACTAGAAGGGGTAAGGGAAGGTGTTAAACTCTGGGTTAGCCCTGAGTTCAGACTGGGGTTTAAGGTCTGTGCAAATCCTGAGTTTAAACTTTGAGTAATTCCTGATATCATGAGCTTTGTCTGTTCCGTTGTCAGCATGCGTCCTTTGCAGTACACTGAAGAACATTCACTCCTTAAGGCCATAATTTCATCACGCAGTTTTGCAACCCTAAAAAGAACATCAAAAGGGTAAGTTATAATATAAAAGACTTTTTTACAAAGAGTGAAGCCTAATGTAATCAACAAAGAGTGAAGTCTAATGTAATCAACTGACTTTAGCTCACAATAATGTAGGGGTTCTGACTAATCAATTGTAACAAATGCATCACATTAAAACATGATGTTAGTAATAGGCAAGGTGAGGGTATGACCGGATGTATAGGAACTCTCTGTACTTTCTTAATAATAGGCTAGGTGAGGGTATGACGGGAGGTATAGGAACTCTCTGTACTTTCCACTCAACTTCTCTTTAAACCTGAGCTGCTCAAAAAAAAGCTTCTCTTTCAAAAAATCATTGTAATCATATTGATAATATCTGCATCAGTTTTTTCACTGAATTTTATACTTATGTGCACAAATACTACACTATAATGTGATTATTATTTGACATTTAGGATACTTCCAAGTTTATGTTACTATAAAATATTTCTGACACGTATAAAACTCTGTTTTGTCTATTTATATATGTTTTTAGCTTTAGGATTCCTAAAGGTGGAATTACTGGGTGAAAATATCATTTATATATTTTGTTTTATGACTATTAGATAGATAGATAGATAGACAGACAGACAGACAGATAGATGATTGATAGATGGTTGGTTAATTGATAGATAGAAAGTATATAATCCAAAAGGTTCCATTCCTATCCCTCAAGACCACTTCCCCTATTTATGTACATACATATCTCTAACACTTTGTTATGAGCATCTTTATAACAGAATGAAGATAAAACAAGAAAACTGAATTAAAAGATATTCTTTTTGTATTTTCCTTTTTAAAAAGTCATACATGAATATTTTAATAACTATATTAGTTTCTATAATATTAAAATTATATGTATCATAAATATTTTTCTATTACTTATCTTTGAAGAACAAAAACCTACTTAAAACATCAAAATACACCAGGATTGATGTGATACACATTTTAATCAAAAAGAGTAATGAATAAATAGTGTGCTTACCTCTGTACCAATTTATCTGCCTGATAATATTTTCCGTCAATAAGAATCTGTACATCGATCACATGCTGGCGTAAAAGAGTCTCACATTCAAGTATATACCCGGCGATTTCTGCTTCATTCTGAAATTGCACCCCTGATTCTAATCTTTTAGAATCCTATAGTAAGAAAACCTCAATATTAGTTCTGTGAAACAAGTTTCAAAGCTAGTCAAATATAAAACTACAGATATTAAAACAGAAGCCTATTTGAATTTTCTGTTTTTCCTTTTGGTTCAAAAATATGTTTTCCCTTTGCTCTTCATCCCTCAAGACAGCAGATAGTAATCATAATCTTGAGCAAACTCAAAGTTCCCGTATTTGATATCCAGTCAACAAATAACAAGAAAGGCCAAAAATTATACAAAAGCTTCAGTGCATCAAACACACAGACCCTTCCACCACAACCCCAGTGCTCTTAAAATTAACTTACAGACTGGAGAGCATTTCGGGCAAGTATCAGTTTGTCTTCACAGATGACACTGTCCCTCTGAATTCGGTTGGCGATCTGCTGCAACATTTCCAACCTAAAGGAAGGGAGAAAATAAAAGAAAGCATTCCCTTTGAAGTCACATAGGTCACCATCCCTGAAAAATACTGCCCACCAAAAAGAAACACAATTCCACACCACTGATTCAATACCTGTGCCCATCAAAGGATTCATTGCCAAAGCTAATGCAGGAGTTGATCAAGGTTGGACAATTAACTGAGAGAAAATTTTCAGTTGAATCAAGACTGGTTCGTGTGCTGGTAGTGTTAGTAAACACAGAATCACTGCTGTGGTAACTATAACTACTACTATGCATTTTACTTCCTAAAATGATGTTCTTTTTTGACCATTAAAAGTAGATTAAATAGTAGATTTGCAAAAGTTCTACTTCTCAGAGTGAAAAGCGGTGGCTGAATGTTACAACTTTAATGGCTCCTTAAATATGCTCCAACATGCATATTCAACACACAGCAAATAATATGCTGATAACTATTCTAAAGAATCTTGCCTAAAGCCATGTGTTTGCTAGCTGAGGTTTGCCTTTTGTAAGTTTGCATTAAAACCCTACAAGTATGGACAAGGCAAGTTGATTGGGCGTCACTGAAAAAGATTTGCCAAATATTTTCACCAAGAGTCATCTGATCTCAACCACCTGAAAAACAACTCAAATGCCTCACTGAAGCACAGGTACAATTAGTAAAAGTTATTCTAGCAATACCAATCATTGGCTAAAAGCACAAAATATTCAATCACAGCCTGACTTTGTAAAGGTCAGGTTGGTGCTGAATGGCACAAGGATAAAAACTGGTGCTTATATGCAAATGTTAATAAAGGAGTATGATAAAAAAACAAAGTAATTTCCATTTTAACCACTTGTCTTTATTAGGTTAAGCTAACTGTAAAACTATCCATTTACCTTTCTTTATATGAAATGCTCTCAATAATGTTTCTTCTAATCTTACTAGTCACTTTATATTTTTAACAAAGTGCTACATAGAATATTGATGCAATGCTTGAAAATTTAATTTGTCTGTGCTTGTTTTTCCTTTCTATAGGTTACTACATGGCAAAAGAACATTGGTTCTTTCTCATTTGCCTTTTACACACTCCCAGATCACACAGCTATTATTTGCAATTAATAGCTTAAGCCAAAAGAAAGCTTGTTGCATCAAGAAAAATAAAGGCATCTATCCAACCAAGCTTCTAAAAATGTTCCTACCCTAAAATACAAACTGCTGTTTCTCCAAGCTAAAGGTGAGGTTTTGTTTGTTTGTTTGTTTGTTTTCAGAAGACAAGAAAGGAGAAATTTTAGAGAGCCATGCCACATTAGTTAGTAAACAGAAAAGCACAAAATAATAACAACTACCTAAAATTCACTAAACAATTATCATATGCCAGGATATTAACTCATCTTTTACATATATCATTCCACACACAAAACCATCAAATATAATAGGTAATAGCACATCCTGTTTACAAATGAGGAAACTGAAGCTTAGAGAGATTACTGAACTTCTCTCAAGATTACATTACTTGAAATTGAGCTGATGATCTCATCCAGTATTGAATGGATCCTGGACCTTGAACTCTCAACCACTACATTCTTTCATTAACATATATTAAAATCAAGCTACAAATCTGACAACTAAAAATCTACTCAGTATGCTTTCTCTGATAATTAGTTTAGTATCTCATTTTAATCACCCAGAATTATTTCCTCCATAGAAGGTCTACCCTGGGTATTTCAAACATGCTTTTGTTCTAATGAGCAAGTTATATAAATACAATATCATGCTTTAATAAGCACATAATCACCAATTTAATTAAGGACTGACAAGTTAGACTTGATCTCTTATTTTCAACACATTATTTTATACTTCAACAATGCTGAAGTTATATGTGGGTCACAGGGAATATGAGTACCCAGAGCTAACAGCTTAATCAAAAAAAAAAAAAAAAAAAAAACCCCTCTAAATGTACCAGGCACTATGTTGCCTTCTGTTGGCAATACAAGGGACAGCAAAGAACTGTTTACCTTCATCAATGTCCTTCATCAAACAATCACAGAAATAAATATAAAATTACAACCAAGGTAAATACTACAAAGGAACTTAATGATAGTTAAAACCAACAATCTGAAGTACCCAGGAGACATGGGAAGTTCTTGAGGAAGTAACAGGAGAGCAGAGATTTGAGAATGATTAGGAATAAAGAGAGATGGGAGGAGGAAGTTGACTGTCCTGCCAACAGAATAGACAGTGCAAAGGTCCTGAGCCTGCAGGAGGGTGGCGCCCCGGCACATAAGAGCTTCTGAGACAGCCAATGTGGTTGTGGCTGCACTGCAGAGCAAGGAGGGTGTGGCATGAAAAGGCCTGAGAGGTGTACCTGACCACACAGCCCTTACACAGTGAGGCCCAGCCTCTGTGGAGCTCACTGCTAGTGAGGAATAGAGATCCCAATTCCCAGGTACTATGAGCCAGGCAGCGAGGTAAGGACTATATACTATCTCCTGGGACTAAACTGTACCTTCCTGAGCAAGTGGGTTTAGTAGGAGAGACAGAGTGATAAAGTGTCAGTGATGATATCATGGGATAAATGCATCCACAGAAACAGGGCAGAAAAGGAACATAAACCCCTATCTACTACTGTTTTCTAGAAGACATCCCAACGTCCTGTAAATGGAAATAGACTAGACTTTGTCTGGTTCCATTGTCCTATGGAAAGAGGGCTATAGTCAAAAAGGTAATAAAAAACAGGATACGCTCATTGTTGACTTATGTCCAAGCTTCCAGATCCAGTCCCTGGCGATTTAAAGACCAGTCTGAGAAATTCTCATGGATTTTAATTGGTTTTAACACTATATCCATTTGCACACACCAACCCTGTCATGAACAATACTTCACTGATTTACTCCTCAAACCTCTTGAGTTTCTAGATAAGAAAATGTGGGATCAGAAAGACTAAATGACTAATCTAAGGTCACACAGTCATGTAAATACAAAAAGTAAATGCTAGTCCTAGGTTGGTCTTGCTCCGAAACTTAAATTCTTTCCATATAAATAAAAATATCCCCTTCTCTCCCGCATGATATCCATGGCAGGAAAAAACCCTGGCCTACCTTTCTACTTCTGGGCGAAGTGCCTTCTCCCTTTCAAGCATGGCAATGATGAGTTTCCCCCACTCTTTTTCAATATCATTTGGATGATAACCTTGAAGGAGTTTGATACGTCCAAATTCTATCCAAATCTTGCGAAAGCAAAAAAAAATTTTTTTAAGTAAGGTAAACATGTTTAAAATAAAAGATTATACTTGATATAGAAAGGAAATTTCTGCTTACCTCTAACAATTTATACAGACGTTTTATTTTAGATTTTTCTGTCTCCTTTGGAGGAATTTCTATTTCTTTAAACTGTAAATACTGATTATAAAGTGCCTAAAACAAAAGGGAAAAAAAATAAAGGCTCAAACTTCAAGATGTGTTTTTATTATCACATAGTGTTACCATCTCTAATGCTACCTATTGTGTTACTGTGTCCCATGCATTCAGTGGAATTCCTTTATAAAACTGATATTCCATGCACTACCAATTCTCAGCCAGTTGGTGACCAGGTTATATAAGATTTGATGAGGGTTTTTATTGATGTTAGCCAGGATTGAACATATGCCACCCAGGGATTTGGAGAATAATAATTCACAGCAGTGTGTACTGATTCCACTAAAAAGCTCTTATATCCAAACAAGAGAACAATGCCCTTTGAATAACATACATTCCAGCTGCTGCATTTTAGTTTTTAAGAAAATAAATTGATACCATTCTAATAAAGGGGGAAAATGTTTTCTTACGGTTTCTGAATCTATCCTTGAAAACAGATTCTCATTAGAGAGACAGGGCTAAAATTTAGTTTCAGTGTCCCATTGACCAAGTTAAACAGATCTTTCAACAAAGTTAGATGATACTGGTTGTTATTATTGTAGACGTTTCACTCATATAATTAAATTATTAACTAGTTTGTAGGTATTAATTTGTGAATCTCTAAATACATTTATTATTTAAACAGATCTTAGTAAAAATTATGTACATTAAACACCTCCACATTTAATAAGTGATACTAATTATTTCATCTTAATTCATGCTGCTTTAAAACAAGTCCCTGTAAATTTTCAAAAACATTTCTGAAGGATTCTATTCAATGTTTTGCTAGCTAAAAAAAAAATATTAATTTCTCCATGTTATATATTATTTTTTGTACTATGTCCTATCCCAGGTACCAGCAAGTAATCTGTGTAGTCAAATTCCTTTGTAACTTTAAAGAATCTGCATTAATCAGAAGCCTGTACAAATTTATCTAAGTGAACAACAGAAGTCCATTTGGAAATAGAGTGAATTTGAAATCTGAAAATTGTTTTGAACTCAAAATATAATGTTTCAGGATGTCCATCAGTAAAAGGGCACTAAGAACCATTATGCATTACAATTTGTGGTAGATAATGGTGATAGGAGGGGGAAAGATTTTTTGCTCTGAGAAGGTTTTATCCACAGAAGGAGATGCCACACAAACAACTTTAGAATATTTAAAAAGCATCATATCAACACATGCCAAGGAACTTTGTGCCAAGGACAAGCTCCCTGTGGCAATGTGAATAAGAGCTGTTCCACAGATGTTCTGTGCCGATGCATGAACACAATGAATAACTTTAATAGCACCCACCCTGGGTTATTACAGTTTTTGATTCCAATTTGATCATAAAAACAAAGCCTACAATTCAAAGAGTTACACTTTGCTGTTAGTATTCAGATTAATAGTTTCTTGAAATGAGACTACTTTGCTATTACAAACCCAAATACACAACATAAAACAACTTATATTTCAAAAAGTTTATATATCTATTATACAGTTTATATTTCTATAATGTTTTTGCCTCATTGAGTTGAACCTAAGTTTTCAGGTAATGGTAAATGTATTTATTACTAAGCCATCAGCTCACTTATATAGGAAGTCAGCTATGTATTTTTTTAATTCATGGTAAAATATAGCATGTACCTCTTATTACACAAAAGAAGACTCTGAGACAGTTTTTTTAAGAAGGATATGACTGCAGGCACACTCCCAACCACCATCACACTCACTCATGCAGGCTTCCCAGGTCTCCTGCCCCAGCCACCTGCTGAGCTCCAAGTGCTTCCCATTCACGAGAAATAACATGGCAATGTCAGTCCCAGAGACTCAAATTAAGCCTTAAAGTGCCCAACAAGTCAAAGCTAAGGAACAATACATGTCTTCAAGATGTTGTTATCATTATGTTTTAATTATTATTGACCTCCTTTTTATCTATGTATTAGGGAAATAAATAAAAATGTTGCCTACTTATTAGTGTCTTGCCAAAAGAATTTTTCTTGAATTTCAGAAATGATAAAACTACTACAGCATTTTTTAACAGCTGAACAATCAACTCAAGCCTACTTAACTTCTCTAGTGCCACAGACCTTTAGTTCTACAGGATTATTAGGAAATATTCTCTCAGACATTGTGGTCACATGGTGTCGAATCCACTGGATGAGGTAGTTCACCATATTCTGGTATTCAATCCATTTGACTTCGACATCCTAGAATAATAAAATGACAGAAAAGTTTATGTTTGCGTATAATAATATTCCTACCTAACACTACCTACTCAGAAGTCATTTTCTGAATTTTCATGTATTTAAGTTTGACAGGGAAAGCCAAGCTAAATGTGTCTTACTTTCCACCTACTCCCAATCCTCTGCACATAAATAAGCTTCAAGAACATGCTATCAAACACTGACCACTAAGACTAATCTAATGAGTGCCAATTTTGATCAGAGATAATGGCTGCCTGGAACACTGTGTTGAGAAGGCTTCTGAGGCTTCATCCAA
This sequence comes from Scalopus aquaticus, assembly GCA_004024925.1. Taxonomy (NCBI): domain Eukaryota; kingdom Metazoa; phylum Chordata; class Mammalia; order Eulipotyphla; family Talpidae; genus Scalopus; species Scalopus aquaticus. Next base: position 68,612 of record PVIJ01000314.1, read on the forward strand.
GCAAAACAGGAAAAAACTCTGCAATCAATCTGGGGTGTTTGCCAGATGCTCAAGAAGGGACAGTAATAGCTTGCATAAGCTAGGTTAGCAGCCACTTCAACAAACCTTTTTAGATCTAAGTCCCCTGTATATGTGAAACTCAAAAGAACCATACAATGTGTATGAAACTGGATTAGAATGAAAATTACAGGAAATACATATGATGGGATTATTCAAGTCCTAAGCAAACCTTTTCAAGATGAAGGAAACTGAAAGTTTATCAACTGCTAAAATCAATTAAGTACTCAATGAATGCTTATTATATTCAAATCACTGTACTAAGTATTATAATAACAACATAATATTCTAAGACAACACCTTTATCAAGGAGTTTTGTCTAGATGGGGAAGCAAAATTCATACCATAAACATTTAAGAAAAAAGGAAAAGCAGCATTTAATTAAGTGTTGAAATGACTGAAACAAGGTAGAATATGCTACCAGCTAAGATACAAGCTAGGTAAGTGTAAATGTGCCTCAAAAGAGTCACTAGGGGTTTTTTGGCAGATATGGTCCCAAAGCAGATCTGCAATGACCACCAAGGAGCTAGTAGGGTATATAGGAGAATGGATGAAAGACAGGGTAATACGAAGTGAGTCAGGACTCTGCCATGAAAATGTGCTGGCTAGCAGCAAACAGTTCATGTTGGGAAATCATAACTTAAAGATGTAGGCAAGCAAAAATTAATATATGAAGAATTCTAAATGTCAGAATATCTAGACTGGATTTAATATTGCAAAGTCATTTGTAGCCACTGAATAAGTTTCCAAGCTAATTTTGTGATAGGGTACTGAGCTAATGAGAAGAGAAAAAATAACAAAGATGGAAAATGATAAGCAAGCTACGCTAGTGTGAAGAGGTGAGAGTCAGAAATATGGTGGAGGCAATGAGAATAAAAAGCAAGGAATGACCACAGAAACCATTATGAAGCAACACTGAACACCAAATCATTAGTAAATATTAGAGGAGTGGAAGAGAATGGGAAAAAGTCACTCAGGGATCAAAAGATGACAAAGTCTTTGAGAAAGAGAACAAGAGAATGAAATAAGTCTAAAAACAATAGCATGAGCACACAGAGGTGAAGGAAGAGCCCCTGAGAGAGGGCTCACCAGGATGAGCTCCTCAATCTTCAAAGCAAAACAGAGGGGAACAGTTTCTATGGAGGAGAAGCCCAGGGTGAGGGGTTATCACCCCCAAATGCAAACACATGCAGGGTTTCTAATCTCTTCCAAAAACATATAGGCACTTGTTGGCACGACCACGACAAAATGCATGATTAAACTGAACTGCACAAATGTTTAGGAAACAGTGGATTAATAAAGAGTATCTAAAGACCTTGCCTTGCTTAAAATGCAGTTCTGCTCATTTGGCAAAATCAAATAATGTTCTTCTGGGTTTTACTTTTTTATTTTTTTAAATTTATTTATTTATGCACACAAGAACTGGGGTGTAGGCTAGAAGTGTGCGGTGATGAGAGTATTCACCAGAGATAGAGTGGGGAGTACAACAGGCAGATCTACTGAAATACACTGCTGAGGGGAGCAGCTTGTGAGACAGGAGAGGTCTGCTGCACCATGTGGGAAGCTTCCTGGCCAGGAATTGAACTAGTGCTGCAATCGTTCTGGATAGCTTCGTAGTGCTGTGACTTAACCCATTGCACCACCAAGGAGGCCCTGGGTTTTACTTTTAAGTCAGAAAAACAATAAGGGTCCAACTTAACTATGGGATCATGTAAGTTAACAAACTCAAAAGTGAGGTATTCCATACATATACATAAAACAGAGCAGTGGAAAATAGCAGCAAATTTAGAGGAAAATCTCCAAACCTCAGTGATTTACAGTAATTATTTACAAAATGAAGGGGCCTCCCTGGTGACCTAGGGGTTAAGTCTCAGCACTAGCACACTATGGCCTGAGTTCGATCCCCAGCCAGGAAGCTAACCCACACATGGCACAGCAGACCTCTCCTGTTTTACCTGCTGCTCCCCTTAACAGTGTATTTCAGTCAATCCACCTGTTCTGCTCCTGTCTCTGGTGAATCCTCTCACTCTCCCAGATCTCTGGCCTACACCCCAGATCTTGTATGAAAAAATAAATTAAAAAATGACATGCAAATCTAAACAGCTTACTTTATAACATAGAACAATTTTTTTGAGTTATACTTTGATTTTGATGGTAGAATGGTACCAATGAAATGCACACAATATTAATTAAATAGCATATTAACATAAATTCATGTACAAATATGTGATATTTGTAAATTATAAAATGCTTATCAAAGAATTCAGTTAACTAGTTATAAATTAATCAACAGTTTCTAATATGGAAAAAGTCATTGCTCACATTTGCACCAATGCCTTCACCACCTTCAGGGACTTTGGGAAACGCATCATAGAGAGAGGATACATAAGTTATTACTGATTTTTCATCAGGTGAGGAGACATCAACATCTAAAAACAACAACATAAATCATTTTGAAATGTTGAGAGATTACATTTGGTCAGACTTTCATGCCAGTTTACACCTAAACAAAAAAACAACCTACCTTCAGGATCCAGAAGTCTTATGACACCAATTTTTTCTGCTACATAAAAAGCGTGCTCTAAATTTGCAAGGTTGCTTTGAACAGCAACAGTATTCATGTCTATCAGGTCCGGCCTAGGAAAAAATTCATATATTAATTAACTTTTCTCACATGTCATATCAACATCATATTTATATAACAATTTCTGCAAACAGTAATACTAAGAATATGTTGAAATACAGAGATTTTCATCATGTGTGTGTCAACAGCAAATGTAGTTTAAAGTTTAGGTTTGTTTGGTTTCGGTGATACTAATGTTGACTACTTTGCCTACTTAAACTCTGTGCGTGTATTTACTTTTAATAAAATAAAAATTAAATTTAAAAGACAAAAAAACTCAATTAAGTAAGAATGAAAGAACAGATATCCATATTCATAAAAGGGTGACTCAATATTGTACAGATGTCAGTTCTTTTCAGCTCGAACTATAGATTCAATGCAATTCCAATCGAACTCCCAGCAGGTTATTTTATGGATTTGATAAATTGCATCTAAAGTTCACATGGAGAAACAAATGACCCAGAATAGCCAAAGCAATATTGAAAAGTAAAAACAAAGTTGGGGGACTTGCTACTCAACTTAAAGACTTACTATAAGCTATAGTAACCCTGACAGTATGTGACTGGTGAAAGAAGAGACAAAATCATCATCCTCATCCTCATCATCAAATGTAGCATCTGCAAATTTGATACATATAACTTGAACATATATAACTCTACTAAGTCTACAAATTCTTCATAATCAGAATACAGATGAACACCTGTCCCATTCAACTTATCTAAGATCCACCATTCCAAAAGCACCCTTCCAATCCAGCTAGCACCCTGTCAATATTTCTCCCCAAACACAAAATCTTATGCTTAATTCAAAGTCATACCCCTGGCATCCCCATCAAGGATGCACTTTCCCATCACATATTGTCTTCTACAATCCGACTCACCCTTGCAGAGCAAAGATCAAGCTCTACCTCCTGCACAGAGCCCTCACTAATCTTCTCAGCCCTCATTTCCCTTTCTCTCTGTTCCTGGAAATCTTCATACTGGGTCTGTCAATTTAGCACTTAGAATAATGATATATTTCTTTACCTATCAATTCACTGTTTAAAGCACATGCACAACTCATTTTTTCCCAACTGGTCAATTCCAAGACAGCAAGAACTATGTGTGAATAAACTTATGCATTTTATTCTTTTGCTGAGATAAAGAATGACATACTTAGTAGACACTAAATAAGTATCTACAGATAAGTTGGTAAGTAAATTGATTAGTTACTAATTTGAGTAATAAATGAGTGAGTAAAATCAGCACTAGTAAATATCTCCACAGCATGCTGGTGTGTGCATGCTCTCCCTCCTTCTCCCCCACACCCATCAGACCTTCATCTCTTTCTAATTTGTGAGATTTAATGACACTCCTCGCCACAGGGATACTTTGAAGCTAGATTTATCTATATAAGACAAGAATCCCCAAATTCAGTCATGGGTCACTTAATGACACAGGTAAGTTCTCAGAAATGCTTCAGTATACAAATTCATCGCTGTGCAAACATCAGGATGTCATTATACAAACCTAGCCGGTGTAGCTTACTACACACCTAGGGTTTGTGCTGTAGCCTATGGGACAACCCATCTCATTAGTGGTCCCTGTAATGCAGGATTGTACTCCTTTATAAAAAGTAACCAAATCTGGTAGTTGGGAACTTAACTTCCTTAAACCAGTAAGGAAACAAAGCATTGAAAGTACACAGCAACAAACACAGGAATAATAAAGTCTTCAAAAAAAAAAAAAAAACAAAAAGAGTGGAATCCACCCCTACAGTCATTGAGTAAAGAACCTGTTTATCAACTTCTAAGGAAAGGATTTCTATAGGAGCCTCTTACAGGCATTCTGGTTTGCTCGAAATAATTATTTGGACAACAGCAGAAGAAAGAGTAGGAAGAGTAGGGCAGTACAGGAGAAATGAAATGCAAAGTATTTTAATACTGCTGGGAAGGGTGTTTACATGAGAAGCTCTGAAATATATCATTAGTCTTAGAAAGGTAAACAGCAATTTGTATTCTTGTTTTCATCTGAGGAGACAATAGACCTCCAAAGAAATCTACAGCTTTACACAGCACTTTGAAGTGTAAATAACCTTTATCCGTTCCCAGGAAAAAAAATAAGGAAATTTCTCCAATGTTTTTCACATGCTGCAGTCGGTCACTTAAAAGTGAGCCTATATTTATTATAGGAACAATAAGTTGACTGACAACAGAAATAAGTGACATAGTCCTAAAAATATTTTATTCACATAGAAGCAGTTTAAGGAATCTGTCAACCTCAGAAGTATGTATAACAGTCTAGACTAAAACAAATATCTAACGTTCAGAAATTCTTTTGCTCCGATAGAGTTCACACATTTTTAAGAAATAAAAACCAGCCTTTCTGAGTTTGCCAAATCTCCTAACAAGAAATGGCATGTTGTTATGAGAACCCTGCCATTAGCAAAGAAAGCAAACACTGAGTAATCCCAGAGAGAATGAATAAAGTCATTGAAGAATCAAGCTTTTGACTAAGAGAATAAAACTTCCTTCAGAATGACATAGACATTTCAGCACAAAAACAGCTTTATAATACACTGGGTTTGGATAAGTTACCTCTTTTATCATGAAATTTAATGCTAATAGAACAAAGACCACTGAAAAACTGCAGTAGATTAATAAAGCAAAACATAAAAAGGAAAAATACTTAAAACACAATGAAAAAGTAATAGCCTCAAAGTCTTCACAATTCTATTCCTCCCCTAGCTCATCCCCTAACCATTTGGTCATTTTCAACTTTCCATTCTACTTTTCTTCTATTTGTCTGGTGCTGACAGAAGAGATTTGTGCTGTGATCTGTCTGCCTGCCTTCCTTCTTCATGGTCTTGCTGGATTAATGTACTGTTGAAACTCCAGCTGCAATGGACTATGTTGGACAACTACGAGTGCTTTGGTGAAATAACTCTGGTGACCACACTTAAGTGGAAAAACCCTATATTGTGAAAAACAAATAAGGATATAAAATAATGGTACATCATTAATAAAAAATAATAAGTAAAATTTTTAACGCAATTCAAAACTCTTAAGTAGCATCACAGAATATCAGAACTGAAGAAACTCAAGTTCTACATCTTTATCTTTACAATCACAGTGCTATCATTGCTTAAACCTCAGAATGTGTAGATCCACAAATGTAGGAGACAACAATACCTGAAGAGAACTTGAATGATGTTTAGATGTGATGAACTTATTCTCAAAACAAGAAAATGCTGTTGGGTGCATCAATTTTGATGATCATCTGTGTTACTCGAAGTTCTCCAAACTAACTTTCACGCAAATAAAATGTTGACTAAAGGCCATGTAACTAAAATTGATAACATGAAACTTACTGAACAGTAAACAAGTGAACAGTAGCAAGACAAGCACCTGAATAGTAAAGCAGTAAAGTTTGTTTAGAACACAGCCCACACTTTTTTTCTTTCTTGAAAAGGTAGTTTTATTATTGGCATTGTTCAGAATTGCTGATACAGAGAGATAATTAAAAAAAAAATAGACCAACTCTGGGGGGAAAAAATCTTCAGCTATTTTCCACATACAAAAGGTATTTTTGTGCATTCTAAAGATTTCATTTCACATTATATATAACATTTCCTTTTTATGGAACATTAATATTGATTCAAATTCCAGGAGACATATTCCATCCTGGATTTATTCCTTTCATTTTCACTAATTTCTATAGACAAAGCCACTATCTATGGCTTCCAATCGGGATTCCAAATCTTTATCAGAAATCACATGGAACACGATACGATGGCATAGTTCCTCTACAAGCTAAACAAACACACACCCTTTTGAGGCTTCCAAAAGTTTCTTCTCTGCTGAAAACAATTTGGGAAATAGGAACAGAGGGGGAACATACAGGGATATATTATAAAGTACCAAAATGCAAAAGTTACTGCTTTTCAGCTCTGAACTCTCCCTTCGTATGTTCTCATGTGTCTTTCTTTTTAGTTTCTGGCAATGTTATCCATTGGGATGCCTTATAAAATAATAACAAAATAATAGGACTAATATATGTTGATAGATCTATGTGGTAGGAAATGCCTTGAGAACACAGAAGGCATTATCTCACTGAATCCTCCCAGCAATTCTAAGCAATGTTCTGTGTTACCATCCTGAAAACTGAAGCTCAAGGAGATCTCATAACTTGAACATGAACACATCTGACAAGAAGCAATCAGGATTGAACCCAGATCTAGCTCAGTACAAAACCTGAGCTCTTTGCTGCACTGATGCTGCCATTAAAACTGAGAACTAATTAAATAACGAGTAACATCCAACAAAAAGCTGAAAACTAAAAATAAAGGCATTACAGAAGAAATTATGCTTCTGCTACTAGAGAAAATTATATTAATGATGTTAATACCCATAAAGAAGCACAAGAAATTGTGTGTGTGTGTGTGTGTGTGTGTGTGTACTAGTTTTCTTGAAAAATTAATGACTCTAAGAAATAAGATAAAGGTGCAGATTGTTACCAAAACAGTAATCATCAGTGTATACAAAACTATGTTATACTATGTTTCCCACACTTGGAATGGATTTAGGGCCCTAATCCAGTCTGGCAGAATGTAGAGAAAGGCCCTGTCATGTGTACTTTAATAACAAGATTATCTCCCTGATTCAGGTGATTTTATCTGGCAAGTTTAGGAAGTAAATCATCTTAAAAACCCTTGTTTCTAACAAATCTTACCTTTTCTTTCAAATTTTGGAATACTGGGGGAGAAACCCACAATACCGACAGATAACTGAGTAACAAGACAAATACAAAGCACATATTAACAAAAGCATGCCTACTGCCTTATGCCCTCAGTAGGAGATAGAAGTCTTTTCACCCTTTTAACTCTTCCAGTATTGATTTTTGTTTAAATTTAAAGGGAAAGAACACATTCAGGGTTGCTTGTTCAGCAGAAGGGAAAGAGGGGAGGATATTTCATGTTGGCATAACTTTGGAACATGCTGTAAAATGATAAAATCTGGAAAAGAGAATATTTGGTGACAGAATTTTTTTTAATCAATCAAAATTTCAAAAACCACTTAAACTTTGTGATTTGAGGTTTCTGATTACATGAAAGGACAGGTAATTTCTTTCTCAATTAAAAAAAAAAGAAAGTAAAATAGCGGTTTTCAGGGGACAAGGGACGGGAATGGGGAGTTAGTTTAATGAGTACTAAGTTTCAGTTTTGCAGAGATCTAAGGATGGATGTGATGATGGCAGGACAACAAAGTGAATATATTTTAAACTAAATTATCTTTATTGAAGCAATGTTGGTTTACAAAACACTGTATGTTTTAGGGTACAGGTTCATACCTCTGAATGTATTTAATACCACTGAACTGTACACTTTAAAATGATTAAGATGGAAATTTTATGTTATATATATTTAACCACAATTTTTAAAATCAAAAAAGTCTTACAGAAAATTTTCACATATTTGAGAGAAAAGACTATACTGAGGGAAAAAGGAAGAGAGCTGCAATTCAGGTATCCAGGGATTTAGTCCTAACTAGCTCTCTGTTTGACTTTGCGTACACATCCTGAAGCCTAGTTTCAGTTCCCTTCTACAAGAAATAAAAATCAGGAATTACGGAAAACTCATGAATTAAAAGATCATCTGGAGTGACAGTTAATTCTAGAAATAGTGGCGAGTTGGGGGTTAAAGAGAGGGCATTTGTATTGTTATTGCCATAAGGTTTGAAGAACCTAACTAAACTGTCCAAGATCTCAAGAGAGGATTTATGTGAAAGTACTTATAAAACTAAGTAAGAAGAGCAAAGTATGCAGGTTTTAAGAAGTATCTATTGGTATATAAACAATGTAATGAAAATGTAACCAGGAAAGGCATAACTTGGTATTTCATATGATAATTATAATTCCCAGTCAACAAACTAGCAAGCTCACTCATTCATTTATTCATTCATACAGTATTTAATAAGAATCTACCATGCACCTAGCAGTGGGGTGCTGCTAATAATATAGGCAGTGCATACATGGAGAACTCAGAGCTCCAAGCTGAAGCTCCGGAGAAACTAGAAGAAAACTGGGAGCAAAACACCCAGTAAGAGGAAAAAAAAACACGTCTGTGCTCGGAGGATGGCGGGAGTGTGAGTACAGAGAGACCACTGCACGGGAGCATGAGCGTAAAGGGCATTAGTAGCGAGGGGGACCACAGTGAGAGAGGAGGCTGGTTCCATGGTAGGGCCAACATGATGCAGACTCCTGGGAATTTCTAAAGGGGTTTTGAACATTTTTCTAGGAACTATGGAAAATCATTAAAGCAAAAAAATGCATTAAGGAGGATTATAAGAGATTAAATGATCAGATCTAAGGTAAGAAGGAGAAGAAATTTAAAGCGTTTAAAAGTGTTCCCATAGAATGTAGGTAAGAGACCACGGTGACTTACACAAGAATTTAGCAGCATTAGGGAGTAGTGAACAGATGGGGAGATCAAATCCGCAGAACTTAGTTTTATAACACTGTTACAGTAATTATGGCTATAGGCATGGATAAGATTCAACACAGAAGAAAAGAGAAAGTCAAATAGGTAACCTTGAAAAACTTCAACTTTTACTAGCCTTGTGAAAGAGGCTTTAATTTGCAAAGCAAACTGAGCTGAAAGAGCCCAACAAATAGCAGAAAATCCAACAGAGTACAATGCCATTAAGCTAAAGAAATAGAGTATTTTCAGAAGAAAGAAAGGTTATTAGGTTCTAATACAGTAAATCCTCACTTAACACTGTAAATGAGTTCTTAGAAACGATGACTCTAAGCAGAAGTATAAGGGAGCCAGATCATCAAATGACATCATTTCATTTAATTGGATTTTCCCCCCCTCATCAGTGTCATAATTAAATGTCATTAAGTGAAATGACACTATTTAAGAACCTGCTGGACTAAAAAGTGAAAAAGATGAGGCCTGAAAAATGTCCACTAAATTGAGCCACACAGAATCCACTCATCACCCTAACAGGAGCATTTGGATGAATTATGGGGCCAGAAGCCAAATTAGAGTGAGTAGAGGAATAAATATGGAATGAAGAAATGACAATGGAGAGCACGACTACTCTTCTGGAAGTCCTGCCTTACAGGGAAGGAATGATATAAGGCATAGATGGAAAAAGCATGGAGTTAAAGGACTGGGGGTGTGTTGCTGTTTTGATTTGTTGTTTTAATTATTGATATAAAGAGGCTTCGGTGTGCTTAAAATCCAATGAGAAACATCTGTTGAAAGGGAAAGGATTCTGAGCCAGCGGTTGACAAGAGATCCAGAGCACAGCAGGAGTGGAATGGGCTTTGATAGACAGGGGACTCCTCTGTTAAACAGAAACAAAGATGGTTGAGATGGATGCAAATGAAACCTGTTTTGTCCTGGAAAGTGGGAAAAGAAATTTACCACCTCCTAGCTTCAATTTTCTCTAAGAGCAAGTTTATCAATTAACAGTGAGGGAAAGAAGATATGAGGGAGAAAAGGGGTAATAACACAGATAGAGAAAAGGACTGTTGCTCAGACCATTCGGGGGCTAATAATCATGACGTTCAGTGAAACCAGTCTACCCTGAAGTATGACTTTCTCTGGTGTGCTTCATTGCCTAGGTACATGCGCAAAGCTGAGATCTGGGCTCATACTGAGTCAGGCTTTGCTGAGAAACTAGCAGCAGATTGCAAGTAACTGAAAAAAGAGTCATTGTAATTTAAAGAAAAAACACTCCAGGGGCCTCCCTGGTATGCAAGGGGTCAAGTCTCAGCACCAAAAAGCTATAGGCAACCACTGCAGCCAGGGAGCTGACCCACAGGGCAAAGCAGTCCTCTCCTGTCTTGCCTGCTGCTCTCCTCAGCAGTGTATTTCAGTCAATCAGCCTATTCTGTTCCCCACTCTGTCTCTGGTGAATCCTCTCACCCTCCCCCACACTTTGGCCTGTACCATGGCTTTTATGCATAAATAAATAAGTCTTTTTTAAAAAAAGAAACACTTCATTTATCTAGAGATTGATCTTTGAATAACCTCTTATTCCAGATTACAACTCACTAACTCCCACAGAGATGCACACAAGTCAATTATCACTGCTCATCAATAGATCACACAATAAGAATATGAATTAAATATGCCTCACTCATCCTGTGACAGCAGAACAGTTACCATAACAAATTCCTGAAGATGACTAGATTAAATCATGTTCAGGCTTAGCATATTCTAATTGTTCTTATTGGTCCAAAATATATCTCACCTCCGTCCCCTCCTCTCAGGGGGGAAAAAAATGGTTCTCCTGCTTCCCCAGCAAATAAATATGAACTTGCAGGAGACCCACCCACAGTTGCATAACAGGCAGAAGACATTCCTTTATGCTCATATTTGGGAACATATTGTAGAAAGAAACAAAGCCAAGAATTCCAAGGTGGCAACAGGCTATTGACGGTAATTATCCTTTTATCAAAACTAGATGCCTGAGTCTATTAAAAGATTTTACTGATGTTTTTTCCTGAAAGAGCAATTCTCTACTAATAAGGAAGAAAGCAAAAGATGAGGAACACAATAATTTACAACAAACTGTTAGTATTTCAAGACTAGAATCTAACAATCTTAGAAATTAAAAGATATCTAATAAATTAAGACTTTTTACAAAGAATAACCAACTTTATAATAGACTCAAGGACTTTAATAAACACAGAGAATAGTAATTATTTTGATAAATAACTCCTTCACTATGTATATTTTAGTAAACTTATAAGAGTAAATTATAAGTAAGCTTTAATGAATAGGAAATTAAAAACCACCATCCCCTACTCTCACCTCCACCCTCAAAAAAGGGGAGGACATTCAACTTATTTTTTTACTGATAGAAACAGACGATTAAACTAATTCATATCACACAGTAACACAGGAATATGATCTATAAATAAGTCAAAATAAAAGAAGTGTTGCAATGGAATAGATGAATCTAGCAAGGAAAAGCAGACTGAAAGAATATGTGCCAGCTGCTCCTTCAATATAAGAGAATTTTAATGTAGGAGGAAGGTAAGAGAAAGCTAAGGATATCCTGATAAAGTAAGAAAATGTCAGACTTCAAAATAAGGGAAGTCTTTAATAAAAGTCCATCTTCTCTTGAAGTTTTTAAGAACAAGGCCTCTTAGCGGATCAGCAGCAGTACAAGAAGAGGAGCGGAACTAACATACTTCTGAGTGTCTGGCGCTATAACGGGCTCCCTCTCCCATGTTACTGTCAAGACAGCCCCCACTGCTGGTCGTCTTTTTAAATGATCACATCACTGAGATCTGCCAACTTACTTGGTCACTTTTTCCACTAAACTCTTAGTACATACATGTTTAGACTAACAGCCTGCACACCAAACAGAAGAAACATAGCCTGCAATTTCAGCTCTGGCACATATTTTAAAACTAAAGAATACTAATTTTATAAAAAATAAATTTAAATGACTAGAATATAATAAGCAAGTTAAAGTAAGGCAATGTTTCTTCCTCAAGGGCAGCATGAAGGGCAAATAGTGCAGAGGAGGTAAATATCAGTAAAATCTTTTGAGAGACTCCTGACATACACCATAAAAATTTTAAAGGTAATATCCTTTTGTTAGGGGAGGTACCGTGCTCCCTGCTCCCTACTCCCTGCCCCCTTTACATGCAGTCACCTTGGACTATAGGTCTCAGTGTGCTACTGGGAATAAGGGGTGGAGCTGTATGGCCTGGTGAAGCTACAAGGGGCCTTAGGTTTCTGGCAAATGTTTAGGGCCCAGCACCAGCTTTGGGCCAACACTGTTTGACTGTGCATTTGCTCATAAAGAGATAGGTAACTTGGGTAGTTTTACCTGGAACTATTAGGAACACCCTTTCTTCTTTCTCTATGCACACTAATTCTACTAAAGTTTTTCACAGTAAGAGTTTGCTTTGACTTTCTGAACATGGATGGTCAGATTCCTTTAGTGTATACAGGTTTGGAGGTTCCTGGGTACTCCTTGGGCATGCGCTAACACTGATCCAGAAATTTCACTTCTAGAGCCTTATCCTATAGACATATTCACATATCTACTTACAGACACATACCACGTTCAATCTTTTTTAAATTAGCAAAATGTATAAAGTTCATCAACAAGATGCTATTAAGTAAATTATGCTGTATTCATTCAATAGAATACTATGCAACAATAAAAAGAATAAGGGAAATCTGTTTGGAAATCTGTATGGAAAGACTTCCAAAATAAGAGGAATGAAAACTGAAAAATATACTATTCCCTCATTCATGTTTTAGACAAAAAAACTGTATGCATATTCAAGGTTACCTGTTTATATAAATTATACATCAAAAAAAGCTGACACTCTCTCCAAAAGAGAAAAAAAAGGTATTTGTATATGCACAGAAAATTTCTGGAAGAATATGAAAAAAACTAAATAGTGACTGTCTCTGGGGAGAGAGACTCAGATTTGGAAAAAGATCACATTTCAATAAGTACACTTTCATTCTATTTGAATGTTTTACTATGTCAATGTATTGCTATTTCAATTGACTGCTTTTAAAAAAAAAATCAAGGATAAAGAAAATGTGAGGCTGTGGCAAGAAAATCTTACTGTAAAAACTGCTACAAAGTGTGCCAGACTTTCACAAGTGAGGTCAGTTCTCTGACTCTAAAAGGATTTGGGAGAATTTGATTTATGCCTTCATATCTAAAATAAATGTATTTCATTAATAATGTAAGGCTATAGAAATTTTCTATATAATAATCTGGGCAAGAGGTGAAGAACACAGACAGACAGTAATACAAGCAGAAACTTCCTCTAAATATTTATATGCCACATTATCTCTCCAAAACTGCAAGGAAAGATACACAGGTCCACTAAAAACAGTCACTGGAATGACAACACTGACTCATACCCCCCATTCAGATGCAGATGCATTACAAGCATTGCTTATAAACTCTTCAAGGATTTTAAAATGTTATGGCTAGGAGTCCACCCATTTACATTCTCAGAGTTCAACTGTTTTTTCATTTAGGAAGATAAATAAACAATTTGAGTTTGTCACACAAACCAAAATACTTGAGACTTCTTTAAAAAAATCAACATACTTAGCCGGTAGCTACACAAACCAGAGCCCATCCCTGTGTGGGTATACATACACATCATAACCTCATGCCTCTAGTTCTACAGCCTGAAGCAGACCAAGGTTTGAAAGAAAAGAATCACCAAGTCAACACTAATCCAACTTCCTATGGGAACATGAACTTCAAACCCTACAGGGCCTCCTCCCTGTATTAAACCAAGTCCAATCCAATCCAGTTTGACTTATAAAGTATGACTGAGTCGAAGCATGTGGCTGAATCATGGGCCTCTAGGATATACTATTAAACAAAATGACTCCAACCACAGTTTTATGCTCTAATCTTCCCTATTACAGCATCTTTAAACATTTAATATAATGAAAATGATGACCCCATTAAATTCTAATTCAGAATGCAAACAATGAACAAAATAATTGCTACCCAACTACTCACTTAGACAAGTGAAAAATTCCTGGCTGCCTAATTAGAAAATACTTAAATGGTATACTCGTGAATAAAACCTGTTCCCAAATTTTAGTCTTACTTGGGTAATATATTTAAAAGATGCTTATAAAAAGAATGTCAATTGTCTTGAAAGGAGATGTAAATAACTGAATATGATAAAAAATAAGACAAGCAGAAACCAGTGACTAGAAATAATCTCTCTTCAAAACCTCACATCTCTCACTAGTATTGTAGAGTCTTGACATACTTCAGTGTCTTTCCATATCGCCACCTTAGGTTTGCCCAGCCCTATGGCACATTTTGCTCTGTTCTTTCTCGCCTGTGGGTTGCACATTCACGTTCATGCCTGCTCAGGCAGACATGCTTTCTCACTGAGCAATACTGGGCACTGCTGTTTTGGAACTTGGCCTTCATCAACGTTTTAGGTTAAATATCTGCTTGAAGAGACTGATAAGATTTTTAATCAAAAAATACAAAAGCACCCAATTAAACAGGTATGTTTTCAGAGCAAATTCAAATACAACACAAAATTTATGGGGAAAACTATTGCATAGAAACTACTGTTAAGACAATACTCTTTAAATGTGATTATTACTGTCCAATATCCAAAAATCTGCCTATAGTGATTCTTCAGTAAAACTTTGTCTTGGTTTCTTTAATCGAGAGACTGAAGAGTGAAAAATGTATGTAGCTCAACCCCATTCATTTAATTCTTACAAATCCTGGAAGAAAAATACTCATACATGTTTTAAGTTTTTTTAAAAAGGGGGGCCCTAGGACTTTAATTAAAAGTGCAGTTTTATAGATGAAAGGTTTCTTCTAGTGAAAGAAACCACAGTAGTATTTTATGAGATACAGGATAACTTAAAAAAAACTTCAACGACAAAGAAATCATGTAAGCACTGAAATCTGATATACAGTAAATGAGTTCTAACAAAAGAAAACAAACCAAACTAGGAAACCATAGTTCAAAGTTAAACAACTTTCTAAAGTTATCTCTCTGCCAAAATAAAAGTTCAAAATAAATAAGATCCAAATTCTCTAAAGCAATGTAAGCTCTTTAACATTAAATTTCCTCAGGAAACTTTAGGATCTTTGATACATACAGAGACTTATTTAAGTATACAGCATATATATCACAATTTGTAATTATAATTCTTTATAAATATTGAAGAGAAAATGCCTGGAAACTATTGTTTTTTAGTCAATTACTTGAGACAACTAAGCTAACTTCTAAATGCTTTGTTTCTACCTGAAAATTCTCAAACAGAGCAGAGAGAACATACCCTCGAAGATGCATTATGACATAAATCTTTTAAGTATAACAATCCAAATGTTCCTATTCAAAGGCTAAGAAGACCTTACTGTCACAGGTACAGAAAGTGTCCAGCTATGCTGCCTCCTGGTGGTGTCATGTTTAAAGTCACATGGGGAGTACAGTGTGAGAATCACAATGTCTGCAGCCACTAAAACCTTTTGGCACTATTACTCAAGGAGATCTGGTCCTTCATTTTGGACAAGTGTAGGTAAGCTGATTCTAGTTTTTCTTTTAATTCACCTCTGTTGAAATAATGTTCCTTAAAGGAAGGAGACATTATAATGTTGAAAGAGATTCTATATCTATAGCTTTGTAGATGTTGAGATTTTTTTAAAAGGTGGGGGGAGAAAGAGAGAGAAAAGGGAAGTGAAAGGGAAAGGAGAAGAAAGGAAGAATGGCATTTTAAGTCAACACATATGAGTTAGAGTCTTAACTTAGTAACTTATTAGCAGTACAACCTTGGCAAACCTCAAGTGCCTCATCTGTAATAGTGGGATAATAATGGTTTCTGGTTTTGGGCCAATATAGTATATGTAAAGTACTTAACAGTATGCATCACATGTGGAAAACTATCAAAATATGATCTTTTTAAATAATTTTTATTTTATTGTAATCATGTAAGCTTGTGAATTTAATGCATTGATATCTTAGGTTTAGTCTATTTAGGAATACACTCAGTTCTTCCACATTATATAATTCTTGCAAAGTTAAGAAAAATAACAGATAAAGAAATAATGTCATTTCCAGGCCTTCCTGGTGACACAAGGGGTAAGTCTCTCAGCACTATAAAGTTATCAGCTGCCAGGAAGGTAACCCACATGGCACAGCAGACCTTGCCTATCTCACCTGCTGCTCCCCTCAGCAGCGTATTTCAGTAGATCTGCCTGTTCTGCTCCTCACTCTGTTCTGGTGAATCCTCTCACTACCCACCCCAGACCTCTAGCCTACACACCCCAGCTCTTGTATGCGTAAATAAATAAATCTTAAAAAAAAAAGAAATATGCCATTTTCAATAATATTCTCTGAGAATTTAGTTTCTTATAAGGCATTATGAGCATGAACTCAAGAGTCACAAAGCCTCATTTGAATCCCAAATCTGGCTTGCTGAGTGTGTGACTTTAAACGAGTACTTACTCTGTGTTTCAGTTTCCATCTGTTAAATGGGGATGACAATAAGCCCAGAGAGGTGTTGTAAGAATTAAAGAGTTAATATATGTAATCTCCTTTGGATAGTGCCTGACACTTAATAATTGCTATGTGAGTGTTAATGTTGGTTTAGTTTTTAATAATTCTCACTGGGAAACTGCTTACCACTCAAAAATTGGCTACTGTTAAACCCAGTTGCTAGGGTAACTAAAAGAGAGTATGATTTGGAAACTTATGAGTTCTAAGTGTGAGCTGAAACCCTCCAGTTCTCTACATACACAATCTTAGTCAACTACCTGTAGATTCTGCATAGCAGTTTACAATCTGGCATAATCCAAATACATACTATATCTGTGTGTGTCTGTATGAGTGCACTAAAGCTTAGAGTGATGATCTCTAAGTGGTGTAAATGTGATGCTTTCATTTTTACTTCTTTGCCATGCACCTGTATTACTTGCATGTAGTTAAGTGGTTATTTTAAAATTTGGAAATTATACAAACACATCTCACATATATCTAAAAGAAAATACTTCACAAATTCCATACCTGTATTTATGTATGATGGCATTAAATAGTTTTCCATCTCTCCAGCAAGTAGTGAAATTTTCACACCGTATTCCAGCATAACCCTCTGTTGCCTGCTGTGTCCACAGTAATAATCTCTCTTTCGCAGACATATCCTCTGACTCTCCAGTAACATGGATATCAGATATCTAAACAAAATAGAAAGTGTTAAACTATTAGGAAGGAAGGCAGCAAACTCATTAAGAACCTACTATGTGCCGAACACTCTACCATTACATGCAACTCTGACTTGTAATTTTTTTTTTACCCACAATGCATACAGGAAACTGAGTTTCAAAGACAGAAACAGCATAACAGATTGAAAAGATCTAATTTAACCCAAGAATCTAATTTTTTATGCCAAAACTTCACAGCATGGAAAATTCTGCATTACCTTTTATAAATGTAATCTGTTAAAACAATTTAAGCAGATTTTTTTCCAAGTTCAAATGGATCAAACCTACATCACCACCTGCAGAGCAGAATTTGATCCAAAGACATTTTGTGTAAAGAACAAAGGAGGGAAATAATACCCTCTCACATTAAGTATTTTATAAAACACTTTGGCCCAAAGTCTCAATGTACTTATGAGTTCTTGAACAGTTTGCTCAAAATGAAACCTTTATCAACTGATTTTTTTTCTCTGTACTTTGTTTTAAGTAAATTTCCCTGAATTTTCTCCTATTAAATAATAATAAAACTGGTCACCAGTTCACATGATTTCCATTTTTCCAAGAATCTCTTTGATAAGGATCCTACTTAATCTGCTGATAATGATATTAAGGCAAAAAGTCACCAGGGGTCACACAGTAATTCCAAAGCTGGGATTAACACCATTAAACAACTGTTCCCACAAGCAGGGCAGGATACAAAGCCAAGAGATCAAGATGACAGGTGGCAAGTCAGGATCAGGATGAGCAAATAAGAAATTGGAAGCAAGACATGGAGAGGTACTGGTCATTTTGTAATAGGTGGGGGGAAATCACTGAAATCATGAGATTGACTTCTACTCGGGGCCACTAGTCACACAGCTTTGAATAATACATTTCATGTCTGTTAGGGTCAACTTCCTTATCTCTAAAATGAGAAAGAAAGAAGTAGAAGCAGAAAATGTTTAAGACTCTTCAATGTGAAGTCTTACTAAGAGGTTATAATGTTAACACCACACAGAGGTCAGAGGGCACAACAGAGTAAAGCAACTGAAAATAGAGAATGAAAACCCAAAACTAAAGGAAGCCTTTTACATGCAGTGATGCAAGGCTTAAATAGAAAACCCTTTATTCCTCCCAGCTGCCACAAGTATCAGAGGCCTGGCCAACCCAGGGACCTAGGGCAGAAAAGCTGTAGCAGTGAAAGCCCATGCCAGTCCTGGCAGGCCCGAACAGCATCGACTGGAGACAGTGGCAGGGGCCACACACACCCTTTCTCCAGTATTTAGCAGAGGCAGCCTTGCCCTGTGCCCCATGCACTCCCAGCCATAGCCATAGTCCATGCCATGTTCTATGACAAATGAGGAGGATTTCAAATTGGAGCGAAGTGTCTCAATTTAATCATATTTCCTAGGATTCTGTGCTAATCTCCACAGTATGATAAGAAACTACATGCACGAATACATAATACAGTAGTATACATAGGAAGGATTTATTTTTTCTAACATGGAAATAAAGGAGCAGAAAATTCGCCAATATTCTTCTAGCTAGCTTACAACTGATATTCTGGTCTACAATTAAGCTAGAGAATCTTTCTGGCAAAATCCTAAGGTTCAGTATTGTCTCTACCACTTACATGTACAAGTCACTTTACTGCCTTAAGACTGTTGTCTCTCTTGTAAAATAATAATAGTTATTTTACTGGTTTTTGAAAATTTAACACCATGAGTGTAATGCCTGGCACATAGTAACTACATGCTCAATATTAGCTATTTTATTGCTGTAGTTATTATTAATCTTTTTCACAAAGGGGGAAGGAAAACTTGGCTTTAATTTTCTCCCAATATTCTTATGAAGAGGAATAAGTAATTTGTTGCCTCAATTACAATCAAAATCTATGAAAACAAGAGTTCAGACAAACTAGCCTAGGAAATACTATAAATGAGAAAGCTGAACTTCTAGGTAAAATTTCACAACAGTTTCCTCCATCTTTACAAATTATAAAAGCAATTGCTTTTGGGAACCAATGCAGGAACATGGTGGTATTTGTAAATATATAAAGAATAGTAACGGTGTATGGGGGGGTCGGGGAGACAGGGTTATTTTCTGCTAGGTCAAGATCATTCCACACCAATCCAATCACAAAAGTAATTACAAAAATAACAAGTCATTATATCATAACTACCCAGTACCAGTTTAATAGGTTCAAATACCATACAGTATCTTACCCAAGGAAGGGAAAGATTTTACAGAAAAAAAGGTTGAGATGTCTGAAAAGGGTCTAAATATCTATCAACCAAGAGGAAATAATATATCCTTATTAAATAAGTTTCAACACATGCATTTCAGATTTTTGCTCACAGATAAGATTTCAGACTGTTACACATGCATATACAATTCAAAAAGCTGTAATTTTAAAATGCATATCCAAGTATGTTATGAACTAAACTTTAATATATCAAAAACTGAGTATATCAAACTGTTCATGATACCATGCAACCAAAACTAAAAGGAAAAATAAATTAAATGCTAGAAATTCTTAGTCTGCAGTTGTCATTCATATGCCCTGATTTAAATTCTGTATATTCAGCAAAACAGACTGAATCTGGGGGCCTCCCTGGTGGTGCAAGGGGCTAAGTCTCAGCAAAATGAAGTTATTGGCAGCCACTGCAGCATGAGTTCGATCCCCAGCCAGGGAGCTGACCCACACAAGGCACAGAAGATCTTTCTCCTATCTTGCCCACTGCTCTCCTCAGCAGTGTACTGCAGTAGATCCACCTGTTCTGCTCCCCACTCTGACTCTGGTGAATCCTCTTACTCCCCACACCTCTGGTCTATACCCCAGTTCTTGTAGGCATAAATAAATAAAAATAAATCTTTAAAAAAAAAAAAAACAGCCTGAATCCTCCATCAATGGCACGTTCCTGGATGATGTTTCCACATTAAGGTTGGATTCTAGAAAGTAATCAAATCTTCACCTTTCAAATGCTTGTGGAAACACGGTGATGCTCAGAGAAAGGGTTTCAATTCATGTTGCCTTCGTTCCATACCTAATGAACTAGAGCTGTTCATATAATCTTTCGAATACACATTTTCCTCATTCTTAAAATTTAAGTGATGACATAATTGCTACCTCCTTGAATGGTTCCAAAGATTAGCTAGATTAAATGCACATCAAGCAATTAGCATGCTGCATATTATAGAAAACTATTACTGTTAGCTGGCTGCACCGACCACTATTTTATTAGTAATATTTGCTGCTTAAAGCCTCTCACCAAAAGCTGTGAGCAAGCATCAAAAATAAAGTTTACGGGAAGTTCCTTGGAAACTTGAGGCCCTCATGCACATCCAGGTCATTGCTGGCTACCACCCAAATTCAAGTTCTTCCTGTCACTGAGCCTCTCGTGCCCTTATTTCATCTCTGCTTCATCTCTCCTGACCCAGATTGCCACTATTCCCAAACTGTTCAGAAACATCTATTCCATAGTACACAACATTTCTTATACCTTCAATACCTTGAACTGATTCTATCATTTTACTGAACTCCAGGTCTCCCCACTGCATTAACTCAAGTTCCAGACACCACTAGGAGCACAGGAAAGGCAGGTTTATTCTAATAACCCCAAAGATGCAAACATTATGTTTCAAACAAAGACCTTATTTTCTACATTGTAGGCCACTCCTTGGACCACCTTCTTGGTCTTTCCAAAATTGATTCTCACATCCCAGAAAGGATGGCCACCTGGCCAAGTATATGCCTGTCTCCACCTAGACTTAATTTTTTCTCCACTTCAGCCATTTAAACGCCTACCAATACACCACCACCTTCGATGTACCCTCAGAAATTTAACTTTTTACAGCAATTTCTTGTTCTTCTAGCACTTTCACTCCCCAACTCTAGCTAAACCAATTATCTGACTTCATCAATATTTTATATTCCTTGATCTGCTCAACACTGTCCCAATTTTTGAGCCTTTTCTATCTTTACCTCCTTCTCTGTCTGGGCTATTCTACATGATTCTTTCTTCAGCCAATACCTTCAACTTCCTCACATCCTTGCTCTTGCTCTGAAACCAACCAGGCAATCTCAGTTTTGATCAAGCCAGCTGTACCTCTTCTCTTGCCTGAAGCTAGAATTTTCTACTAGAGAAAATCATACTACCACCTTAGACAGCTGCCATCACAATTCCATGTCTTCAACCTCATCTAGGTGCTCAAAAAAACCTAGCAATTCTTTTTGGTGTCCATCACTGGCCAGTTTTTCTATTCCTCACAATATCCCATTCAGTTTTTCACCATTTGCCTAAAACTCACTACTCCATCACCAATTCTTTTATGCCTAGCATATGTAACCCCCCAAGCTACAAAATTCAACACCCATAAAAATGTCACTCAACCAAGTAGGTTTATGTCTGTTATTTATACAATAGGAATGACACACCTGACATTTTCAATAAAAATTTATTTTGACATCATGTAAAAACCAGCAAGCTCTAGAATTCTCCAAGTCCAAGAGTATAATGGGAAGAGGTCAACACACCTAAAGTAAAAATGTCTGCACAACCCTATGTTCAAATGAACTCCAATGTCAATCTTAATGGCACTTTTTAAGATATAATTATAACAAGGTTTCAACCTTCTTCTATAAGTGTGTCTCACTGTTGGAAATCTGAGGTTCATATAAATTGTCATGTCATGGTGTGCATATTGGACTTTCCTATTTTACTTATGATCAATATAATTCTTTTTGCTTATTTTCCTTGACTTTAAAACTAAGCAACTTTACTGGCTTTTTCCTGGTTAATCTGCTTTAAATGTTAAAATTCAGGAACTAATTTATCAGAGATTCTGCTTAAATTTACTTTTACTATGATCAGATGCAATTCAACTCCTACACGAAAATGGTACTTAAGTAAAACAGATTAACATAAAAACATCCAGTTTTTATATACTTTATCCTATATAGAGATACATACAATGAATTAGCTAAATAATTATTTCATTTGAATCACATGGGAAATACTAATTACTCCTCATAAACTAAAACCCAGAATGGGGGGGTGCAACTACAGTGCTACAACAAGAATGGGCAACACATTTTATCATCACTCTAGTTACGTGCATTCCTCCTAAAAGCTTGTCCAACCCTAAATCTGAAAGAAGAATCTGCAGGATTTTTATGACAAATGCAAGTATTTTCCAAAGCCTTGATAAAGGCTGGTTTTCAAAGAATAGTTCTGGGCTATAAAAATACTCAACATAAGGCGTTTTCAAAAACCACATGGTCAAGTTAGGAAGTGATTTTTCCATATGTGGATTCAAAAGTACACTCCTACCAATAATTTAAAAAGAAATGCTCGGGAAAAAAATCTAATTATTTGGATAGGAGGGACGCAGCCCATGTGAACTGGAAATCTGGTTGGTGGCTAAATTCTTAGCAAAATTATTTTGAGCCCTATAGGGCATAAAAAAAAGAATCCAATATATAACATCATTTTATGTTTTCACTTCATATAAACAAGACCAAAACTGAAATAAGAAAAACTGAAAACTCAGTCTTAAAAAATCATTATGAACAACAACAAAACATACTTTTTATTACATTCCTCTGTCTCATACAGTATCTCTATGTTTACAGACAACACTGACTCTTTATTACCTTTTCCCCTTTTAGACAATATGCAATGTTTAAAATCTTAATAATAGAACTAAAGAAAGTTAGGAGGCTACAAGCTCTATGGGATAAAGGAGTATGGGATAGGGAGAATTCAAACACAAGAAATGAAGTCTGACACCAACTCATACAGTTCTTACCGTGGCATAACCAGACATGTCTACTCACAGTTAGTCTGGGACGCGTTATGTTTCACTGTGCAGGTTGGACCAGTGCCTCATTGAGCAGTCTCTCTGTGAAAGTCTCTAACGTGAACCAGAATCTCAACAAAATGCTAAGGGACTCAATAAACACCTGAAAACAGACTGTTTTTGTTCTGCAATCTGGGAGCCAAAGAACCCAGTAGCAGAACTCTCAAAACATAAGAGGATGAGTTATTTCAACTCTTATAAAACCTCCTCATCCTGCCAAATACTCAACTGCTAGCTTCACAAATCCCTAGAGAAAAGAGAGCCACATAATAACATAGATATATTAGCTGTCATGAGACCATTTTTAAGAGATAAGGGGGTTTATACCCCATTTTCTCTTTTGTCACTACCAACTATTGAGTTAGCTATTATCTTTAGTCTGGACTACAGCCTCTAGTCTCCAGTGTCAATACCAAAGGCATCTTTTAAGAAATGGTCAATACAGACCTACAACGGTGGGCTCAAGAAAGACTTCTGGAACTAAATCTTGGTGTGTGGATTAGAAGCACCCTCCTAATTAGTCTTACTGCACCAAGTCCTTCCCTACTCTCACTTCACCGTCCAGTGTGTTCTTTAATCTGCAGCCATAGCATTCTACTTGGGTCTTGGCTAATCTCTCCAAGCTCAAGACATTCTCCTATTCTACATTCAAACCACACGAACTTTAAACCATATGAAGCACACACACCCTCTCTCCTAGGGTCCTCTGTTCAAGCTACTTCTCCTCTTGGAATATTTTTCCTAACTCAGCCCAACATGGCACATACTAGGTGCTCAAAAACTATCTGTTGAGGGCCTCCTTGGTGGCCAAATGGGTTAAGTCACAGCACTATGAAGCTACTCAAAGCCACTGCAGCACAAGTTCGATCCCTGGCCAGGCAGCTTCCCACATGGCACAGCAGACCTCTCCTGTCTCGCCCGCTGCACCCCTCAGCAGTGTATTTCAGTCTGCTCCCCACTCTGTCTCTGGTGAATCCTCTCACCACCCCACACCTCTGGCCTACACCCCAGCTTGTATTCATAAATAAATAAATCTTTTAAAAAAAATCTGTTGAACAAGAGGAGGAAGAAAAAGAAGAAAGGAATGGAAGGAGGGAAAAAAGGAGGAAGGAAGAGTGGGAGGGAGGGAAATTAACTATGAAAGATCAGAAACATAATCTATGTTTTCATTTGGTATGAAAGAGTTTTAACCTGCTATATAAACCTTGTCATTTTGAGAAAGTAAATGTTTTCCAATAATCCTCACTTCGCAATAATAACAGAATCTTGATGACTGCACAAGTTTCCAAAAATAATTACAGGCACAGACCACTCAGCAAGAACCCAGTGCTAATTTGTGGACCAGACCTTCATGAACTAATTTGTTTTTCTAAAACAATTTCATAAACTTGACAATGCATAGCATCTACGTCTTCTCAATAAAAGAAAACAAGCTAACTGTCCCTCTCACAGCTCACTCTAATTTCATTCACAGTTTATTACTAACTAACCCACTTACTGCTAAACCAACTGCAACAGCCTAACTGTGTGGGTCAGCAGAAGCTGTAAATGTAAAAGTCCTTTGAGCAAAGTCAATGCTACCAGACAACTGGGCGACATGAACACCCTATTTTTACAGATGTTGTCATGGTTCTGGAATGTTCTAAGAACAGCCAACTCCAGAGTTGAGTCAGATACTCCCTAAAAGATGATTCACATTTCTGTAATGTATGCATTTCATTATTCTGTACAAGGCAAGTAATGCAACTTTTATTTTTAAAAAGACTTTTAAGATATCATAATTTATTGGAAAGATTAAATAATATAATCAAGATAGCTATTTAAATAATTTATGAGTAACACCATAAAAGGCATTTCTCTGAAGTTAAGAAAATTAAGATATTTTGCTTAGAGAATGCTATAAATATAGTGAAGGATTTAGGAATCAGGAGAACTTGAAATGAAAGAACAGAGTCATTTGGTGGACTCCTTCATTTCCTGATGAATAAGCTGAGAATAAAAGAGTTAATGTGACTTGTCCAGAGTCTCACAGCATTAGAGCTGGACAACTAGAAAATGAACCTAGGTCCCCTAAATTCCAGTTCATAATCTACAAGGTGAGAGTAAAATTTCTCCTTCATATTCAGGGAAGAAATCTATGCTTCTAACTCCCATTAATTTTTCCTCTATCTCAGTATTCACAGAGGATAACTCTTTTCAGTGTACTCCCTGCTAAGAAAATCGCCACACACAAACACAACACACAAGGACATAGACCAGTTGTGCTGCAACCCTTAAGATGGAGACCCTTTTCACTGAAGCTCTGCAGCCTATACATAGGCCAAATATCTGATACACAGAAGACAACACATTTTCAGAGGCTATGTGCCTGGAAAGAGACCTCCCTGGTGGTGCAGCGGTTAAGTGCTGGGCTGTGGAGCTGTTGGCAGCGGCGGCATGAATTCCACAGCCTGTCCAGGGATATTCCCACATGGTGCGGCAGACCTCTCCTGCATTGCCCGCTGCTCCCCTCAGCAGTGTATTTCCACCAATCTGCCTGTTCTGCTCCCCATGCTGTCTCTGGTGAACCCTCTCACCACCCCACACTTCGGGCCTATACCCAAGCTTGTATGCATAAAAAAATACATCTTTAAAAAAATTTTTTCTTTATTAGGCCAGACATACTGCTGCACTGACAGCGTTTCTCCCCACTGAACAGCGTTTCTCCCCTCTGGCATTATGTTCTCTTCCTCTCTCATACCAGATCTCCTCTTAATAATGCCTTTGAAATGTATTCATACTAAGGTGCGAAGGACCAACATTAATGTCAAGAATTTGTTCCTCCCAAGGGCATTTCTGTTCCAACAGGTTGGCAAAATTTTAAGCTAAATATGGAATTAGAGGAGAGTTAGCACTTAATAAATATTCAGTAAATATTTGTTGAAGAAACACGAAGAGGATGAATAGAGCTGGGGAATGGAAGATGGCCGCCTACTCTGCTTCTTCAGAATTCTGTATTCAGAATTCTCTTCCCAGAAGAGAGAAAGATGTGTTCTATTAAAATTTTGAAAACTTGTAGAGCTCTTATATTTGTAGTTGATTACAAGATGATTCTTATTTTCTACAGAAGACAGTAATAAGATAGAAGTTATAATGCACTTTATAATCTATTGTCTTTTCACATCTATTACTTCATTTAATCCTTAAAACAAAAAATCTCTCCTACTTTACAGATGGAAAATAAGATGTAGGTTAAATTTAATCTTTTAATCGAAGACCTTTTACGTTCTCTTTCCACTATTATACCACATCTGTAATTACTTCCTATGATATTCCAGAAAGAGCTTTCTCTATCAATGAACCACGTTATTTTACAGAAGCAAAAAGTGACTTAAGAAACACACACTGCAGTCAAATGTAGTCAAATGTTCTGCCAGCAAAAGAAAAAATCTGCATTGGATCAGAGGTTTAGACATAAGAACACTGTCAAAGGAAATTTAAAATTCCTACAAGTATTTTTATTAAAAGTAAAATATTAAGAGTTTGCTCTTCAGGTTGAGAGTTTATATATTAATAACAGTGAAAGGGGCAGGCTGAAAAAGCAGTTTTCAAGATTCTTCTCCTAATCTCCCAAGACTCTTAACAAGTATTTGAAGAGTAAAAATTTTAAATTGAGAAGATGACTGGTACAGAGTCATGGAGGATGGTATTCTGAGTTCAATTCCTGACCCCACATTTATTAGCCTTGGAATATCTGAGTCTCATTTTTCTGTCATGTAAAATGTTTCCTCATAGAGATGCTGAGATAATGTGTGAACAAGCTAACAGTGCCTACCACATATGGACTGGAGGTAACAATTTAGGAAGTATTACTGCTTAAACTTTTATTCACTCTACTTGACACGTTGCAAGGGGAAAAAAAAAAGATTCCATACTGAACTTGTCAATACAGGTAAATATTTCCAAATCAAGATGTTTGTTCCAAGAACAACCTCTTCAATGATGTTTTAAACTATTTTGGCAGAAACAAATGTAATCAACACATTTTTAGTATTTGCTTCCAAGTTTCAAAAATGTGTGGCAATGATCCACAAAATATGTGCAAAGATGGCACAAATATTTTGAAAATTCTGTCTGGTTAAAAACTGCCTCCATAGAGGAAAGAGTTAAATAAAGGATAAAACTAAAAAAATCGCTGAACTTCAAGTGTTAATAGCTAACTTTAGCAAATGCTCATTTATTTCTTTTTCAACTGAGGAAAACTAAGAAATTTATACTTGTTTTTCTAGAGTGACAAAAGATTTTTAAACTCTTTAAAAAGACAGGTATTTTATATATTTTATACACACACACACACACACACACACACACACACACACTGCTAAAGACCCAAATACTGCGCAACTATTTTATAATTACGTTTTCACAAACTGATCATGAAATCCAAGTGACAACTAGAAATATGGAGAATCAGTAATTGCATTTTCATTTTTAAAAAGGTTAAATGGTTCAGAAAGAAATGAGTTAGTCAACTGCAAACCAAATGACCTTGGTTTTCAAGATTGGTAGAGCACAGCTTTCCTACAGGAAAGCATTTAGATTTTACATTAGTCCTTTAATTCAAAGTAAGAATTCAATAGTCTAAGATTCACAGAAGATTTGGTTGAAGAAAAAAGTCTTAAAGAAACATATTTCAATGAGTTTGACTATTATATTTTGAAATGGATCCCAATTTTTAAAGTTTTCAATAAAAGTCAGTTAATAAACAATATTCAACTCTTCATACTTCAGAGTCTGATAATGTAATTTGTATAAGAGCCACACTCCTTATTGCTCACCCTTCACTCTCTCCTTAGCTTTTTTCCCTGAGGTCATTGCACCATTTTTTTTGCAATTCACCAAAGAATGAAAAGGAACATCAAAATAGTTCGATTTTCATTAATAAATATAGCTCTAAAATAAGGGGGGATTTAAATCATTCACAATCGTCACCCCGAAAGCCTAACTTTCAATGAGTAGGTTTACAGCCATGGTCCACATCATTTGTTATGAACAAATATTGGACTATAATGCATGCAGAAAAGGATCATTTTCTACTTATCTCAGAGTGCCTTATTTTGGTTCAATGTACACCATATACATAATAAATGGCTGGAAAGGGGATAAGGAAAAAGAGGGACAGAAGGTTTAAAAACATCGATGCAAACAAAAAGACAGTTATGTACATGGATTCATAAAAATTTGAAGTGGAAAAGGCATATGTGGGAAAAGGTAACTTGTATCAGTTAAGTTTGATAAATAATTATGGATCAAATCTAAGTTCTTTCACTTATTTTTCACTTATTAGATGAATGACTTGAAGAATTTATTTGATATTCTTTCACCTCAGTTTGCTCTTCTGTAAGTAGAACTAACAATGGATCCATTTAATATACTTCCACCTAAATTTAAACAAAATGTGATAGTGGATTGTCTGACATACAGTGGGACTCAACAAATGTAACTGCTAACAGTATCAAAATGTAGTCCAATATCCTCACTTTGTAGAAAATGAAAGTGAAACCCAAAGAAATGAAGAAGGCTGTGTAAGCCACACAGCTCTCTGATAGCAAAGACTGACTAGAACTCAGTCCTTCCACACATGATCTCACCACATATCAGAAAACCTACATTGAAAAGAGAAGATAGGGGCCTCCCTGGGTGTCATAATGGGTTAAGTCACAGCACTATGAAGCTATCCTCAGCCACTGCAGCAGGAGTTCGATCCCCCACCAGGGAGCTTCCCACATGGCGCAACAGACCTCTCCTGTCTTGCCCACTGCTCTCCTCAGCAGTGCATTGTAGTCGGTCTGCCTGTTTTGCTCCCCATTCTGTCTCTGGTGAATACTCTTACCACCCCACACCTCTGGCCTACACCCCAGTTCTTGTATGCATAAATAAATAAATCTTTTTAAAAAAGAATGAGATAGAAAGTGCTAAACTAGGGTAAGACTAGTTCTCAAAATTTAGTGCACCTTTAAGATGAATGCCTAAAATATATGCAACATTCTCTCATGCCCAGCAGAAGATATTCTGATCAATTTATTTCCAGGACAAGACATATTCAACAAATATTCCAGGTGATTCTACAACAGGGACCCTATGATACCACTTTTAGAAGCATTTCTATAGTTCAAGAACAATAACAAACTCCCTGACCATAGTCCTGACCATTAAAATCACCTACAGAGTACCACCCTGCTCTATTACAGTAAAATTACTGGGTGTCATCCAAACATCTGTGGTTTTTTTTTTTTAAGTTCCTCTGGTGACATTTACATGTGGTCAGTTAGAGACCAAATGGTATGTAAGTACAGAAAACCACCATCCATTGCTGAGATTAACATAACAAGACTGGAAAGAGACAGATTTTGGGAAATAAATAAAGAAAAATGTTTTGCAGGAAAGCTCCAGAGAAAAGATAGGAGACCTGTCTCAAGGTACAGAAAGCATGTGATTCTTACACAAATAAGGGATCTCTGAAGGAGCAGATATTGATTTCATTACTCTGTGTCCCAAACAAGGCTGCCTTTGCCACTTGTTTATAACACACAACCTTCCCAGATGATGATAATCCCTCCCTACAAACATCAACCCTTGCTCTGACATCACAGCAATCCCTTCAGAATTTTTTTTAAAGATTTATTTATTTATGCATACAAGCTGGAATGCAGGCCAGATGTGTAGGCAGTGAGAGGGTTCACCAGAGACAGAGTGGGGAGCAGAACAGGCAGACAGACTGAAACACACTGCTGAGGAAACAGCAGGCGAGGCAAGATAGGTCTGCTGCACCATGTGGGAATCTCTCCGGCTGGGTATCAAACTGGTGCCGCAGCTGCCAACAGCTCCACAGCGCTGCGCTTAACCCATTGCGCCACCAGGGAGGCCCAATCTCTTAAGAATTTTGATAATTAAAATACAATGTTGTGCCATGGTTTAGTTTAGCTAATCCCATCTATCCACGTAGTCTTATTTAACCCTTCTGAGTTTCCAATTCTTTATCCTATAAAGGAAGAAACTGTTCTGACAATTTCAGATAGTTGTTAGGATGATCAAAGACAAAATGTGTCTGAAAGTGTTCTTCGAATTCTAATGCAATCTGCAAACTGAAGATACTTTTTTTTAACAGCTCCTTATCCTAGCAAAGATGCAGCATGCTTATGAGATTCGTAATTCAGTAGACACTCAAGGAGGAGCTAGCTGAGCCACCTCCACAGAATTTCTGAGGGCCACCCTAGGTCAGTGTAGGAGCACAAGGATTTAAAGCGGAAGTAGTCTGGTCTCCTATACTAAGAATGACAAATTTCACAGGACCAGGGCTCAAATAAGAGTTTGAACTAAGTCTAAAGTCAATATTCCACTTGGAGGTTAACGTGGAGTCCTGCATATAACTAGGAGTAACAATGAAATCGGAAAGGAAAGATAAACATTTGAAGGAACAAATTAAAAGGATGGTGGAGTTAATATCTTTCATCTGCACTAATTTTCCAATGAGGAACGTAGAATCCAGTGCAAGATAAAGATTTCTGTGCATAGCACTAACCAAAGATAATTAAGCAAACAGTGAAAAGCCTCTGAGGAGAGCCAAGCCATTGAGTCTGACTCTCTGTATGCCACAGAGTAAATAGTCTTTATCTAAACTAAAGAGAAGTGAGAGGTCAAACTCCTCAAACAAAATAAAGACTATACTAACTCACCTTTTACTTAGACGATATGAAGCTTTGTTAAATACCTCCATATAACAATTATTTAACAAATCTGTAGTTCTCCCTGGTGGCACAGAGGTTAAAGTCTCAGTGCTACCAAGATATCATGAGCCACTGCAGCATGAGTTCAACCCCCTGGCCAGGGAGCTGACCCACGTGCCGCAGGAGACCTCTCCTGTCTCATCCACTGTGCCCCTCAGCAGTGTATCTCAGCAGATCCACCTATTCTGTTCCCTATTCTGTCTCTGACAAATCCTCTCTCCCCCACACACCTAAGGCCTATACCCCAGTTCTTGTATGCATAAATAAATAGATCTTTAAAAAAAATTATTTGACAAATCTGATCAGCAGGTTTATTAGTTTATTTTTACATGTATTTGCCATGGAAGTTTCAAAACTCATTAGACACACAAATTAGAAAAGACATGTAAACTTCTTGGCATGAAGACAAAACAAGGGGGTGAGGGGGAAGGCTCATATACCAATTAGGAAACAGATTTTAAGAGTTTCCATTAATGAAAAAATGCAAGGGTTACTTGAAGCCAAATTAATCCAGCTGGAAAACATATGTGAGCAAAGCAAGTGGTTACACTCATAAAATCATAGCAGTCAAGCACAGGATGATCCCCCTATTTGAAAGCAGAATCTTCCAAATTATGATTTGGTGTGTTACTTTGGGGTCTGAGAACACTACTACCATTCATCTATATGACAAAAAGTTTTAAGCATTCTAAGACCTACCAAATCATACCAAATAGTTATGTTTTTCTTTTGGGTAGCAGCGGAAGTTGGTGGTTTCCTTTTGCCCTGATCTTTATGCCAGATCTCTGTAGGTAATGACATAGGTATGATGCTTTCCTTTAAAAATGTAACCACTGTAAAATGTAAATAGAACAGGTGACACAATACTGGCAAGGTGTGGTGGTGTATATAAACAGGAACACCTTCGGGAGGACTCAGTGGCTACGACCAATGAAGAATGTGCACACTAACTCTCATAAAATCTGCTCCCACTGTGCATATGATTTCTGCCCAATGAGACAACTACCTTGCCAAGAATATATAATGCCACAGACACCAATTATATCCAAATTTTTTTGTTAAAAGACAAGGAATAGCTTAAAGGAAAAAGCCATCAACTCTCAACTAGTAACACGTAGAGATTATTTGGGTAATGTATTTCTTAGACAAGTAAATAAACATTCCCTTACATTTTAAAGACAAATAAAAGCCCTAGAGAAGTAACTTATCTAAAGCTAAATATTAGTGCTAAGAATGAAGACTTCAACTTCCTGGCAGTCTGTGTCATATTCAAATTCCTATGATATGTTGCCCAAAGGATTTCTGATTTTAGATGGGGGCCAGGAAGTGACTCATAACACAGAGACGAACAGATTGGGCAATTTCTTCTGTACCTCCCAGCCCAACACAAACATGGAGAGCTGAAAACAATTACATGAGTGTTCCTGTGCATGAAAACTGATAGAGAACTGGGATATGTCTTTTCAAACTTATTGATCAGTAACTCAATATTAACTGATAATTATATTGTATACCCCCTAAACATATCAGAAGCTATTGTCTTGGCATGCTTATTTTCTGGTTTAACTTTTACTGATAGCGCGGCCAAATTTCCAAAGGTTGTTAAGAAAAGTCAAGAAACACGAACTAGAGGAATCCAAAAGATGTGCATTCTCTTAAGATAATACTTTAAGTCTTCTAACAAAGGCAAAAATGTATAGAGCTTTGAAATTAAAATCTGATAAAAGAAAGTTGACATCACATATATAAAATCGTAATAATGAAACCTAAGTGTACAAATAAAATGCACCCAGAATTTCAGAGTATTCCCCATAAACTACTATCATAGAAACTTTTAAAAAATTACAGACCTCAGTCAGATGTGAGCAACTGGTCTACTTATTTAAACCTTTCACTACGAACACATATTTCACTTACCCCATTTCCACTTGTGTACTTGGAAGCAGAGGACACATTAGTATAGAGGGAATGACATCTCTTTTTCTCAAACTGAAAATGGTGTGTTGCATGAATGCCAAACAGGTTTAGTTTTTCTTGAACACTGCCATAATTTTTTGATGGGACTTCAGAAAACCCAGGTTTTTCAAGTGATCTCTCTGAACCATAGTGAATGAAACTTAAACTGGCTGCCTTTCGGAAAGAAAAAACATCAGTTTTTCTCTGGAATGTTATTTCTCTTGTGTTGACATCATTTAAATATTTTCTCCTCTTTGCACAATACGGAGTGCTGTCTTTTTCTGAAATCCTTTCGTCCAGTTCACTAACTTTGACTTCTGTTTCACTGTCTTTAGCAGGAGGAATGTTGACATGGTAAGACCAACTGCTTGCAGCGCTCGGCAGAAGCTTCTGTTTAACACTGTCAGCTCCAACTTCTGTCTTCTCTTGCGGAATACCATCTTCCAGGAGCCTCAGGTCTGGGGTAACAGATTCCCTCCGTACCAGTCTCTCTGATAAAAGAGGTGGCTGTTGTTCTGAGAGCTGAATGCCACTCTTCTTGCCTTCATTTTCATTGTTTGGCTCCACTGACTCTGTGCCATCTACAATTTTCTTGATTGGTTTTCTTCTGAAATATTTTCTTCCTGGAGAGTATTTTTCAGGACTCAAAGGAGTTTTGGCAGGATCTAAATATTGTTCTTCTTTCTCAGCTCTTACACATCCACAGACATTCCCCATTTGATTTGTAGGAAATCACAGTTCCACAAAAGCACTCATTTCAAAATCCAAGCTTTACTTAGCTCTTCTTCATTAAGCCCAAAAATTCCACTGTGCCCTCTAATTCCTCAGACGTTGTGACCATCCTCTTCAGCATGAGGCCATTTTGCTTATGAGAAAGGCGCACACAAGAAATGCCGTGGCATCCTGCCCAGCCGGGTCCCTGTGTCTCATTAGACACCGTGGCTTATTTCTGGCCACCAATCCTCTTAGACAAACAGTACAGCTCACTGTCGAATTACAATGCTGATGAGTTTTCAAGGCAAACCCTAAGCTTTACTATGTGAGAAGATTCTGACCCTCACATTAACTTTCATTTTCTTAAATGCAGTTACACTACCAAAGCTTGCATTAACCTTTGAAACTACTGGTGGCTCAACAAATCTGAGAGCAAACAGAAAGCAAGTAACAATAAGGGGAGATTTAGTAAAGTACCTTTCAATTTTCATTAAAATGCCTTTGAAATTTAATTTTGTTACTTGCAAAAAAAGGCAGTCATAAAAAATAACAGGATGATTCAGTAGTTGGCTAAAATATGCTAATAAAATTGTTTTTAAAAATCAATCTTTTAAAACAACTTGCAATATTTTTTGAATACCATAAACTTCCAAGTCATTTCCATTTTCTGATCATTGGTATTTTCATATAAGGAAACAGAAAATATTATATAAAGCATGCACTTAGTCAAAGAAAACAACTGTACATTGTTACATATGAATTAAGGTAGTTAAACTTTATATGTAACTTTTATAATTATATCCTAGTTAAATATTATGAAGTTTTACTAGGGCCTTGCTGTAAAAATAATTAATCAGTATGTAACCTGATTATCTAAGGTGTGCATATTTCTTAAAACTGACTCATAGAGATAGAGTAAAAAGGAAATTAGTATAGCATGACTGGACCTACATATAGGCAGAAATCTTTGACTAATAAAGTAAATTGATAATTGCCTATCTACAGGAGGTCTTTAAACTGATCAAAAGATTGAACTCATTAAAGATTGAACTCATTATATTTTTCTAAACATAATATTCAGCCAGAGAGTCAAGTTAGCAATGATGTTTCTGATGCTTGTCAACGCATTAAAAAGAAAATGAAACATTCTCCAATGGCAAAGACTGAATATTCTAGAGACAAGTAGCAAAAATAAAGCTCTGAGTTTGCCTTTTCTTTGATTTTCATCACCTTCAAATGCAATGGAACATTCGGGAGAACTGAAAAGTTCAATGATTGGTATGTATACTGACATAACAGAGGGGTAAGCATGGATTTGCGCTCCACGCACTCCTCCTCCTCCTCCTCCTCCTCTTCCTGCTAAACTGAGCAAATATCCATTTCAGGCCACCACACACTCTCTCTCCCAAAGATGGCCCAGCTTTCCTCTCTACATGGTAGCCAGCATTCACCCTACAAAGCCCTTCTCTAGAATCAGTGAAAATTTCTGATTCTCTAACACCTTCCTAATCTTACCACAACAATTCCTCTTCCATATCCCTATTTTTACTTATAATAAAATAGATTCATCACTCTAGATTACAATTTTATGAATATTGTTCCAATATAAAACAACATACTTCATTCATTTAGCATCTCTGCATCTAACGTATGACAACTATTACTATGATTATAATGTTTACCTTCAGACAGACTCACTAGAGAAGACATTAAATTTGTGAAGTATATAATAGATATTTTTTAAATAAATAAATAAATTGGTCCTCTGAAATTACTTCCCTTATTCACGCGAAGTGTAAAGGAAAAAAAAGCTCAGTCACATTGGGTAAGGATGATTTACCACTACTATAAATAGCCTGATGTTTTGGCATAACCTGTAAAATCATTCTAATTTTAAGTTATCATAGTACTAAGAAAAGTTACTTCATTTAAATAATGGACATTTTCATTTTACCAAAGTATGGATATGTTCCAAGATAGATGTTGCCTAATTTTAAATACTGGTGATAATTTAATCATCATAAACTGATAATTCGGGTCCAAAAATACACTAGACTCCATAAAATATATACAGGATCATATTAAAAGCAAAGTTTGTTTTGGTCCTTCTATGGTTGGTCATCGTCACTCCTCCAAAGATACTTGAACCCCAAAGAGCTTTCTTAATACATAATACATTTTAAACAACCTTTGCTTTGTATTTCCTCAAACTTAGGGTCTAAACACACTGCTCCTAATTCCCAACAAGTCACTCCTGTTCTGACCTGTTATTTTCTAATTTCTTCTTCCAGGAGTTTGGTATTGTTTCCTCCAAGGTATCTGATATATTTTCTCTAAACAAAACTATTAACCTGTATTCAGTCTTAATTTCTCACTTCTCTAGTTACATTTCATACTGTTGACCATTCCTTTCTATTTAAAATTTTCTTCCCTTGGTTTCAACAATACTATATTTTCTTGTTGCTTCATTCATCCCTCCAAATGTTCCTTTTCTTATTTGCTCAGCTGCTGCTTCTTCCTCCTGTGTCCGTAATGATGGGCCTTTCCCAAATTTCTGCCCTCAGCTCTCAACTCCTTGCTACTATTTTCTTGGATTCTCTCCCTCTGATAGGCTCAATGACCACTTGTATACTATTTGTATACTAATAACTCCCAAGTTTATTTTCTGTACCGCTGACTTCTCAGTTCTGCTCTGCTCACATATATGTAACTGCTTAGCAGACAGAAATACAGGACAATTGGCAAGCCATTGAACCCAGCCAGAAAGCCATTCGTTTTTACCTTACTATCATTCCCATTTCTCTCAGTAATCTTTGTTATTTTGTTTATAGTCATTTTCAGTCTCTCTTCTTTAACATAGTTTCCCTGTCACCATTTTTCTACCCTCTGTCAAAACATATCTCTCAGATTCAATTTCTCATCCCCATTTGAGCCCTTTATCATTCCACACTCAGGTTACCACCTTAGTTTCTTAGATCACCTTGCCAACTATGTATTCTCCTCATTTCTGTTTATTTTACATAGATAGATTCAGTTTCCTAAAACATTTGCTTTCAGTGGTTAGGGGTCTTATCCAGTGCCATCACATCCATAAATAGGAGCCAACAATGAAGCTTAGCTCCAGCTGTCTCCAAAGTGTGGTTGCTTCCCCTCTGCCCCACAGTGATTTCTAATGACATTCAAACTCCAGACCCAGCTGTCTTACCGGTTCTTTTAGTAACAATGTTAGCGGCCTCTTTTTCTAATTTCTCTTTTTCTAATTCCATGTAGGATTTACCCAGTTTCAACTCTACTAAAAGTTCTAAACCTGATCCACTTAGGGCTAAGTAAAGGCTCCCTGAAGAAGCTCTGAAGAACTTCCTGTGATGTCAGCTTTTGGATCAATTTAGTTAGACCTTAACAAATTTTTGATAACAAGGTATGGCTCCATGCCCAAATCTGTCTTGGTTTAGTGTTCAGTACCCTACATCCCTTAAGAATGGGTTCCTGTAGTAATGGGGACCTTTACGCTTTTGAGGTTCTGCCTCTAGTTCCTGTTACTGAATCCCCCTGCTGAGTGTACATTCACCTATATTGGCTTCCCAGTAGTCTGTCTGGCTGACATATGACATCCTGGATCTGCTAGTACCTGGGTCTGCATACCTGAGTCTCCTCTAATTTTCTACTGCAGGAACCTTGCTCAGCTGCTCGTTCAGGTCCCGGAATCTACCTAGAAACTACTTACTATATATAGTTCACTGGACCCATCAGACTCAACCTGTTCCCAACCTGAGCTCCAGGTAAATTATTTTCCAGTATATCCTCAAAAACCCTAAATCCTTATAAAATTTTTATAAAAAAAAGCAGTAAGTTTTTTTTTCCTCTCAAGATTTTGGTGCAAAATCCCAGTCCCTTTTCCAAGCTAACAAGCTAAATCTTCCTCCTTCAAGGCCCAATTACACAGAACTCAATTAGTAAGGTCTGTGGTGTGCGTGACCTACAGTCAAGTTCTGCACTGCACACAGAACACTATATGAAGAGGCAGATGGTAAATAAACTAAAGCAAGTTCCCAAATTAGGTACCATCTTAAATCACATAAAGTGACTTTTCAATATGAATCTCAAGGATTCAAAAATCAAAATCCTCCCTCAATTGGCACAGTTTTATTAAATAATCACTCACAGTCAATAAATTTGCATTTACTCTCTCAAAGTAACTACATCTCTGCATAAACATGGATACAAATACTTTCAGGTCTGTGATAATCATACTGCCATCTAGTGCCTACTGATAGTGGAAAATAGTTTGCATAGTTGAGAAAACAGTATCAACGACAGCCATTCTAAATAAGGATTTAGTCACAAAATTTCTATGTATGTAAATCAGGTAATACTGTCAAGTAAACTAAAGAAATCTATCTACATTCAATAAAATGAAATTGTTGTCTTCCAACTCTGAGATTACAAGTGCTGCTCTGAATATATTTAAGATTATTGACAACAGGGTTGAAACATCAGGTCCATAAGCAGCATGATACTTGAAAAGAACAATTTAAATATATCATTTAAGAAAAAAAGTCTGAAATTTACTTTCTTCCATATGACATGAATGTATAACTCACCCTTCATATGAGCCAACTGAAAACTAGCAATGAAAGGCTAAAAGAGATGACAATTAAGAAAAACGGGGCTCAGGCCTCCTTGGCGGTGCAGCGGTTAAGCGCTGCGCTGTGGAGCTGTCGGCAGTGGCGATGCGAGTTCGACGCCCGGCCGGGGAGAACCCCACATGGTGTGGCGGACCTCTCCTGCCTCACCCGCTGCTCCCTTCAGCAGTGTATTTCTGACCTGCCTGTTCTGCTCCCCACTCTGTCTCTGGTGAACCCTCTCGCCGCTCCACACCTCTGGTCTGTACCCCAGCTTGTATGTATAAATAAATAAATCTTAAAAAAAAAAAAAAAGAAAAGAAAAACGGGGCTTACCTGAAAGTGCAAAATTATTGTCCATATTAATCCTAAAGTCAATTTGGGATTTCCATCTGTTATGTCATCATTTCTAATGTTCACTAATTTCACCTGTTGCATATATAAAGAAGAGATTAAACTTTCAAGTCAGCTAATAAGTTATCTTTATGTTTATAAAAACAATTCTAAATTATACAAACAAACCCAAATCACTTTAATACCAATAATCTTCAAAATAAAGTTTTAATCCCTATCTTTATTCATTTTAGATTGCAAGTTATAAAATACCCACAAAGGAAAAATGAGTATTATTTTGGTTCTGTCTTCTACAGCAAGTATTAAAAATGTTCATTTGTTAGAAACAAATACAATTTAAGTGAGAAATCCTAAATACTTGATATTTTTAAATTAGAATAATTTCTTTTGAAAATAAAACTTTATTCTACAATTTAGAAATAAACTGCTCTGAAGTATAAAATAATTTTAATTGTTATTTCACACTTTCATGATGAGGTATTGGAAAAACTAGCATTATTTTTCTATTTGTCTAGCATAAATTGTTATCAAGATAAATATATCACAGAAAATTTAGAAGATTATTCAAATATATATATAAAAGATAAACTGAAAGCTTATCAAACTCTCAAGTTATGCATTCAGACCAAAAAAAAAGTAATGATGATATTAATATTTACTTCCTAGACAAGCATTAAATATCATGGAAAATGAAAAATTACTAATACTATGGCTCATATTATTGTAAAACACAACATGACCAAATCAAGTTCACATCCATTATGGTTTTCATTCTTTTCCATGATTTATTCTAAAACCTCAAGCAAGTTGGGAATTGTTGTCAGAAATATTTTTTACTTTTAACCACTTAAAAGTTACCCAGTATTGTCTACTCATAGAAAATAAAATAGTGGCTCATTACTATAAAGTATTAAAAATATACCAAGTTCTTAAAAAGCATCATATAAATTATTTTTATAAAACTAAAGTGATTTTATAAACTAAATATAAAAAGTAAACTATTGCATCCCCACTTATACTTAATGCTTGTCTAGGAAATATAAACATTTTTTTCACAAAGGCATAAGTTTAATGATTATAATTCACAAATTTAACACTTTCATTCCCAGTTTCTATGTAGACTTACTCATTATATATGTTTACATGAAAAACATCATACCTGCCGTCTTTTCAAATAGTCAAGTGCAATTTGTACATTCTGTAGTCTGTGAAAACGCATCCGACCTTTCTCTCTGGGCTAAGAATAAAAAAATGCAGGGTATAAAACACATTACAGTTTCTGAAACCACTGACCACGCTAATATATTTACGCTAAATATACTAAGTAAATAAATATACTTTATGTTCATCTTCCTATATCAAAATAGTATTTACTACTTGGGGAAAGTCGTTACGTTTTTTAAAAATATTTTGAATTTTTTTATGTTATCTGGAATTGAATTTAAACTAGCAGGGTTTTTTCTCAATATGTTTTATTTAAACATATGCTTTATTACAAATTTGTTATTTAAACAAAAAGTGAAAATATCACAGAACATATAGGCTCTGTATATTCACTACTACAGTTCTATCTAGCCTATAGTTATTTAGCTAGGGATACATGAAAAAAATAAATACCATCTCCCATTTTGCCATCTTTACAAAATTCTATTTTTTTTTACAACTACATATGTATGGCATGTTAAAAAAAAAAATGAAGGAAACTAGCATGCAATTAGTATAAAAATCACCAAGAAGGAGAAAGACAGTGAAGTTTTACTTAGCCATGATAGAGGGAGAGAAAGGCAATTAAATCAGATAATATATTTCCTCTTTATTTTATTTTAGCTTTTTCCACAAAATCAGTTGGACTCTAATCAATTTTACACTGCTTGGGTATGGACATGATTAGCTACTACCTCAGGAAAATTGACAGACTATAATTCTTTTCCTTGATGTTGTTTCCCTTAAAAATGTTAATAATTAGCAGAAGGAAAACATAAGGAAACAGCTAGGAGAATGCTTAACAAAAATACAAAGAATGGAGCTGAATTTTAACCACATAAAATCTTCCAAAGGGGAAAAAAGAAAAAGGCATACTGACAGCTTAGCTTCTCAAATATGAACAGGTTGCTGAAGCCAAAGGCACCATACTAAAACAGACAGCAAGACCACAGGAGGGAGAAAATAAACTAAGAGTAAAAATGAGGTTGATTAATTCACCCACCAGATCACATAAAACACAATTTGCAATGAAATCAGTGGGCACTAAGGAATGTAGATGACAAAAGAAGCACATCTGTCTTACAAAAAGGTGGGCTTAAGTCAACTAATTGTTACAGAAATTAAACAGCTCTGTGATTTCCATCAGGACTCCAGGACTTAAAATCTCCTATTCTGAATAAAACATGACATTTAAGAGGTAAAAAATGGCCATCAAAATCTACTGTCAATAGATATGACTGAAAGCAAAAATGCAAATACTAAATAAAATTTCCTTAAGTTTCTTCAAATAAAGCAATGAGTAGTTACTGTACTTGAAATTAAAATTTTAAAAATGGTATAAATTTGCATAAAAATAAGTCAGCCAGTTGTAAATTTCAGTATTTATATAAAATATACTTAAAACTATTTAGCTAAGATGCCATCATAGAATTTCAATGCAGATCTTCAATGACCATGCAGTGCACAGTAATATATAAATAAATTTAAAGAGAAAATATTTCCTTTATCCAGTTTTTGGTACACACACATCTCTCTCATGGTGGGTTCTGGTCCTTTCTATAGTGTTCTAAAAAGAAGACCAAACCCATGGGTTACTTCTCTAGCACGTTAGCGCTCACCGCACTGTATTGGCTATAGGTTAGTCGAGTTATGGGGGCTGACACCTACCCCCTTATCCTCATCCTCCACATCCTCATGCTGTTCATATTCGCATGCTTCTGGTGCACTCACCAATCGTAAGGTCTTCAAAATATCTCGCTCCCTTGGCTAATGAATATAACAGACAGAAGATAGGACAGCAAAGACACAAGACAGACCAGAAATGAAAAGAACAGCATGAACAGAACATAATGAAGGAGAACAGATAATCAAGAAGGGGAAGTAATGTTCACCAAAAAAAAAAAAAAAAAAAAAAGAAAAAGAAAATGACACCTGTGGAATGGGTTAGACCATTTTTTAGAAAGCGATTTTATTTCCTTGCTATTTGTGAGTCTTTTAATATGTGATTATATTATGCATCCAACTCCTGCTAAGCAAAATATTCAAAGGTAAAAAAAGAAGCAAGAACAAAAATACTATTTTAAGTATAGAACTGATTATATAAGCATGGTAATCAAAGTGCTTCAATATCCCAAATTCACATCCTTTGAAGACTGAAAATGCTTCTGGAATTTAACCCAAACTCTTTTTTTTTTTTTTCAGGTAAAATTCACAGTTCAGAAGATGAATGTTGCAAAAGTCTGAACAGTCTGTGCTGAAAAAAAAAAAAAACACTCATCCTATGTAGAAATGATTACATGTTTTTCAAAATAAATTTAAACTTACTAAGGTGTCTCCCGAAAGAACCTCTAAAAGAGAGATCAAATTGTGTCCATCCCTTAAGTCTTCATAGAGATCATTCACATGTTTTCGAACCTGCACAGAGAAAGGCAGTTTAAAATCTGGTCTTAAACAATTTAAAACCTCGTTAACACTCAAACAAGAAAGGAGACAAGTAGAAAACACTCAGCACATAGTATTGTTCATTTATGTAACAATTTTTGAATAATTTTTTCTTTCACTAATTAAAGGTTAATTTTAGATTTAAAAACTGAAAGTAGACTTCAGATTAATAATTCATAAATAAAAGTAGAATTATTATATTTAAAACATAATGAAATAAATATGAGTATGGAAAAAATACATGGGGTTACAATTTTTTAAATATAGGCTAAGCTCTGTCCTTATTCATGATTCCTGATAGATCCAGCAGAGCCATTTTATTTGGAGAGGCAAGCTGTAACCCAGTTGGTCTTCCTACTCTCTGGGCCACAAGATTCAAGATGCCACACAATCCACAGTTTAAAAAACCACAGATGAAAGTGGGGTAAAGGATATAAAATACGCTACAGTTTTGAAACATTCTGCTAACCTATAATTATTGCAAAATTAAAAGTTCATATATGTCAGGTTAGAAACCTCCCTCTACACAACCTAAGTCTTGTGGTGATGCATTCTCATTCCCACATTAACACTTGCATGAAGTTAACATAAACCTATAAGTATCCCAACCCCTTACCCTCAGTTCACTTTCTGAGGGTAACTACAACCATTGGTCATTTGCATCTGAAAATATCACATACAATACATACAGTAAGATATTTTGAGAGGTAATCAAATGCATTTAACTTGCATTATCTATATATCTATATCTATCTATCTATCTATCTATCTATCTATCTATCTATCTATCTATCT
The DNA here is from genome assembly GCA_004024925.1 of Scalopus aquaticus. Classification (NCBI taxonomy): domain Eukaryota; kingdom Metazoa; phylum Chordata; class Mammalia; order Eulipotyphla; family Talpidae; genus Scalopus; species Scalopus aquaticus. The sequence goes on from PVIJ01000314.1 coordinate 111,713, forward strand.
ATATATAGTAATTGTCCTTAGTTGCTTTAATCTCTTATCTTGCCTAACTTAAAAATTAAAAATATCATAAGCATGTATACTTAAAGGGAGAAAAAGGTTTATACAGTGCTCTGTAGTAACCATGGTTTTTGGTATCCACTAGGGGATTTGGAATGAATCCTCTGTGGATAAGGGATGTGGGAGAGGTGTTTTAGGAGAACTACTGCAATAGCTTCTTCTTCCATTCCACAGGCCTGATTTAAGTTTGTGATTTTAGAGTGCAAACCATCAAAGATTTCCCAAAAACTTTGTTCAACTGGTTAAGTAGGATTGTTTCCTACAAATACCTCATCTACTCTAAGGTTTGTGTTAGACAGACAAATATCAGATGAGGTTATCAAGTGGATACTCCACAGCAAGCTAGTACAATTCCATTTTCTAACCTTTTAGTGATTCTGAAACCAAAAAAGTGCTCTAGAAAGAGGCAGAGGCCATAAACCCACCCACATCACACATGGCACAAGCCCTACATGCTTGTCAGTCTATGTAGTAAACTCAGATGGCTTTATATGCATGAGTCAATCTTCTTTGCATTCTGAAAATATCAAGTGAATATACAGCATAAAATAGAGAGATCTAAAACATGAAGGACACTTTCTGACTACATAAAGAATAAGTAAGAAAAAGCATAACATAAATTAGAAGCAAATGTTTGATGGTAAAGTCTTTCTAAAAATGTAGTTCAAATGCTATTATAGTACCTTAAATTTTCTCCCTCCCTCTCTCTCTCTCTCTCTCTCTCTCTCTCTCTCTCTCTATATATATATATATATATATATATATGTATGTGTATTTGTAAAGTATATATATACATATATGTATGTATGTATATATGTATACATACATATATGTATATATATACTTTACATATACTTTTATTATGTCAGAAAATATTTTTAATTAATAAAGAAAAATGCCTTCAGAGTTTCATATCAAACTTAGTGGTCTCTCTACATAGTGTTTGGGGAGTTTTTGTTGTAGTCATAGGCCTTTTAGTATTTAATTACACACCTGCCTATTATAAACTACAAATGATATATAAGATTAAAATGAAGCTCAATAGCTCGTAGTAACTGTTACTGTCAAAACTATCATAAAATGGTCAGCAAAACTGAAAGTAAGTTAAATTATTTTTAACCAAGAAATTTCCCATCTCCATACTGACATTTTATTTTGATTTCCTATTTCCTAAGGAATATCAGAAGAACTGTTAATGTCACAAGATTTAGTAAAAGAAATCTAAAAACTATTCATTTCACATAAAAAAAGAACATAGCATAACATCTTCCAGGTAATTCTTATTTAGAAAATCAATAAATATTCAAATAAGTTACAAAGAGATCCTCCCTTCTATAAGAATATTTACCTTTGGATACTACTAAAGGACAATTGCCTCAAGGACTCAGTTACATTTCAGAAAAAAGCCAATTTTCAAGGATCTTTTCAGCAACCCATCTACTATATGCATGGCACATGTGAATGCAGATAAGCAACTTAATGAATATTAATACTTAATTTTCAACTTACGAATTAGAGCACTGTAAGGAATAGCTTAGTCCTATTCTAAGCCATCAGTTCAAATTCATAAAGCAAGGGCCTACTTAAAAATGAGGCAGAAATGCTAGTCTTGTGAATTTCACAGACATCCATGCATCTAATACTATGTATATCTCTAATGTAATCAGAAAGTAGACACTCTGTAACAGAGCCTGAATAGATCACATTTATATAAACAATATTCAGTTCCTCATTCTTAGTTAGCTGCTTAATCTCTCAAAATGAATGACTTTATTAATGCAGCTCTGACATTCTCAGTACACAAAAGGGACTGTGCAATCCAAGCACACCATTATGACTAAACCTCCCATAACAGCAACCAACGGTGCTGAGATCCCGTGTTTTCCAATCCACTATACCTACCCACATTTGTCCAGAATTACATTTCGCTTCCTATTCCACTGCCTATGTTCTTACTCCAGAATGGTTAAAGTGAATGACACTCCAAAGTGTGATTCTGAACACTTATTTCATAGGAAGCCAGTTTCACAACTTGCTTCGCCAAATTGAACTTAAATCTTTTACAAAAATGTTCCAAAACCAGGTATTTTTCGCCATCATACTTATGCAACAGGAAAGAAAAATTAAATTGGGCCTTTTTAGAGAAGGAGAATACTATTGTGCCATACAAAACCAAGATAGGAAAAGAAAAAACAAGTTGTAAGAGAAAAAGAATTTGGAGACCTGAATTCAGTCTTGCTTCTGCCACATGTCTCATGAAGTAGTATTAGCTATCTAATTTCTCTAGGCCTCAATTTTCTCACCTTCAAAACAAAAATCTGAAAACAGAATGTTCTAGTTCAAGCAAGAGAACAATAATTCTATGATCTGAAAATAGTATTATCACAATTGTGTTTTTCTTTTAATGTAGTGTCCATTTCAAAGAAAATATGTAAAATGGAAGCTACTCTTCAGGCATGTCACTTAACTGTTTAAGAATTTTAGAAGAAAACAGAGAAATAGATTAACTGCTAAAGATTGAAAAACTTTCTTAGACATTGGCTATTATGTAATACTGTCTAATTTTTCTAGCTCAGTAATTATTTTGAGGGCCCAGAGAAATACTGTAAATGAAAAATATTAATAAATGTAAGATACATTATTATTGTTTTTATGATTCTATAGAATAAAAATGTACCATTACTAACAATAATAAGCAAAAGCACAAATACAAGGAGTTATTACTAGGTACCTGACCTTGTGCTAAATGCTTTTTAAATATTGAGTCATTTCCTCACCATGACAGAATGGATTAAAAGAGAATGTTAATAAAAATAAAAATCAACATTTGTATAATGAGAGCTGAGGGGAAAAATTGGGGTTCCAGAGAAATATCTGACCACCAATTTAAGAGAAAGAAAAGAAGGAACTGAGTACGCTGACATAGAAAAGAGTTTTATTTTGTCCTAAGTGTGAGTCATGGGCATTTGGCCTGGTAACTTTCCTTCACAGATGACTATTCTAACTGCCAACAGTCTCAATCTTCCACTCAGAGCTTAATAAAACATTCTTTCTTCTCATTTTTGGTATTTTCTTCTTGTGGTACAAAAAAACTGTCTGAGTAAATAATACTAGAGGAAGTTATGAGCAAAGGGAAAACATTTTGAGATACTCTGGGAATAAATTATATAACTTGAATTACATAATAAAGATGAAGCGCCACTGTATTTCATACAATCCTCCCAGAATTTTGCAGTTTTGTAAAATGTGTACCACACTGCACCTGCAGTGTACCCCTAGAGGGCGCTAATCTTTTGCTTATGAGAGGATCTTAAAGGAAAAGAAAGAAAGTAGAAAACACCGGGTGGGGAGAGATTACAAGCAAGGTACTAGTGATGATAACATAGGCAATACGTCAAATATAATTTTTAGAAATGAAAGACTAAATTATGCCAGGTGTTGTCATTTAAATGCCTTAGTTGATAAAAACTACTACTCCATAAATTTTATTTTGTTAATTTACAATTTTTTGGTTTTACATGGGCTAAACCAAACTCAGCTCTGAAGATAAAACCATCACATAGCTGCTTATTTAATGTTTATTTTTTAATTGTTATTTATATCTTTTACATTATTGTCTATTCCCTTTGGGTTATTTAATGTTTAAAACTGGCCTTTTTAGAAATCTTACTTTGTCATGGTTGTTATTAACCTAAACAAATTCCACACAAAAAAATTACCTCTATATTTTAAGATACTGCTACCAAGTTGCTGTAGTTCAATTCAGATCACTAGAATTTACTGTGCATTTGCTCTATAGAGACTATCATCTAACTTCTAAGTGTATAAAGAGAAACAGTAAGAGAATGTCACCTCTTAAAACCTGCAGTCTGACATGATAGAAATTTAGAGAGGAAATATCAGTATGAAGTAAATACACTTAGGAAGCTCTGAGGAATTTAAACTAAAGCTAGGGTCTAAGAGGACCCCCAGCAAAGAAGATGGGAATGTTTTAGGTGAAGGGAAAAGTAATAGCCAAGGGGGAAAGGTGAGGATGCATTAAATTATATGATGAGTTCCAAGGAAAGAAAGCAGTCTGGGAACTCAATAAAAATGTGAAGTGGAAGACGATATAGGGAGAGTAGGCCAAGAGACAAGATAGTTGTACATGCCACTGTCAGAAGCTTAGACTTTTCCTAAGCTAAGAGAACTATTGAAGGCTTTTAAGCAGAATGAGGATACAGATATCTGATCAATACAAAAGTGTCTTTGTAAACTATTATCTTAAGCAAACTCAAATCATAGATAAAATACCCAATTCCTAATCTGTATGCAAGAGTGGAGGAGGAAAGGCCCCTCTAGTAAATGCTAAATGGAGAGGACATTCAGTGAACCTTGGATAAAATCTAGGCACCCAAGCACTGCAGCAAGGAGCAAAACATCAGCCACATGAAGGATGCACAATCTTCTATTAAAGAAGTTCAACATCTGAAGGATACAGTAGTCCAGAAAACTACAGGCTATCTTTAGAAAGAAACATAAATAATAAAAGAGGGCTTTTATCTACCAAAGGAGATCACTTGCTGCCTTGTACCATTTGAATGAAGACAAGGGGAACAGTCAGCTTTAGTGGAAAACTGTAAGTTTAAATTTTTTTCAATGCATTTTTTTTCTTTTACTTCAAACAAACATACTCATGAAAAATAAGCTAATAAATTCTCCTGGGAAAACTCCTTAGAAGTCCTAGTTGAAAAAATAAACAAGAATCTATCAATATCTTACCATACTGGTTATTGACAAGCAAATTGATGCTTTTATAATGCACAGAAATTCTTTAAGATAATGCATTCTCTAGTAGCTGTCTTCTCTGAGCCACTTTGTTCATTACAAATTCATTTCAGTACAATTTCTTCAAGAATTGTGAATAAAAACTGCAACTCAGGTTTTACCAAATTACCATAAATTCTAAATTGGTACAGATAAGACTTACCTGTAAAATATTTCTCATACATCTTAAGAAATTAATAAATAATAGAGTTTTAAATAAATTAATATTGACCCTAAGCAGTATAAACTATCAGTCTAATTCATACTAAACTAATTCTTTGACAAAGAAGATTTTTCTCTTAAGTTTTCAAGTTGACAATCTACAATCAATTAAAAAAAAAGGTCATTAAATCTTTCTCCACAAGGTGGAACTATAGGTAGCTTGAAAAAGTAAAAGAACTTATATTACTGATTAAAAATTTAAAACGGAGGGGCACCTTAGTCACCTAAGTATTTTATATTGTCTTCTGTACCATTTCACCACTGCCACAGGAACCTTCTTAAAAAGTCTATTTCAACTCAAAAAAAAAAAAAAGATGTTTAAAGCATGTAACTCTGCTCTGCAAAAATCTACTTTGAATGTGGGGTGGTTGATTCTGGTCTGGCTTGCTTTGGTTTGCTTTTGATGAGTGTGTCTATCTATCCTCCCAGTTCTTCCTTTTTTTAACAAGAGAGAGGCAAAACTCTAACTTTGCTTGTATTTTCCCCTCAGTTTGCATATCTTTTGTCCCTGCAGAGAAGTATAGACCTTGGTGCTGAGCAATTATAAATCATATACTGAAAGAGGAAAATAAATTCAAAAATCAATTATCTGTACATTATTTTTTTGTATCTTCCTGCTGTTTTTTAGAATTTGTTTGTTTATAGACAACAATCTTGTCCATTCCATTAAGGCTTTAAAACAGGGTAGAAGCGTAGAACTTTAGGCGAGACTAAAGGTTGATTCTAATCCAGTATTTTTTCACTGAGGATAAAACCAGTGATGTTTGGTATGAATGTATGGATCTCACCTTTTAAAAGGTCTTTGAATATCCTGGTAGCTCATAACTTACATAAAGCTTTCCATAAACCACTTATCACTTCAAAGGATCATAGTAAGTGGACTCTATCAGAGTAATTTTCAATAACAGCCAAAGGAAGAAGGAACCAATTATTGACATTTTTATGCTCACCTCTTCCCCATTCTTTCTCACAATTTGGGCATTAGAAAAAACAGGCTGGGACAAGTATGGATTTTAATCACTCAACACTTTAATTAAAAAATGGGTAATCAAGTCAATGAAACTAAGTGTGAATATAAAAATAAATACGTGACCATAGCAATATAAGAAGACAAATCCTAACAAGTAAAATACTCTCATAATATCCATGAGCTCACTGTGCCAAAGCCTAAAATATATAACTGACATAAAATAACCTTGCTTAAGATAGTCTATAACTACAGCATAAAAATCTTGTCCTTTATACCACCACCATTTTAAACAGAATCCACTATATTTTCAAATTCTAGCTTTTACTGGAAATTTATTGTGTATTTTTCATTAAGTCATGAAAAATTGTTTTTAAGAATTTTTAATGCTTATTTTAAATTATACACATGACCACAATTACAACTACTCAAAACATGTATTTCCTCACTAAATCCCTACTAGTATTTCTAGTAAGGTCATATCAATAACATAAACCAGGTTCAGATTAATTAATTATAAGTTGGAGATGCATCCTTGTCTTTATATTCAGTTCCTATATGAAAAATAAAGACAACTCTTGGAAAGGAGTGTACTATCTTTTATTTGTCCCTAAATGCTAAGTCACTTCATCAGACTAATTTTTTTCACACCTATCTACTATCAATTTCAAAGAAACCTTAATCATCGTTCTCAACAAGATGGAATAATTGGAGCAGGATCCTAGGAAGCTAGTAAGTGGGGACAGAAGTGTCCAAGAAAGGGATATAGGAAATGGCAAAACTTTCAACTACTCTGCAATTCTGATTAAAGGGCTGGTTATAGCAACTGCTTAGCTTGCTGAATAATTTTAAATTGAATCAATTCTGGAATTTTTGTCAAATATGCTAGAGACTGTAAATGGCTGACACAGTAATTCAACAATTAAATGGGTATTAGTCCCAAATAAGAACTGTCCTTTCTGCTGCTGGGACCATTTAAAGTAGCTTTTACACATAGCTGTTTATTAAAAAAAAAAAAAAAATCACTGTGATTTCAACACACATACACACACACACACACACACACACACACACACACGAAACAGTCAACCGAACCATCAAAAAGTAACTTTATTTGCTTCATGGATGATATCTAACATGGCTCTGTTAGTCCTTAACTAAACAGTGAGTCACTTGCTGGAATGGTTAAGAGCCAGGCTCTTAGCTGGGGAGGAAACAAAGTCCACACTGAGAGGGGCCAGGGCTCCACAAGTACTAAATCCTCCTGGGGAAAAGCTCTGGGGGAAGTGGAGGTGGAACTGGTAACACCATCACCTACACTTCCTGAGGTGCCTTGAAGAAAACTGCTTGCCAGGGTAAAAGACTATCAAAGGGAGGGGCTGCTTCATCTCTTTTTAAGTCTCAAGGACTAAAAAAAATCTACAAGTCTGTTAGAAGCATATATTTTACCTTTAAGGACTTCATAATATCCTGATATTTTACATGCAAGCTAGCTCACTATTTAAACATAAGCTCATTTCCTCCAGTTCTTACAAATAAACAACAGAGAACAACTGGCTGTATCCTCTTCATTAAACCTTTGAAATAACCCTGGATTATAATCAAGACAACTGTCATAAAGAGATGAACATGGAAACTATTTTTAAAGACACCCCCAGATGATGAGATTCCACTGCCTCTGCTACACGCCATAATACCTCTTCCCTGTTAAAAATGTGGCCTTAAACACAGATTAAACTCCAAATCTCCAGCACCATGATTTAATATTTTCCAAAATAAAACCATTACAAAACATACCTAGGAAACATTATGTTCCACTGAAATTATAAATACAGTTTTACGCCATTAACTACTAAATGACAACAAATTAACAGATGTTATATATGCCACTGCTATAGAACTAGATCCTCTTTAGGAAATTTAAAGCTTTAAAAGATGTTATTGATTCCTATAAGACACTACAATTTTGCCAAAAACAGTTCAACGTACTCAACAGAGATCTGTGGTCCATATGTAGTTAATCCTCCAAGTTGTTCAGGACTAGAGTCACAAAGTTACCACACTTATCTCACTGTTATTCTCTCCCAGGCCCCGGTTTTGAGCACCTTCTTTTTTAATCTACAAGTTTCACCAAGAGCAAGCTTGAGGTGGGTAACAGCTGGCAAATCAGACTTCACATTTCCAAAAGTGAACCAAATGGAGTACAGCAATGGGTACACTGCAAGATAATTCGTTTGCAGTACCCTAACAGTAGAGCTTCGTTTCTAATTTCCAAAACTAAGAGAACTTACTTAAAAAGAATGTTGGCTGAATAGTTGAGGTCACATTCCCCAAACCACCAGTGTCATATTTCTCTGCTAGCATGTAAGGTATTCCTTCTACCTGAAATGCTATTCTGTTTCCATTCCTTCTCTGGATATTGAAATATTACTTTTCCTTTAAAGCTCTACTGTCAACCAGTCTATAAAGGCTCTCCTCTTCTACACTCCCAAATTCCTTGATTTATACTAAGGCACCAATCAGTTTCCTAATAGAACCATTGTATGTATATAATATACCTATACAGAAGCCCTTAAAAGGACAGGGTCCTGTCTTATGGCCTCATTGTAATGCCTCAAGCCTTGCACAGTACCTTTCATACAGTAAAGGTTTATTCAGCAAATAAAACATTAGCAATCTGCACTTTGCCTATGACCTTAGCCACATTCTCATTTATTGGCCCCCTTAAGTGTCTGCCCTGTTATAGGGGAAAAGGAGAAACTCAGGAAACAGATTCGTGTCCATCAAGCCACCTCCTAGCAGATTTATCTTTGTCCCCAGGACCCATCATGGCATCTATGAGAGTGAATACATGGCATCATGTTCTACCACACAGCTGGAGCTAAATAAAGGCTGAATGAAGAACACACATTTCTGCATGCCAACCTTTGTAAGTACTTCCAGCCAAACATCTAATTTAGTTTGATAAATCACCAACAGAAAGGTGTTTAGATAAGCCAAATGTCAAGACCTAATAATGAATTTTAAAATAAATTGTTTTTAATAAAAACAGACATATAAATCAAGGGAACAAAATGGGAAACAGACTCAGATTTATGGACAACTGTTTTTTGACAAAAGAACAATGACAATTCAGTGTTGAGGCTTTTTAACAAATGATGCTGAGGGCCTCCCTGATGGTCTAGGGGCTAAGATGCAGCACTAGCACTGCTATGGCCTGAGTCTGATCCCCAGCCAGGGAGCTGACCCACATATGGCACAGCAGACCTCTCGTCTCACCTGCTGCTCCCCTCAGCAATGTGTATCAGTAAATCCTCCTGTTCCGCTCCCCACTCTGCCTCTGGTGACCCTTCTCACCCCCTGAACCTCTGGCCTAGCTATACCCCTGTTCTTCTGTGCAAAAATAGACAAATAAAATCTTTAAAAACAAAAACAAATGATGCTGAGAAACTGAATATCCAAATGCAAACGGAGTCATCTTAACCTTTTCCTCAAAATACATCAAACACCTAAATGCAAGAGCTCAAATCTATACAATTAGATGAAAACACAGGAGCACATCTGTATAACCATTGATTAGGCAAAATTTCTTGACCATGACACCAAAGGCAAAAGTGACTAAAAAAAAAAAAACACCCAATGCTAAGAAGGCATGAAGCCCAATCAAAAACCAGGCAACAATGTGAAGACATTTCACCAAAGAAGATTTACAATGAAGAAGACTTACAAAGATGACCAATTGAGCACAGGAAAAGAGACTCATCAGTAGTGATACAAATTAAAATCACAAAGAGATATTCACTATCACTTGCAAACAGACCACAGGTATTAGCAAGGATTTAGAAAAATTAGAATCCTCACACATTGCTAGTAAAAATATTAAAAGCATAACCTCTATAGGGAAAAATTTGGCAGCTTCTTAAAATGTTAAACTATATTTACCACATAACCTACAATTCTACTCCTCTCCAAAAGAAATGAAAACAGATGTCCATACAAAGATTTAAATATAGAGATATAGAGTAGCATTGTTCATAATAGCCAAAAAGTGGAAAAATCCAAGTATCAATCAACTACGGACAAACAAAATGTGATATATCCAAAGAACAGACTACTGTTTGACACAAAAAGGAATGATGTGAACCTCAAGAAGAGTATGCTAAGTGGAAGAATCCAGAAATAAAATTACATACATTATTCTATTTATGTGAAATATTTTTGCAAAAAGCAAATCTACTGAGCTAGAAAGTATGCCAGTAGTTACTTAGGACTGAGAGTGACAGGATGGTGGAAAATGGTTATCTTTTGGGGATGAGGGAAATATTTTAAAATCAGACTGTGGTGATAGCTACACAGTTTTGTGAGTTTACTAAAAATCATTAACTGACACACACTTAAAACAATTGACTGTTATGGTGTGTAAATTATATTTCAATAAAGCTGTTCTTAAAATATTTTCATCATACTCCTTTTGAAATGAGTGGCAGCAATGTTTGTACATAGGGAACATTTATAATGAACACAATTCAACAAGAATTAATAATAGTATCTAGAATACAAGGCAGGATAATCTACTGTTCTAATATGGGTCAATACACACAATAAAAAACACATTTTAAAATATGTATGATTTGTATTTATTGAAAATTTAATCCAATGATAATACTTAAGCAAAATTATGCTTTAACAAAATTATGACTAATCATAATATTAATAAAGTTAAAAATGTCAACTACTACAAAACGTTTAATCTAAGCCAAAAAAGAGATAGATACTAAGAGAGCAAAGAGGAAATGGAATAGTCCTACTTGTAGGATTATCAAGTGATCTGGTTAGGAACTGGCCTAATCTGAGTGATGGAGGAAACATTTGCTCCACTTCACATCAGCATTGCTTACTGAACTCTTATTGGAAGTGGCATGTGCAATTTTTTTAAAAATATCAGGCAGCTACTACAGCTCTTGTAGAAAATATTAAATGCCAGTTTATCTGCTTGAAATGCTAAAATGCTATGTTAAATTCAAGGCTCTATTTACAGGGCCATTTTTCTGTGACTTATTTTATCTAGGCTAACCTCAACTACCAATGGTTCACAAATAATCCAAACGTGAGCTGCCAAATACTCACAGCACCTCACCACAACTGTCATCCCCATTGTGGGGTGGGGAGGAGTGTCAGGTAAGGGACCAGAACATGAAAAACACATTCCTCACCTAGAGTTCACCATTTAGGGGCATTCATTACTGTAATATTATAAAAAACACTACAGCCTCACATTATGGGAAATCCATTTTAAATATATGGGCAAAATCATGACGCAGACACAAAAAACTTCAAGCATTCGGACCACAACTGCCACTATTTTAGAAGCTTTTTCAAAATCTTAAAGGTCTATAGATATAAAGAGGATGCTTCTTAATCTCTTATTTTACAGATAAGAAAACAAAGGCTTAGAAGGATTCAAGGTCATATCTCCAGCACAAAGTCCAGGCAATTCAGTCGGTAGAGCAAGGGAATATGTTACAAAAAGTAGAAAATATCTTAGTAAAAGGAACCACAGTGGCAGACTCCAGGCATAACTATCTCACTTTCATGCTGGCTTTCCCAACCACAACTGACTTTTCTTCTTGAATCTTTCTGAAATTCCACCAGAGATTTAGATGAATGAGAAGGTGCTTTATAATTTACAGACCACGAAAAATGAGATTTCCATCAGTCTTTCCTCCTGACTATAGCTGAGACCAGCTGCCCAGAAGTCCCAGATGGAAAATGAACATTCTGGAAAAGATATTTAGAGCTATTAACATATGAATGGGGACTTTTGTAGGTCATTTTTAGAGGTCTGCTAGCTCTGATACCCTGACATACTGTATACATTCACAATCAAATTTTAACCCTGCAAAGCATGGCCTTCTCATGCCTCTCTGATTATTGGCTTCCACCTCCTTTGCTCCTTGTTCTCATCTGTCAGCCCCTTTTAAAACTGGTCTGCATCCCATTATCCCATTTCTGAGTATTTACCCAAAGAATATGAATACACTAATCTGAAGAGATACATGCTCCCCCATATTCACTGCAACATTATTTACAATAGCCAAGAATTAGAAAGCCTGCCCATCAACAGATGAGTAGATAAAGAAGATGTGGCATATACACACAATAAAATATTACACAGCTATTAAAAATAGGAGGAAATTCTGCCATTTGCAATAACATGTCCACATAGAGGGTATTATACTTGGTGAAATCATCAGGCAAAGACAAATACCATATGATTTCACGTATGTGTGGCAGATAAAGAAACAAAGCAAATGAATAAACTAAATAAGACCAGTTTCTGAATTCTCTCTCAGATCTACAGTTCAGCAAACCCTGACTTAGGCCTGAAAGCAAAGATTTCTGCTTAAACCTATCAAACGGAATACCTTAGACCTTCAAAGAAACCTACATCCACATGAGGGGGTTTAGGACATACTTTCCCTAAGTATGGCACCTTAGTATACTGAATATTTTAAGGTGAAGGATCTGGGGAAGCAGATACTGGAAGACCTCTCTGATTCCCCTCATCTCTTCCTCCCCTAAAGCAAGATCCTTCTGCGAGAGGCGCCTTCCCTGAACCTGGAGGAAAGGAGCATTCTTAGCTCTGGAGACAGAGGACTCTGAGAGGAATCCAGTCATGCTGACTCTCCCCCAGTTTATTAATCTTGGCTCATATTCTTTTTTGTCCTACCATATTCTTTCCCATCTTTCCACTTTTCATCATAGTATAAAGCACTCAGGTTTAACCAGTCTAGTCTCCTTTTCGTAACAAAGGCTCCTGTAGCACATAAGACTTTTATTAAATAAATCTGTGTGCTTTTGTGGTTAATCTGCCTTTCATTACAGAGCCCAGTCAAGAACCTAAGAAAGTAAAAAGGAAAAGACTTTTTTTCTCCCCTACATGTAATAAGACTGCAGGGAATCTACTAAGATTATCGATGTATTAGAAGATTTCCAAGTGAGAAGTATCTAGCTCTAGCCAACATTCTTCTAAATCCTGAACTGATGTAAATAGTGGATAAGTACAGCAATGCCAATTAGTAACCTTAGAAAAATAAATTAATGTCATCTATGTAAATGAGTTAACTTTCCACTACCTAGTCACAAATGGAGAAACTGAATAAAACAGTGGAAGGAATATGGGAAGGGGTCAGAAGAATGGTTCTAAGTTTGGTCCTGTTGATCACAACCTGTTTGACTTGGGATCTCAATTTCTTTACCTGTAGTGAAATATGTCTTTTCAACTTTAAGAGAAGAACGTCATCATAAATTTATTGTTCTCCGAAATGCAAATGCCCAACAGCTATATGAAAAAATGCTCAGTATCACTTATATTCAGGGAAATGCAAATCAAAACCACAATGAGACACTACCTCACACCTGTGAGAATGGCCCATTTAAAAAAAAAAACTGGAAACAACAAATGCTGATGAGGATGTGGAGAAAAATAAACCCTCTTATACTGCTGGTGGAAATGTAAACTGGTCCAACAGCTATGGAAAGCTGTGTGGAAGACCGACAAATTACTAAAAATGTAGCTACCTTTGGGTTCCTATGAGCTGGCTATGACTGCCACTCATGGGCAACTGACTTATTTGCTCTCTGTGAATAACAGCAGAGCATTCTGTGACTACCTATGGAGAATAGCCAGTATCATGAGGCAGGCCAGGGACGCCTAGGAAACCATTGACCTGATTATGTGACTATCTCCATGGTAGTCTCAGGATAACTCTGCCTGTGATAACATCAGCACATTTACTTTCCTGATGCAAATATCACAATGTCCCCTTCTCTGTTCCTCATAAACTTTTGTCCCCCTTATCCTCTGAACCTTACTCCTCATACCACTGTCACATGATCAGCTTTTCCTAGCCAGTATACTTCAATAAATGGCACAAGAACTTCTGCTCAAGTAGCAGAGTCTTGCCTTGCAAAACTGTTCCACACTGTTGTGTCCCTCATTGTGTCCCTGCCTCAAGGCGGCAAGAAAGTTCCTGTTGCAACAGCTACCATATGACCCAGCAATTCCACTCCTAGAGATCTACCCAAAGGCCACAAAAACATTAATTCAAAAGGAAACCTGCGTTCCTATGTTTATTGCAGCACTATGTACAATAGCTAAGATAAGGAAACAAACTAGATGCCCAAAAACAGGTGACTGGATCAAGAAGATGTGGTATATATACACAATGGAATACTATGCAGCAATCAAAAAAGATAAATTCATGCCATTCAGAGCAACATGGTTGGAGCTGGAAGGGATTATGCTCAGTGAAATAAGTCAGAAGGAAAAAGAAAAATATCAGATGGTGTCACTTACAGGAGCAACATAAGGAAACCAAACAAGAGGTCAGGAAAAAAAAGACAAAACTATCAGGCAAACTATAAATCCAAGACATTCAACAGTGGAGACTGAGGGAGAGGGGTCAAAACAGGGGAGGGAAGAGCACAAGAGACTATGGTGATGGTTCACAGGTGATTTGGTGGTGGGAATTTTATGGGGATTATACTTGAGGGGTGAAATCAAACATTATACAAAAATAAACAATATAAAAATTAAATGAATATATTACATTTTTAAATAACAATAATAATTTCTTGTCCTGCAGACTAACTTTTTATCTTGCTCCTACCAAAGCAACCCTTTTACGTCCCCATCATAATATAGTTCTATATTATAAACTAAGGGGGAAATTGTCATTTGGTTTCACATTCATTCATTAGGCAACAAATTCCTTAGAAAAAGCAGACACTATAGCAGGTGCTGAGGATGCTTAGTTTAATAAGAACACCCGCAGTCCTGTCCTCATGAAGTTTAGAGCTAAGTCTTAAGTAACAAATCAGTCTTCTGCTTTAATCTACCTAACTAGAGAATGCATCCACTTCCTCCGATGTGAAAGTCTACACATGATTTAGAATGTTAGCACTACTGATCAAAGTGTAATTTTTTCTTCTTTGAAATCACCTTAGTCAGTACCTTTCTCCTGCTAAAACAAAAACCTTTAGAAATGCTGCTTGGTTTCTTCATAATACTTTTATCTCTATCTCCAAATTCCTGTGAAGTACATTGATTAGAGAAGCATGCAAATATAAATTTATGGCCACATAGAAAGAAAGGTCATAACAGCAAATAAAGTAGGGAAAGCTGAGAGAAATTAGAGCTGAGAAAAATGGCAGTGTATGCTAATAATTTTTCCCTCCCCATTACTTCTCGGTCTTCATTTCTTCCTCATCATCCCTCACTACTGTGTCCTTCTACTGTGGCATGATGTGGTGACTCAATCTAGTTCTTCCATACAGTCAGAAGGATCAAGGACTAATTCTCAGCTTTACTCTATTTCAGCTACTTTATGCTTATGCTGGACAGAAAACTTGCCTTCCTGAGCCTCCATTTCTTATTGGTAAAAAGCAAATTAAATCAAATCACACATACTACGTATCTAAGTTCAGAATTAGCCACATAGTAAGTACTGAATAAATGGCAATGATAGTGGTAGAGTGAAAATCATAATTATGAATAAGAAAATCAAGAAAAAGTTGCAAATGACCACAAGATAGAACTAAAGTTATCTGATGTGGGCCTCCCTGGGTGGCGCAACGGGTTCAGTGCAGCACTATGAAGCTCTCCAGAGACACTGCAGCTGAATTCAATACCTGGCCAAGGAGCTTCCCACATGGCACAGCAGACCTCTCCTGTCTCACCCACTGCTCCCCTCAGCGTGTATTTCAGTCAGTCTGCCTGTTCTTCTCCCCACTCTGTCTCTGGTGAATCCTCTCACCACCCCAAACCTCTGGCCTACACCCCAGCTCCTGTATGCATAAATAAATAAATCTTTGAAAAACAAATTAATAAACTTATCAGATGAAATATCTGAGTAAAATTTTGGTGTTCCTAATTTTAAAAGGTAGTTTACTATTTCATCAACAAATACTAAAATCACTGTAATTGCTTCAACAATTCTCATAGGAAAAAAAAAGAAAAATTAGCTTCCTTGTCATAAAATAACTTTAGGGCTAAAAACATATTTTGCTATTAATTCACCTTCATTTTATATAAATAAACCCTAGTCTTCAAAATGTTAATGTCCTAAATGTCTGGAAAAGGCTATAAATCTGTATTCATTTAAAGCAGGTGAAACAAAGATGACAACAGAATATAATACCTGACCCTGAACTGGATCCTGCTCTAGGGAGAAAAAGTTAAAAAGTATCAACCAACAAAATGAAACATGGATTAAAATATTGTACCAGTGTAAATTTATGAAGTTGGTCAACTGTTTGGATACCAAAGATAATGTCTCGTCTTAGGAAAAATACTGAAGGGTAAAGAGCCATGGTGTATGTAAATTATCCTCAAAAAGTTCAGATTTTAAAAAAGGACACGCACACAGGATATTAAGTTAATAATACAGAGTAAATGTTAACGAGAGGTCAATCTGGTAAAAAAAAAAAAAAAAGCAAAACAAACAAACAAAAAAACAACCCAGTAGTTTAAACAGTTAAAAAACATATAAATAAATTTCTGGCCTATTTCTATTAATTAGTATTTCACACACCTTGTCACATAAAAGGGTCATTTGACTGTATAATCCAGGTCTTATAAAATATCTTAAATACTACCTAGTTAACCCTTCTACCAATACACTTATCATTTCTAACTTCTCTGACAAACTGACTAAATCTTGACAACACTTTGGCAGAAATACACTGCCACACATGAAGTCATAAGTAGTTTTATATCAGACAGTTTTAATTGTTTACACATGTATTAGGCAGAATTAGTAGCAAAAGAAAAAATCAGGTCCTAATCCTTTGAAAAAAGTGGATTTCGCCTTATTTGTAAAAGAGTATTTTTAAAATATGCTAAATTAAGACTACTGTGATGTGGAGATTAGCCTGCATTATCTCAACAGGCCCTAAAATGAATCACAAGTGTCTTTATAAATGAGAGGCAGAGGGAAACTTGACACATATAGAAGAGGAAGAAACTGCAGAGGGAGAAATTCTTAATAGAATGGTGTGGCCAGAAGTCAAGGAATGCCAGCAGCCAATTACGTTAGAGGTGAAGAATTTCTCCCCTAGAGTCACTTGAGAGTGCAGGGCTTTCAGAACATTTGATTTGAACATGTGAAATTGATTTCAGATTTCTAACCTCCAAAACTGGGAGAAAAAATTCCATTACTACAAGTGACCAAATTTGTGTGACTTGTTACAACAGTCAAAGTAAATAATATATCTTAAGATCAAAAAATAAAACTACTTAATTGATGGTTTATCACTGGATACTGAGGATGTTTTAAGATATTCTTTTAGACTGTGTTTATCTTCAAACATGAAATTATCAGAGTCTTCTCTTTGGATTAAATAAACCAAAACTTTGAACCCTTTCTTATATGACTGCTCTGTTGATGCCTGAAAACACCCATCAATTTTCTCCTTAACCCTCTCTTCTCAAAGCCATCTGCACCACGTGTTTCAGTCATTCTTCATCAGAAAGATGATTTCCAGACCTTCCATATCATGGCTGTCTCCATGCAAACTTTTCCTTTGCTATTCCCTTAAATGCATTGAGGGGACTGGAACAAAATAGATGTGGCTTAACCAAGGAACAGTACAAAAGAGCTATGCATTATGAAGATAGCCTGAGATTGCACTCAGGTGCGTTACTGTTGTAAAATGTGAGGTCAACAAACCTCCCAGGTCTAATTATGAATACTGCTTAGCATGAATTACTGCCACACAGACATACAGGTGGCTATTTCAATCCTTGAGGAAAGCTTTACATTTTCCAGTATCAAATTTCATCATCTTGATGAGTTAGTCTAGGGTCCAGCTTTCCTGATCTGTTACACAGGAATATTCCTCCCATCTACAATTACAACCAGCATGCCTACTCTGATTTACCAAGATGACATATCTGGGACAAAACAAAGGGAAAAATCAAGAGATTCCAGAGCTAAGCCAGTAGTCACTTCTCTGTGGGTTCACAAATCCATAAAATACTGAGCTATTACAAAAAGATACAGTACAGCCACAGGATTTGCAATATAGTTACATTTGCATGCAATATAGTTCCTTAATGCCTGTATAAGAAATTCAAGGTTCTTCATAAAGTGCTAGGTAGATTACGTTTGCTCTAGTCCTCAAAAGCTTCCAACAACACCCTTAGTTAACCAATCACATCTCTTTCTCATCTGACCTCACCATTTTCTATCTACTTTGATCAGGAGGGCAGCAAATCCAAGTAGTTCTGTACATTAGTTCACTGTGTTCCCAGGGGCCCAACCCCTCTGCTCCTGGCTTAAGTCAGCTTTCCCTGCCTGTCTCAGTGGGTGGCCCCTCAAGTCTCCAGGTTCTGCAGGTTCTGATCTCTTAAAATCCTTATTGCTTCCCCAGCTTGTATGTATAAATAAATAAATCTTAAAAAAAAAAACCGCCTTATTGCTTGCCACTCATGCTGGCACTTTTCTAATGCTAGCCTCTATACTGTTTAATGCTTTTACACAAGTGTAAGTAAAATTTCCAATAAAATAGCAAGTTTCATGAAAACAGAGTACTTCAAAATATGTTTTTTTAAAAGATTTATTTATTTATGCATACAAGCTGGGGTATAGGCCAGAGGCATGGGGCAGTGAGAGGGTTCACCAGAGACAGAGTGGGGAGCAGAACAGGCAGATCGACCAAAATACACTGCTGAGGGGAGCAGGAAGGAGAGGTCTGCCACTGCACCACCAGGGAGGCCCTAAACTGTATTTTAAATACTAGATGTTCAGTACAGTCTTGTTAAAAATAAGCATAGAGTTATTCTGAACTTTTTACTGGTGAGGAATTTGTCACCAAGAAATCATTATTCTTCATGATGAGAAGACATTTAGAATTTCTCAATTTCAAACTACCACCTGTCTACATGGAACCACTTCATAGTCTTCCATGTATCTGTTATTATCTTGAAATTTTTCAGGATTATCTAATCAGTTATTTTTTCACATTTATAGAAAATTGATTTGCAAAATTTATTTCTAAATTTTCTACTTGGGCTCTTTAGACCTTTCCCCAAAAAGCTTTCAACCCTTTCTCTACTACATACACTATTATCTCTTATATCACAACAGAAATACACTATTATATCTTATATCACAACAGAAATAATTTAAATATCAAATCATATTTGTAAAGATATCACACCAATATCCAAATCAAGATAAACTTCCCCACTTCAGCTTTAACTATACAACAATAAATTCATTCTTAAGAATTTAGTGCAGGGTCTCCCTGGTGGCGTAAGGAGTTAAGTCTCAGCACTATGAAGCTACTGACAGCCACTGCATTACAAGTTAATCCCCGGCCAGGGAGCTGACCCACATGCTGGGGCAAAACTCTCCTGCCGTACCCGCTGCTCCCCTCAGCAGTGTATTTCAGTCAATCTGCCTGTTCTGCTCCCCATGCTGCCCCTCTTGTGAATCCTCTGGCCTACACCCCAGCTCTTGAATGCATAAATAAATAAATATTTTTTTAAAATTTAGTGTAGCAAAGAAATGATCAGTAGTCAGGCAGACTGGGGTATAATTTTCACTTTCTTCTTAGATTGTTATCCAACCTATAGAAAATTATTTAAATCTTTCTTAGCCTTACTTTCCATACAAGTCCTGAGATTTACTAACTGTAGGACCTTCACTCTGCATATCAGTTTCATCATCTGTAACACATAGATATTAATAGCCAGGGCCTGTTCATGAGGATTGTTATGAGAATTAAACACATTGGACATGAAAATGACAGCTCCTGGCACATGGTTACTTCTCAAATAATATTAGCAGCTATTATAATTAATCAATATGTCAATGTTAACATTATAAAGTACTTAATGTACATGTAAGGGTTCAATAAAAGATAGTTACTATTATTTTGTAAACCATATGAGAATATTTTTGGTTATGTGAAATGGAACTTATGGTTATTTACACAATTATGTATTTATCTTTGACAGGTACTCGCAAAGTGTGGTCCCAATTCAGTACATCAGCATTTTGTTAGAAACACAATTTCCTGGAGCTTATTAAAAATAGCTTTTCAGATACCACCCCCAATCTAGCGAATCAGGTGTTCTGGAACGGGGCCCAGGAATCCTTTATAACAAAACCTCTAGAAGTGTCTGATACAGTTAAAGCTTAAGAACAACCTGTATGAGTTTAAAGACTTTAAAAAGAAATTCGCAAATTTTAAGAAATAAACACTGCAACATGCTTTCAGAAGTATTTTTCATTAGTCCTTTATAAACTCAATAGAAATTCCTCTCTCTCTTATATGCCCACAGATATAAAATTACTTAATACGTATACAATGATTAAGAACATAAAGTTAGCATAGTTTTTTTTCCTACTCCCTAAAAGTTCTCACTGTGTCCTCAGCTTGGGGATTCACATTTCCTTCCATTCTACCAGTTAGAAAATAAAGAATAGTGTGATTAATTCAGTAGAGACATGAAGACACAGACTTTACAAGATGGCAAAGGGCATCTATGTCAGGAGTAAATTAAGCTTCCCGAAGACATGATGGAACAGATATAAAAATGTAATCGTCACCTGGGTGTCTCCCATGCAGTAACCAAGCAGGTTACTAACAAACAGGGTGTGGCTCAAAATTGGAATCCAGGGCATCTTTCTCCCCAAATGCCTTTTATGTATCAATAAATTAAAATTTAGACCAAATATCCTATTAAACTTCAAGGAATAAATTTACAGCATCGTTGACCAATGCTGAAGAGTATATTTCAACTATAAATTTCCAATTAGAAAGACTCTATGCAAGTAAAGCACATTCTATGGACTTTTTTCTAATCTGCAAAAATCACTCATCCCTTTAAATTATTCTTCTGAAATACAGTCTCTCATTTATGGTTCAAGTTCTAATTCTGGGTCCAAGTAGACAATTAAGAAGAAATCTTCTGATCTTTAAAGTGCTTAGAAGATAAAGGGTTTCCTTCTATCATGTTTCTTCTCCATGCACGGCAAAAGCTAAATCATAGGTGCTTGAATCTCTTAAAATACTGTCTCACAAACTTCTAGGCTGCAAGACAGAATTGCACATGACCTGTAATAATACAAATGAAATAGTGATATAAGACCTCTAGTTTGTCAAGTTCCATAGCTAAAATAGGCATAAATAAATGCTGTAAATAATAAAAGAATGTTATTAATCTTATGTTTCAGAACAATTCTCTGGGTAACACTTAGCTACCCAAAGTCTCAGGTATTTTCAATAGCCACTCATGTTTTAGCACTGTAATTTAAATGACACTAAAGAATAATATGTAAATGTTACTGATATCAGTAGGTTACCTAGAGACCATGATTTGAGAGGTAAATAGTCTGATCTGCTCAGGGTGTGAAGACACTCCTACATGCTGCAGACAAGAATGTATTAACTGGACTTTATTCTTAAAAATATCCTGAAGAATGATGAATCAAAAGGAAAACATTCCTGCCAGAACAATTTAAAGACAGACTTAGTCATTTAACTGAAACACAGAAGAAGAAAATTTAAGTACATTTGGGAAAAAGCCAGAGACATCTGCTCACCAAATACATGTTTCAATGAAGAAATGTTTACTTTAAACAAATGTAATTTTAGCTCTGAGAAATATAAAATAAAACTACATTTACTTTCTTCTAGAGAATAAGCTGTATTAAAAAAATCCTAACCACGTATTTTAAGGAAACTATATTTACAGAAGAATCATTTAGAAGTGCCACAATGTTTACTTTTCCCAGTCCAGTCATCTAAACTTTTAAAAATCTATCACCCCAGAATTATTCCCTGAACACAGGGTATATGACATTTACAAATGCATAAATCCTGACTTCCTATATCATGGGCATTAACTAGCACATAGTTAAAATTGTAAGGCAGAGAAAATTAAGCACAGCACACAAGCAAGGTGAGCCCACCAGCAAATCTGTACCATCACTGTGAACAAAGAAATCAAATTTAGGCCCAATCCCTTATTCTAACTCATATTCTTGTTTCATGACTTCTAGTGCAGCTCTACCAGCAAGTTTTCCCTTCTGTTAAAAGGAAACTGAACTGGCTGATGCTCTCCCAGTGTGACTTAAAGTGAAATTACCACTGTGGACCAAAAGCTGCCAGCCTTTCAGAAGTTTAATGAGCCTTCATGGATGCCCTTTTTCTAAAGGGAGGGAAGTATGGTAGAAAGAGTTAAAAAAGAAGGAAAAAGGGCCTTTTAGCCCCAAGCTCAACCCATAAGCTGTTGGATGAGGTATGTGGGCACAGGAAGGGTATAGTTTTACAGAATTACCTCAATACTTAACTCTTCAGTGTCCCAGCCAGACTCTCCCAGTTAGACTCTCAGGCAAAGAAGCAATAAATCAATCTATCTCTTCAATAGATTCTGACCCCCAAACCCCATCTTTTAGCAAATGAATAAACTAAATTGGAAAGAAACAGGTTAAGAAAAGGGATTGCCTAAAGGAGGAAGAAGGGAACCAACAGCAATGCACACCTACCTACCCCACAATTTTGTTAGAAATCATCCAAGTTCATCCACTCTTCTATACCGTAAGTTCTCATTTACTCTCGGCTTAAACTGTGCCAAGTACCATCCCTTGTGCTAAGAGAGACTGTGTCATTTAAAGACTCATACTAAACTATCATTACATCTTATAGATGAGGGCCTAAGAAGGGTTAGGTCACACAAATAATAAACTGCAAAGCCTGCACCAAACTGCCTGACCTCTTGCTGCCCCATTTTGGATTTCTACATCACAGGCTGATAACCTTGTAGAAGACATTCTTCTTTCACAAACAATTTGCTCTAAGTTAGCAGAATATATTATTTATAAAATGAAAATTCCAGTAAAGAAAATTCAGTTCTAGGACTACCTCTTTACCACCTGACTGGCCAAAGGAACAAAAATTCCAAGACCAGTTTTCTTTGGAACCAAGTAAAGAGAACCGAGGTAATTACATAACATTAAATTTAAATAAGTAACTGAGAAAATAATTGAGAGGACAAAAATTTTTTAAATTATTTCAAAAGACGGGGAACGCATTCCAGCCTGAGTCAATACTCTGGGCAGCTGAACCAAGGAGAAAGGTGGAGTCTCCAGGCCCTACAGTCCTTTAGGATGATCCCAATGCACAACTCCAGCGCAGCAGGGAGCAGCCCTCAGTCCACAAGGCAGCCACTGTTCCCCTGCTTCTTTCCTGTAACCTCTTTCCTCTCCGCCTCCTCTCCCTTTCCTCCTCTAACTCCCCTTTTCCTCCTTCCTTCCTCATGATTTAAGGACTGCTTCTGGCTATCAGTTAAAACTAACAAAACAAAATGCATACAGAATTATCCCGATTTTATATAATTTTTATTCCCAGTTTCTTTCTCTTCTTATGCATCAATTACTCCTTTATTTAAAAAAAAAAAAAAAAAAAAGGGTCTCCCTGGTGGCGCAGTGGCTAAGTGCTGCACTGCGGAGCTGTGGGCAGCAGCGATGCGAGTTCAATGCCCGGCCAGGGAAAATCCCACATGGTGCGGCAGACCTCTCCTGCCTCGCCCGCTGCTCCCCTCAGCAGTGTATTTCTGATCTGCCTGTTCTGCTCCCCACTCTGTCTCTGGTGAAGCCTCTCACCGCTCCACACCTCTGGCCTGTACCCCAGCTGTATGTATAAATAAATCGATCTTAAAAAATAAATAAATAAATAAATAAATAAAAAACAGGAACAGAAGAAACATATCTAAGCATAACACAAATCCATATGTGACAAAACCACAGCTAACATCATACTCAATGGTGAGAAACAGAAAGTTTTTCCTCTAAAATCAGGAACAAGAGAACAAGATAAGAGTGTGTACTTTCACCACTACTGTTTAACACAGTATTGAAAGTCATGGTTAGAGCAATTAGGTTCTTCATTTAATGAGAGTATACGTCTAAATTCTGAACTATAACAGACTCCAAGAAATAAATAAGTAAATTTGATTATAATCCTAATCGATTGGACTAACATCCATCTATTGGCTATTGTATTTAACCAAAATATTTATTTTCCCAATTCTTACTGTGTTGCAAAAGAATTAAGCCTTTAATTTTTGTCATTCCATCACAAAAGAAGAGGTGATATATTTGAGTAAGTCAGGATTTGAGCCCTTGCTATCTGACTCTAAAGGCTATGGGTATATACCCATAGAATTAAACCACCTTGGAGGGTTATTGGGAGGATTAACTGATTTATGTAGGCCATGCACACTGATTACACATAGTGCAAATACTCTTGCCAGGCACTATGATGGACCCCCAGAGTGAGTAATACACAGCCTCTGTCCTCAAACAGCTCAAGTATTTTGATATTGTTAGCAAAGGCATTCTCTTTATACTCAATCATCTCATTTATGAACTACTTCCTCAGAGATGAATGGCTCAGTCCAACAATCCTGGCACAGAGTAGGCCCCCAATAAGTATCTGGGTGTACAGTACCAGCACTATGGTTCCCCTAGGGGTTATCTTCATTTGTGCTTCTACTTCTCTCTAGCATCTACTGCTAGAAGTTGTAACTTGACTATCAATCAGAACCACAGCAGCTATGCTCCAGAAGACATGGGGTAACTGTACCCCCCCACCTGCTCACCCTAAAAGAGCCACAAATACAAAGACTGGCAAGACAGTAGTTGCAACAGGGACACCTCTTCATCAGAAACCTTGCTTCCTTTGGCTTCACCCCAGAAATGGAAAAATCCTGTTGGAGCTATCAGCTTCGAAGTTCTATACCCAACCCTCATCTCAGCCCATCTCTATCCCAGTTTATAGAAAAGAACCCCATCCACACACTATGCATGGTACCTGCAAGAGAGACAAAAGTTTGGAAAGGAGTAGGCAATTGCAAAGGGTTGCAACCTTTTACTGTTTGCTAATACACCAAGGGATCAAGTTCCCTGTAATAACAGAAACTCCCTACAGAAATGATTCTCACTTGGAGAATGGAATACATATAGTGTCTAAAGGTCATGTCAGAATTTGGGGAAAGAATTTTCTTAAGTGGTGAGAGACAAGGAGTTAAAATGCCTCTCAGTAATTCCCATATGACTCCTGTAATAAGATCACTTCTACATGAGGCTAAATGCTACAAGATAATTTAAAATAGGATTTATGAGCTAGCTTAAGAATATTATCACGTTTAAAATAATGTTTAATAAAATTTGGGAGAAAACCCTTTCAAAAGTCCCCAAAAGACTTAAATATTACATATTTCCAACTTTAGGACTATCCATTAAAGGGGGACAAAGTGACTAACAGTTAATTGTGAAATCCTAAATGCTCTTTAACTGAGAATTATCAAAGGGCTTCAGTACAATCCAATAATTCCATGAAATTCTACACAGAGTTTGAATACATCTGCATTTTCTGGGGAGTTTAAATCACATTCTCAAAGTGATCCATTGCAAAAAATTAATAAAATTTTATGAACTGCTGTTATTAAGAGTTTCACAGAAAAATGCAGCATAAGCACCAAGTCCTGAGTCACTAAGAAATAAAATGAGCCTAGACTTTTGTCTCTGCAATCCATCATTACTCTAACCCTCTACCACCTACATAAATCCAATGTCAGAAGTTGGCTTGAATCTTAGAGAAAAAAAAAGTTTTAATGAAAACTACAGCTTTTCTACATCCTAACATAGAAATATTTACAAATTTTTTTAAAGTGCTGAGCTTTTTTTGAGTTCAGTAATAATTTTTACTGTCACACAATGCACCATAATCATTGTGTGTACTTATCTTCCCAACTCCATCATTACACACATGCTTTCTACCAAATAATTATAGATACCTAAAATGCTTGAGAAGTGCTATAGAATTTAGAATTTCAAGTTGATATCAATAAATGGTGCTTCAGAGCCATACAATAAATTACTGCACAATAAATTAAAGTACACAAAACAACTTCAAGAAGGGAGACAGGAGAGATGCCATAAACCAACCTTCATGAGATGCTGATTTATCCATTTTGTAAACGTTTTCTTTTGAACTTTGTCCCGTTCATCTGGAAGGGAAGGAAAAAAAGATCTAAGATTAGGTTAGTAGAATACATGAGGAGGGCATTTTCATTGTTATTATACATATTTCAAAAAATAAGATTTTCAGAAGTTACTGTTCAATACATTTGAATTTTTCTGTTAAATTTTGGCAACATTAGGCTATCTGTAAGAAAGTGTTAAAGAGCTGCTTTCAAGCCACTCTCTTCCCAGTCCCGTATTTGCCAATATTATTGCAGCTCATGAACAAAACGCCCTAGACATGGTCACATACCCATCACCACTGCCACCACTAGGAAGCTGTCTCACCTGAATTCTACTAGCTTCAGGTGAACATTTGCACTGAAACTTCACAAAGCATTGCACCTCATATTACAACCATCTGATCTTCACACTGATAACAGGGAGAGTAAAATAGTCTCACTCCCATTTTACAGAAAAGGAATCCAGACTTGGAGAGGTGAACAGACTTCGCCAAGATTATTCAGCAAATAGTTTTTGTTTTTTTTTAATCAAATCAGGACTTACACCCAAGTCCTTTGACCTCAAGTGTACTCTGGTTTCATAGCTAGCCATAGTGCCATATTTAGTCTCTTTATCTCTTTCCTCTTCAATTTTTATCCTTGAATCCCTTTACACTCTTTTAATAGAACTAGTGTTTCCCTGAAAATTCTTGCCCTACATATTACAAATAATTATGCAATTTACAATAATTAGAATATAAACAAAAACATTAAATCAATTGGGAAAAATCATCTGTAATATGAGACAGGGTTACTGATATTAATACTAGAAAAACAAAAATAAGATAGAAAAAGATAACACCTGAATATATTTCACTGGACACAAACATACAGATAATCCACAGGGGGGAAAGAAAAACAAATGTCCACAAGTACACAACCTCAGCAGCAAATAATAATAACATAAAGTACACAAATATAGCATTTTAACCTATAAAATTACAAAATTTCATGAAAGAAATTTATGTTGACAAGAGTACAGGGAATATACATTCTTATAGAATGCTAGTGGAAATGAAATTTGGTTTGAATCTTCTAGACCTGTACTGTCAATACTATAGCTACTGGCCAAATATATATGGCTAACTTTAAATCAAAATTAATTAAAAGCAAAATTAAATTAAGCATTCAGTTTCCTAGGTACACTAATCACAATTCAAATGTGTTGATGGTACAGATATAGAACAATCCCATCTTCAAAAGAATCTATTGGATGGCAATGGTCTAGAATAATTTGCCAATAAATATCAAAAGTCTAATATTAGATATTAGATATATGTGCCCTTTCCCAAGTCTACTTCTAAAACTCATGCTAAAGCTATTATCACAATTGAGCATAAAAAGTATCTAGGAGGAGCCTCCCTGGTGGCACAACGGGTTAGGCGCAGCACCATGAAGCTATACAGATCCACTGCAGCACAAGTTCAATGCCTGGCCAGGGAGAATCCCACAAGGTGCAGCAGACCTCTCCTGCCTCGCCCGCTCGCTGGTCCTCTCAGCAGTGTATTTCAGTTGATCTGCCTGTTCTGTCCCTACTCTGTCTCTGAACTCTCTCACCACCCCCCACCTCTGGCCTACACCCCAGCTTGTATGCATAAATGAATGAATCTTTTTTAAAAAAAGCATCTAGTAGAATAAAATTCCATGTTTAAATAGTAAAATAAAAGTTTTGGAAAAACATTCATAAGGAAATGGTTAAATAAACTCTAGTACAGCAATCCAATGGTTAGTTCAGATTCAATCCTTTGCCAACCAAGCTACTCAAAGATGGCATCTGACTTAAGGTTCTCCTACACTTTTATGCCCACATGAAAGGGTGGGGGAAGGGACCATATAACCTAGTTTGTATTTCATAAATATTTCTTCTCCAAAATACCTCCTTGAAATCCTTCCCATTTACTACCATCATCAGAGAAAAACAAAAAAGTACCTAAATATAGCCTATCATTTTGCCCTGCCTACAACAAACTGTTTTGAGTGCACCAAAATTCTAGTCTACTTCTTGAATTAACACTGAGTATTTAAAAATTGGAAAAGCTTGCTAAATCTAAATATAAATGCTCAGAAGTTATCCTAAAATTGTTAAGTTTGCCTAATTCCCAATGTAAAACCCCTAAGCACTGTGCTTACAAGTACTCTGGTAAAGTCAATGACATCAATAATTTAATCACTAACCAACATTACCATTTACAAAAGATTAGCACCTCTGCTGTCCACCGTGGGGTATCACCTACACCCCACTAATTTTGGTTGACACCAAAGTAGATGCACTGAACAAATAAATGTCTATGTTATGACTTATGTTTCAAAAAGGACACTCCAACTCAGAATAACAAGGAATAATCACTTATATACTTAGATATAGTGGTAAATAATAATACATCTAAATGGTGACTTCAATGTCTTTCTACCTTGCTAGTTCAGAATGAACCTATCACTAGTTAGTACCAGTAATAACAGAAAAGAAAAGCAGTCAACTTGTCCTCTGAGTGAAAAAAGTGCAGATTCCATACTTCCCTCATTTACTCATTCATTCATTCCAGCATCTACCAGATAATGTGATGAGCCCTGTGCCATAGTGGTGCTGGGACCTGTAGGCTAAACAGAAAGAACACTAGCCCTACCTCTCTGGAGCTCAACATCTAGAGAGGACATCTGATGTGAAAGGAGTTTGCTATGCATGCCAGCTGGGCCAAAGATGTGATACTCACCATGTAGACAAACACAAAAAAGAGAAAACAAACCAACCTTACCATAGGGCGGTCAGGTGGGGCTTGAAGGAGAGGAAGCTGAGTAGCAAGACAGAAACCAACCAGGTAAAGACCTCTCCGTTAACAAAGACCCTGCTTTACTAATTTAAGATTGAAAGAGCATAGTTAGAACCAAGTGTTATAATTCCTAGTCGCTTTCCTTAACCCAAACTACTGTCATCTTTCAAATGGAAGTGAATATCTCTCAATCACAAAGAGGGGTGCTGTGGAATATGGCCCTGCCATGAAGTGAACTTTGAACTCATGAATGCAAACAATGGAACCTCTGTGTGAAAGTGTAGTGCTCTTATCACATTTTCAATAGTGCTTTTCTAACTTTCCAGCAAAAAAGGAAAACAGTGAAAAACTGAAAACAATACTTCTTAGGCAAGATCCATATTATTCCCAACCAATTAATAAACTAGGATTACAATGCTAAGTTGTCTAGAAAGAAAATTGCAGTAAAGTATTAATTAGAAATCCTTATAATTTAAGAATAAGTAGCTTCCACATCAAGTTACAAGATATGAAATTAAAGCACTCCTATAATTATACTCCAAAATCTTATTAATGTCTTGAATTATCACATAAGAACTCTAATGAATTTACTGTCCCATTAAACTTAACTATTATGTACTATATAAAGCCCTCTCCTATTAGTACAAAATGGTTAATAAAATATTTATTTTCTAAATTAATAAAAAAAAACTATATTTTAAGGAACATGAAGAATCAAAACAAATTCTAAGATTGGTCACCCAATGGTTAATTTCTTATCCATTTGGTTTCTATCAAGAAAGCTGATTTAATGAAATAATTTACCTCCAAGCACAGATGAGAGATTCACTTAAATGCAAATATGAAAATGTTATTTTGGTCACTGAGGTTGTGTTGTGGTGGTTGTTGCTAAAACTACTGCTGAAAATGTAAAATGGGGAGACAATACAGAGGTAATATTTGGGAATTATGATCCACAACTAAAGTATATAAGCAAAGTACAAACACTAAAGCTAACTTAATTATATAATTCATAAAATTTCACAGTGTTTTCTAATAGTAATAAACCTAAATTTTTTCTTTTAAACCATAAATCTAGATGAGTCCCATTCAAGTAAACCAAGGAAAGTTCTTTAGCACTAGACGACTCCCACAATGCTACAATAATGAGAAAAGAGTTAACGTGGACTGTGAGAGTTCCAACTCCCCTCAGCAACTTACAATCAGGGAATAATTTAAGTCTAGAGAAGTTGTGATTTACCACTTTCCATATACATTATTTCAAAAGGGAGTTATTTCAGAAGGGAGTATTCCAGATTACAACATCTAATTTTCCAATTACAAGTCTCATAATGGTTCTTTATTTCATTTCAGTGAGAGATGTCTAATGCTGAAATTTATGTTTAGGAAAATGTTGCCATGATAAAAAAAAAAAAAAAGGGAAACTCATCCCTGTGACTTTAACCAATTCTACTGGTTTTATAGACTATCCAGTTATTTTTCTGAATGAAAGTTTATAACATCCCTCTATTTAAAAATTATTTCATTCTTAGAATTAGTTTTAAGTGAAAACAAACATTTATTAACACCTTATAAAATATAACATGGTGAAAATAATGACACAGAATGCAAGTAACATGAATTGGGGGAAAAAGTGCGAACAGAGCATTGCTTATTATAGCCCATACAGACCTGTTTTCAATAAAACCCAATTAAAGCTATATCTATTTAGTATCACATACAATAAACAGAGATTATTTAAACATATATTCTACGCGCAACAGTAGGGGGAATTTACGTGCAGGGAGCCTCAGAAGTCAGCTTGAGAGCCTCTCCAGATTTCTTAAAGGTGCCCGACAGTCTGCTGAACTCCCGCCACATAAACCAACACAGGTAATGCAACTTTCCTTTCTCATTTCTGAAAACATGAAAGTGATAATACAGGTGATACTACTAACCCATACAGCACATCAGCCCCACCAGCTTTGCGTTCCAGTCTTGATCATTTTTCATGAGCTGCCCCATCATTCTGTGTGAAATCTATCCAACAGTTCCTTCCCTAAAGTCTTTCAGCACAAACTCTGATGTGTCACACTTCTGTTAACCTTCTATGCAAAAAGGAAAACACTGTGTGACACACCCACTGGCAAGTTGAAAACTAGTCAACTCCCCCTTTTAAACAAACATTAGCAAAGTCAGCCTCCTCCACTACTCTGTAGGAGCACATATAACTGTTAACAAAATGAAGTTGCATTACCTATTGCTCCTTTCAGTCATAAAGCTGTTCATATGAAGCCCCTTAAAAAGGTCTTAGTTCCTAACTTTTTTTGCAATGAGGTAAAAAAGGAGAATGTTAGATTTCACTGTGAATTAGCTCATCAAGCTGTAACACCCCAGGCACAATTCCTCTGAAATAAAAAATAACATCTAGCCCAACTTGTTTATTAGCTCACCCCTGATATTCATGCTACAAAGACAATTTAAAAAGCTCCACTTGATAAGCCAGAAACATATCCTTCAGGAGAAATACCCTATCGACAAGTACTTTCATTTGAATCTCACAATCATTCTTTGAGTTGGATGGTACTGTCCCCATTATATGGATGTAGAAACCAGTGTGTAGAGAGATTAAAAGACTAGCCTAAGAATCCACAACAGAATCTTAAATCTAACTCCAAAATCTAATTCTATTCTAAGTACCAAACAATAGAAACCCTAAACAAATAATGCAGAAAAAATAAGGAGTCTCCAATTTATGAAACTTTCACTTCTGAGAATGAAGAAATGGGGGACAAAAAAACAGTAAGAAGTGAGATCCTTATTCAAAAGATGCAACAGATCAAGTACCTACAGCACTCTTACGTTTGTCTGAAATATTAGACAAGTGGACTTGATTGAATAGAAACTGCATGAACAATAACTCCAAAACACTACAATGATCATTACATATTTCAGCATTTTCACCAAAGAAAAAGTCACTGCCAGATTAATAGTTGCCTGTGGGTTCGTATGAGCAGGCTACTAGCTGGCCATTTAGAGCATTCCTTGACTACCTACAGAGTATAGCCCATATCACAAGGTAGGCCTGAGGACGTCTAGGTCACTGTTGACTTGATTACGTGACTATCTCCATGGTGGTCTCGGACAAATCTGCCTGTAACAACATCATACTCTGCTGGTGCAAGTGTCTCTTGACGTATGGTCACGATGTCCCCTTCTCTGTTCCTCATAAAACTTTCTCCCCCATTCCAATCCCACTCTCCAGACCTTACTCCTCATATCCATTGTCACATGATCAGCTTTTACTAACCTGTGTGCTTTCAATAAATGGCACAAGAACTGCTCAAGTAGCAGAGTCTTGCCTCGCAAACCTGTTCCACAACTGCTGTGTCCCTCCCCCAGCAAAGGACAACATGTCGCAACAGTTGCCAACACACTTGGAAACATCCTTATGTGGTTTCTAACTGTATTCTAAACACATCATAAATGAAAAAAAAAAAATTCACCTTCTGATAAGATTAAATTGTCTGTTTAGTAATAGCTCTTCATTTCTCTTCTTTTCAACTGTCTTTGTATTAAAGCTCCTTTCTCAACTATTGAAAAAGTCTGAGCCTATTTCACTTAATCCTTACTATGTGTAAGATATTGTTCTCATTTGCATATATAGAATACAAAAAAACTGCATATTATTATTCCCCACAACAATCCTTAACAGTATACCCATTTACAGAAGAAACTGAAACACTGAGATTCAATAACTTGCCCAGGACCACACCGTTACTAAGGGCAGGAGGTGGGGAGAAGCTACAGCTTGCAAAATGATATTAAATACTATAATTTCAGACTTCAAAAACAATGCTAACTTTTAAAAAATAAATTAAACACAAAAAGTAAAAAGTGAAGCTTGACCAAATCTTCAGAGCTAGGGATACCACAAATGATAGAATTTACCTTTCGGATATCAGTGAAACTAAAGAGTGGAAATGAGTAGCACAATGCTTTACTAAGAGGGCACAGTGGAATTTAGGGCAAGGATGATATTTCTGGCTTCATTAAGGATCATGTGCAAGTTTTAAAAGATTGTAAAACATTTTGAAAAGGTTCTAGCTTAAAAAGAAAGTGTGAAGTGTTGCAGTTGTGTGGTGGAAAAAAAGATACGAAAGAAAAGAAGGTACCCAGTCAGTTTCTCCACCACTGTTCGGAAATAGCTCTGAGCAGAACACAGAAAAAACAGCAAGTTTTAAAGCTTCTGTCATTATGGAAGGAAAGATGATTG
The DNA here is from genome assembly GCA_004024925.1 of Scalopus aquaticus. Classification (NCBI taxonomy): domain Eukaryota; kingdom Metazoa; phylum Chordata; class Mammalia; order Eulipotyphla; family Talpidae; genus Scalopus; species Scalopus aquaticus. The sequence goes on from PVIJ01000314.1 coordinate 144,889, forward strand.
AAATAGTACGAATTAATGAAAAAAGACCTGCTCCTAAAACTGATGAACAATGTATAATTGGTGGCCTGGGCGCTGGGTGTGAATGGATCAGACCTGCAGTACATCACACCACTCCGTCCTCCTCAGGTCACCTGTGAACTAGCACCCCCTCACGCAGTCATCACCTAAGGGCTGTGGCCCTCATCCTAGTCACAATCCCCTTGTCAACTAGACATGACCTACAGTGATTCAGCCAAAGGGACTAACTGGAGGTTGTATAAAAAAACAGGTAAGAGGGAATCCCTGTTCCCATTTTTGTTGAAAAATCTTACCAAATATTCTCATAGAAACAGCATTTGGTTATTTCAGTGAGTACAAATTTATAATTGATGTTCATGTACCAGTTAATCCAACTTTTCCCCATATGTCTGTGCGACCCTCCTCTGTGCAATGATGGAAAGAAGAAAATATTTATTATCTGTGCGCCTTTGCCACAATCCCACCCCCTCATTCCACTATTTTGTTAAAAGTAAGGTGCTTATCAGGAAAATTCTAACAAAGCCATCAAAGCACTCATCATTAAAGAAAGTTTGGAAAATATTTAAGGACTCCTTAGGTGAAAGGATATCCATTTTATTTTTTAAAAAAGTTTATTCAAAAAAATATATCAGGGCCTCCCCGGCAGCGCAGCGGTTAAGTGCTGCGCTGTGGAGCTATCAGCAGCGGCGACGCAAGTTCAATGTCTGGCCGGGGAGAATCCCACATGGTGTGGCAGACCTCTCTTGCCTCACCCACTGCTCCCCTCAGCAGTGTATTTCTGATCTGCCTGTTCTGCTACCCGCTCTGTCTCTGGTGAGCCCTCTCGCCACCCCACGCCTCTGGCCTGTACCCCAGCTTGTATGTATAAATAAAAATAAATCTTTAAAAATATATATATATATATATCTCAAACCAAATTACAAAATTTAAAAGAAACTAAATGTAAAGACTGACAAATCTGATGAAGAATTAATGTAATAGCAAACATTATAAATGAGGTTAAAGTACATTAACTTACTGAAAGAAAATTACATGCTATCCACATATACCAAAATAATTCAAAACAGGTAACTCCTATTAATCAAGGAGAAAAAAGACAGCCCCCCCACCCCCCGCCAGTTACAAATGATGTGAGAGTGCAATTCAAAGAGAAATGCAAATGGCCAGTGCAGATACAGGGAGGTGTTCAATCACCTTCCATTCAGGAAAAGCAAATGAAGGAGATGATTTCACATTGGCATAAGTTTTTAGTAATGACAATAACTAATGCAGAAAAAAAGGTAGTCACAACACTGGTGAAGGTAGACAGTGGCAAAAACCTTTTTTTGAGAGTAATTTGTCATTACCCATTGTAAATTAAAGAGTATATAACTTTCTGAACCGACAATTCCACTTGCAGGAAATGCTAATATTTAAAATCTAGGGACTAGATGAATGATCTTTATTCTACCCATTCTATAGACTATAAATAAGGGAAAGCTTGCACATAGTGACAAGAAAGACTCCAAAAGTGGGGAGGGAGCAAAGGAGGGAAAGAGCTAGGGAGGGGGCCTCCCTGGTGGCACAGGGATTAAAGTCAACACTATCAAGCTATTGGCAGCCACTGCTGCATGAGTTGGATCTCCATCCAGGGAGTTACCCACATGGCCCAGCAGACCTCTCCTGTCTTGCCCACTGCTCCTCTCAGCAGTGTATTTCAGTGTATGTCCCTAGTGAATCATCTTACCCTCCTCCCCACACTTCTGACCTAGACCCCAGTTTTTGTATGCATAAGTAAATAAATCTTTAAAAAAAAAAAAAAAGGTTGGTTTATCAGAACAGAGGCTGGCCAAGGGGAATTGCGTAGTATATGTCATATTTAATACTGCATATTTCTAGGTTCAGTGACTCTTTTACAAGGAAGATGGATGTTTTTATTACTAGTAACAATAACTGAGAGGGGGAAAGTGTTCTAAGTTATTTTATTAATTTATGTATTCAATACTCTTGTAAAAGACTAAGACATAGCCAGAGTACTTTCACTTAAATCTGAGGAGTCACACTTCAGGTGTGTTTATGGTTTGCTCTTAGGCTGCAGAGGTAAGGGAGAAGGAAGTGGTTAGGGTGAGGAAAGTGAAAGAGGGATTGAGAGAGGGAGAGGAAAGGAGCAGGAAGAGGGAGGAAAAGGGAGAGGAGGAGAAAGAGGTTAGAAGAGAAGGTTGAGGCACAACTTGTGATTGATTCCATTTCACAGGATGATTGCCCTAACTAGAATACCAAATGATGAAGCTGTAGAAAGTCTCTGAAAGAGAATCAATAACTGAGAATATATTCAGAAATTACCATTTGGTGGGATATCTTTGTTTGAAGTTTAACTGCCACAGAGCAAAAGGCAGTCAGTTTACCCTCACTTGTCAGGAATCCAGAAATAAGACAAGGGTAGAATGTGCTGTGTAAGCTGAGACATAAATGGTGGCGAACAATAGATGCCATAAATCTCTCCCTACAAATGCTTATTATGTACCTCCCCCACTGCACCATCGCTCCCCTCCCCATCAATTTTGTGATCCTGTCATTTTCCTGTCAGTGAGGCTGTGGACCAATAACATCTGCAGCTAGGAATAAAGAGGTATTGGGTTCTGCTCTGAAGACAAATTTACTGGTTTGGTCAAGAACTGAATATGAAATTTCTAGAATCTGCTCTTAATCTACTTTCTCCAACCTGAGTATTATAAAATATAAGACCATAAAGAATCTTCCAATATATTTACATTGCTAGAATATTTAAGTATTGTATGTGATGTAACTGCAAGTGTTTTGAGTCACTATTGAGGACTGAAAGTTTCTGTAATTATTTATTTGTATTACACTAATTTAAAGAAATTGGAGTGTTATTTTACATATCTTATCCTTTCTTCCCAGATTTAGAGATCTATTTAAAGTCATTAAGTAGTATATGAGTTATTAAAACAAGTTAAATAAACATTATTTCTACTGCATTTATATATAAGCTAAAATTATTGTTTATGAACACATTAAACTACTTTGGATTTTAAAGTCCAGCTTTGGAAACTTTTATGATAATTACTATATATAAGGAAAACAACTGTTCACTTTAAAATTAACCTGATACCCTAAAAAGCTATTGAAGTAGAACCTTCAGTAGCTGAAAGAAAAATACAAACAACAAATTTTAATGAATGCATATAATTCTCAGAATTCTCTGAAATATTATGACTTGTTTTTACTGAGACTCATACCCTCTTTCCTTAACACTCTCATTTCTCAGTACCCTGAAGAACAGGCATCCCCAAGATGTCAGAACAGTCCTTGTCCAAAACATAGCTAAGGGTCAGTCAATGAATGCCCTGCAGGTTTCAAGAGAAACTACTAACATCAATTATCTTTTTGTAGATTCCCCAGATTTGGAGTCATCTCTAGAAGTAAACTTTCAACCGGAGAAAGCTACATATATGACAGAAACCTACTTACAAAGCATCTATATTTGACATGTCACCCCCTCATTGTCATGAGAGTCTATCCCCCCTGCTTTCTCCTTAACACCCCAGTTCCCTACCCCAGTCATTAGATCAAGGATAAAAACCCTCTGCCTATTTACTCTAGAATTTACAGCTATGTGAATTTTCCATACATATATAGTTAAAATTTGTTATTTTTCTTCTACTAATTTGTCTAATGTATTGAAGACTCAACCCATCCAAGAGTATAGAGGGGTAGGGGAAATTTTCCCCTTCATCCTTACAACCTTATCTAGATAACAGATGACTACATAAATGTATTAAAAGATAGACTTTAAAACATAAAAAGAATTCCACATAGAAAAACATAGAAACAGAAACAGAAAGATGAATTGATGGGTAGGTAGATGGGTGGGTGAAGGGAGGGAGGGAGGGAGGGAGGGAGGGAGGGCAGACAAACGTATCATCTATGTCCTCCATTTGGTAGACTATGGGAGGTGCTGTGGTAAGGACAGGTAACAGACTTAGGAGTCAACAGGAGAGTAAGAAACCTACACAAATGTGAGCCTAAATCCTGGCATTAACACTAGCTAGTAGGCTCAGCTGGGGAAAACGATTTAATTTCTTTGAAAGTGAAACCTCCTCATCTAAATTAAAGTCACCACCTTCGGACCACTTACTAAATACCAACACACGTGATAGTCAGCTTTCAACAAATGTACTGGCTTCCCAGTCATTTTAATTCCATTAGCAAACATGAATGAAGTATCTGCAACCAGTATCAAAGTTATTATATTACTTACTATGTTATACATTAAAAAAATTATATCAATCATAACAATCCTACTAAGGCATTTAGGTATTTAGGTATCATCATCTTAATTTTACTGATTAAAAAATAAACACATTTCAATGGAATCTAATCCAGGTTTCTCTACCCAAGGAAGCAGAAGGACTGTAATTTGAGCTAGTATTTCTAATATTCTTTCTACTATACAGAAACAGGTCACAAGGGTAAATCAAACTTACACACTCTCAAAAATCAAATAACCTAAAAAGGGACATAAGATAAGTAATGCTTTATCTTCTTACCAAACAAATACCAAAAGAAGAAAAAACAAAATGTTCTCAATTGTTGAGGAAACTATTCCTTCACTAAGTAAACTACAAAAAAAAAAAAATCTCTATACTGTAAATGAGAAATATTACAGAGAAATTTTTCACTCTGTTCAAGGTGAGAGAATAAATCAACACAAGGTCAAAAATAAGAACCTGGCAGTTCTGGTCTCTCTTTGGTACTGAACTCTGTAAGTTAAGGCACAATGGAATGTTCTTCTATTTACTTTTAATATAATCAGTCTTTCCTGATAAGTGTTGCTGGTATCAAGAATTTGTCACAGTGGTCCAAGGAATAAAATGGCATATACCTTCATACTAGATCTAGAATTTGTCTAACAAATTTCATTTTCAGGAAAGAGTGACTGAGAATTCTTAGTAACTCCTTTCATACAGCTGTGGCCTCTTATTTTGAGCAAGCATTGAAGAAGGTTTTTTTTTCCAGGTTGTGAGGCCACACTTCTCAAGCCAATGGAAATTATAGAGTGATTCACAAGTATAACACTTTTCAGAGTGAGTCAGCAGCAGGGACCAACGGGTGGAGAGCACCAAACAACAACTACTCTGAACCACTGGAAATAAACTTCATCCTGGGCTTGTTCCATAATGAGATTGCCTCCCACTCAAAATTTTTTGTTTTTTGTTTTTTTAAGGTACCCTCATTTTAATGGTATTTTAAGTCATATTTCAGGTTTTAAATATCACACTTAATAATGTTTTAGTCAATAATTACTCTTTACTATGATTTTCCATTCTTTATTTTTCTTTTATAATAAGTTTTTAAATTGATTTACAACACTGTATATATGATTCAGAGATACAGGGTCACACCTCTTTAGATACGTGTCACCATATCAGTTTTTTTATTTAAATGTAGTTCATAGTTTGTGGCGGCAACTGCTTTAGTTATGGGCAACCAGCCACGACCCAGCAGACTTCAGAAGCCACATACCACATGACCCAAACCAATCTCAGCTCTGCTGCCACCACCACCACCATTGCACCCACCTCCCAGCAAGGCATCCCCTCCCATAAGCAGTGATGAGCACACATAACACATACTGCTAAATCTGGGTTGCCTGGAGACTTCTCCCTAAGGCTTATTTCCTATTAAGCAATAGTTAATGCATTTGTTTGTTCTGTTTCCACATTTTTATTAATGAGTAGAAAAATTACCTAACAAAACCAGGGTTTGTAAAGCAAAAAGAGGAAAATGAATGATGGTGTGTCAATAAGAACAGATGTCTATCAGGAAGTTTTGCTAATAGCTACTTCTGTGTGGTAAAAATGAGCACCTGAAGTAATGCTGATGGGAGACTCCACTGATACACATTTTGCGGATTTGGGATTACTGACAGACACTTTTAAAATGTTCACATGCTCTGACATGTTAAGTACAGTATTTGACATTCATGTAGCACTTACTATTTGTCAGGTACTGTACTGAACATTTTCTATCTTCACAATGGAGGCTTGCTGTTATTCTTATTTTACATATGAGGACACTCAGACATTAAGGAGTTAAGTGATTTGTTCGAGGTGAGAAAATTGAAAGTGGAGAACCTGGAATTTAAATGTAGGCAGTTAACCAGCAACCTACACAGTTAACTCCTGAGGCCACACTGCTTCTGGAACAGAATCTACAGAATATCCAAAATTCATACTAAGAGTAATATAAGAAAATATTCATTTCAACATTAAATACAATTCATGTCTGAAAACAAATACTCAATATCATAAGTCATAATTATTAGCTATTAGTATAAATGTAAAATAATGTAATAACAAGGATGGGAAATGATCAGATCAGTTATAGTATAACCATAAAAATAATTATACATTCATTAAGTACTGAAGAGCTTCAAGGAATATATACATGCACACTATTTTTTATAAATAAAAGCGGGGGTGGGGGGACCTCCCTCGTGGCACAGAGGTTAAAGTCTCAGCACTATCAAGCTGTCCCCAGCCTCTGGCCAGCCTCTGCCACCTGAGTTCAGTCCCCAGCCAGGGAGCTAATCCACATGACAGCAGACCTCTCCTGTCTTGCCTGCTGCTCCCCTCAGCCGTGTACTTCAGTAGATCTGTCTGTTCTGCTCCCTACTCTGTCTCTGGTGAATCCTCTCAACCCCCCACACCTCACCTCTGGCCTATACCCCAGCTTGTATGTATAAATAAATAACATAAATCTTAAAAAAATGAATAAACAGAAGGGAGGCTTTGCAGACTAGGCATTCTTGTTAGACCTTTGTTTTGAGAAAATCTTAATTTGTATCATACTTTTTAAAATATCTTAAAAATCTGCCTGGCTGTTCGTATTATCTTTAACCTGTGGAACCAACACTGAGATACCAGACTCAGGCAGCCACTTAAATTGTTGAGGAATTTTTCCAAGAGACAAGCTACCCGTTTCCCTCAGAGAACAGGGCACCACCATATGGCTCATCTCATCAACTATAAACCAACTGAGCCTTGAACAACCTCTGTCTACCTATTGAAACGAACGTTGTAAACTAAAATTTATTTCAATAATGAAGTACTTTGAAGACTCCTGCAGCCTAATCCCACTTCATAATAAAGAGGGATGGTAAAGATAAACAATGTTAAACTTAATGCATCACCTGCTAGTGAAGAAAAAACAAAAAGGAAACCACTTCAACTATTCAAGTTCAGTTTCCATTCTTTGTATGCAAACTTCTATAACTAAGTTAAATAATTACAGCTTCATTTGCAACTTCTATGAAACTTAGATTTACATACCCATAAAAGTTATATTAAAAATCCTGCAAGCCCACAATTTCCAAGTCATTTTTTTTTTTAATGGGCCAACTTTTTTCAGAAGGTAGCATTCCATTCATTCAATAAGCATCTCTTGAGAATGACTCCCCGATGAGCACTGGGCTAGTAAGTACTAAGCACCAGAGATACACAAAGTCATGAGTCACACATTCCACATCAGTCCAGTAGGGCAGAGAGGAAGAAGTCAGAATTTACCAAACTGCCTGGTAAGTGCTCTACCAGACTATACAAAAAGAAGAGTATTTTGATCTTTATTTTTTAAATAGTTTTGACAATTATTTGCACCTATACCAAGCACCCAAAACAGTATTTAAAGATATATTTAAAGATATAAAGTATTTCCATCCACCAAGAAAGTTCTTTTGTGCCCCTTGGCAGTTCATCCCCACCTCCCTCCACAGGCAACCTTATTTTTCCCCTATACATTCCTCTTGCTTGTTATAAAATTTCACATAAGTAGAATGATACAGTCTTTTGAATCTAACTTCTTTCACTCAGCTTAATAATTTCTAGGTTCATACACACTGTTGCATAAATCAGTGATGTGTTCCTTCTGATCACAGAGAGGCATGGCATTGTGCAGACATCCCAGTTTGTGCATTAACTTGATAACGGATGACAGGCACTACCCCACATGCTACTATGAATAAGGTTGAATTTAATCTGGGTTTTTTTTTCCATCTCTCTGATTTGCATTTCTGTATACTTTTAACATAGGTGCAGGGAAGGTGGCGAGTATAAGGAAGAATGAGTAGTGTGAGCAAAGAAAAAAGGAAAAATCATGAGAGAATTAAAGGTGAGAAGGCATGGAAAAAGTATTTGATGTATACAGTGTCATGAAAGGTTAGGCCGGAATAAACGGCCCATAGGACATATGCCATACTAAGGAGTCGGGATTCTACCGGGAAGACAACAGAAAACAATGAACAAAGCTTTCAAATAGCTGCAGACTCATTTTCTTTACAACCCCATGACGAGAGCTCCAACTTAAACTCCAAAAAGACCTGGCCTCAAATCCCTGTTATGCTCTCTGTGGGCTGGAACAAATTAGTAAAACTCCTTAAGATTTATTTTCTTCTTCTGTGAAGACATGTAGAGAGGTTGATTGTTGTGCTGAATGTTCAGCATAAAATGTTAGCTACTCTTAATGCTAGTTGATGGATTTATGCACTCATCTCAAACATTTCCTAGAATCTAAGTAATGGCAACATCACAAGCATCTTTAATGGCTTCTGCTAATCATGCTCCATCAGTAAATGAAACTTATTCATGGGACCTCTAGTTACCCATTTTCTAGTTAACCAATTTTCTCTGAAGAAGATTTTTATGAAGATATGCAAAGACTGAGCACAAGTTAACAAAATGATTTTTAGAAGTAGCAACAGAACATATTTCATGGCTAACATTCATCAACTAGACACATGTTCACAGTTGTTACTATAATAAAAACCGGTCTGATTATCTCATCACAGTAATGGTGGAATTGCATAGCC